>CM075173.1:172111600-172468492 GCA_037576465.1 Parascaris univalens
TTTTTTAGCTCCTCATCGCGCTTAGAAATAAGCGAGACGTGAACTCTGCAGCTTTGTTTTGGATGGAATTTCACTAGCACTCACTCGAAGTCATCTTTACCACTCGCTGATCCCATGCCAGAATGAGAAAGAGCGCTGCAGCGATCGTTATATTCGTCGACCATGGCCAACTTCCTCGCTCTTCCGTCATTCTGCCTCGACTGAGACCTCATTATTTCTGCATACACTGTACACATCAGTTATCGTGAAATCGAGACGTTATCATCTTGGAAGGCTCTTTACGTCAAAGAAGGCGTAGACTTGTGCATCAACGAATGATGTGCTCATGCGGTTATTGTTTTGTTAGAGTGCATTTCACAAAAACATTCAAGTTCTTGCTCATTTTCTTCTCGCTTGATTTAATTGGGGTACATTTAATGAAACGAGTGAGTAGAGTTTTCTTCTTGAAGATCACTTGATGATATCCTGAAGTCACCCCAAGGAACATCCGGCTACAACAAATACCGTGTACTGCAAAAGATTTCTTAGTGGATAAACCTACAGGAAAGGAAACGAATGATGGATGCAATGCACGAAACTTCTTTGGATTAAGATATACATGCAGTTTTTAAAGTTTCGCAGCAATGAAAAAGCAGATTCCTCAACGAAAAGGCTTTCAAACGATCGTGAGCATTTGAATGTGCTTATTGCGAAAGGGCATTTCAGAACGCACTCGTTTCCACCTTCATGTTTCCATTTCCCCTTGTTATTGTTTCTGATCACTGGCTTCGCCTCTTCTCGTCGATCGCCCACATTTTCTTCTTCATTTTCGCATCTGAAAACTTGAAATAGTAGCGGTGAATTTTTTCTGCAGTATTAGCGACGGCATTCTACAAGGATTTGTGCGTGATCGACTTTTGCGTGAAATGTTCGATCCACACACTGATTTCATCGATCAGCCGGATATATTGATGAGTGATAATCAACGAAGCAGGTTGGCACGGGAGCTTCGAGGATTACGCATATACACAACACACGTCAACAATATCCGTCACAAATATCGCGTCTGCAACGTTACACGTAAATCCGCAGATGCACAGCTGTTAGTCATTTCCTATGTCATTTATTGTGGTGTAGCGGAGCATTGTGTCTTTGACGTTCGAATAACACATAAAGATGTCTCAAATCGTTTCTTTGATTGAATATCATTTCTCGGTTGAAGGTTATTGCTTCGCACCTATGGGGAGTCACGTATGCTATTGATGAAAGTAGAGAGAAATTTATTGTCTCGCAAGAAGATATTATTTCCGTTCATTTCGACTTAGCTGCGTTAGATTTAAGCATTTTGCTGCAGATTGCGCCAATGACCTAGTTCGAAAGGCCGCATGAAACAAACATGGTGAGAAGGTGATACTTAGAACGGAGAGATGACGGAAGATTTAGTTTAATGTACTTCGGGATGTGTAAGCTGATTTTGTTTTGTTGTTTCACTTGTTTGCCCACTAAAAATTCATTTGAGATTCATGAGAATAGCGCAGCTCTTATCAGTGGGCCTGAAGGGCGGGGAGGTATTTTTCCCCGCGTCTTTTGTCAAGGCTTAGCTCATCATAATTGCATTTCATCGTATTATTCGAATATCCGTCATATTCGGTGGAGAATATCCACTGACGCTGGTGTGTGCTGGAACGTGTTGCAAGAGGTTAATGATCGGTTATTGAACTACACCGGATAGCGCCTATTAGATATTCGGCGATCTTTGAATCACAACAGTAATTATTTACCTTTGCTTTGGATACGTCCGCAGATGATGCAAATATATCGTTGCTCGGGATTTTTGGGCATCTGAGTGCTCATTTAAGTTTTGTGCATTGCCTTATCCGCTCATTAACAGATTTTTTTGTTTTGTTGCACTGTTACGCATCTGCAATGAATTCATTATTTCACTCAGTCTCTCTAACTTCTTGCCCTTCATTCAGTTTTCCGTTGGCTGATGGAAACGGACTCATAACTGAGATATCAGTTGCCGAATATTTCCTCCGAAAATACAATCACGAGCTAAGGTTGGTTCTTCGTTATCGTCCATTGTTGGTTCGCGAACTTTTTTGAGCAACAAATAGACATCTCTCTTCTGCGTAGTAACTGACCTCGTTGCAAAATTGGAAGCCTCTGTTCACCTCAATAATGAGGTTACGTCTGATTGTTGTTCTCATGGGTGCATTCTGAAGTGAAATCCACTCATCGTGTCAGTGCCCTGTGAAATTTTTTTCTTAAATTACTCAATACCGTTAAAATGAGCGTATACCGTTTAGAAAATTACTGCCGATGCTCTTTGATACGCTCTGTAGTGCTGCGGAATTATTTTGAGACGTCTCGGTCTTGCATGTTTCCAATTCTTGCAGTGATTGATATCCGTGGAAGAGGTGAATTTCGGCACAATGTAGATGATGTGACAAGACTCGGTTTGAGTGATAGTATCATCAAAAGATGCGAGAGAGCTAACGAAAATCACCGAAGCACGTCGAAGCTGCATTAATTAACCATCTTCTACTCAACTTTCACTATGGCTGATTTTTGCATTGCTTGTCGCAGTAAGCAAATGCGTTGACAGTTGTTCCCCTCCACGACAAAACATCTGCTTGAAGTCACTTACTATTTATCTTTGTATCGTTTCGAGAGGGCAATGTTACTCGAAAATGCAAAAAAATAGTATTTGTCTCACTGCTTCACTGTCTCGAATTTTGAGAGACCTTGCTTCCTTTAGAAAATATCGTTGAAGATGCGAACGATCTGTTTTGCAGACTGTGTGAATTCATCAGTTTTGTCCTAAACCTCCTTAACTTCGTTAGGTATGTAGAACGGTTATTACTTTAGCACTGGGACCATCAAATTCAGGTACGGTTACTTGCCGTGTCTACAAGTTGGTCGAGAAGAAGGACATGTTTATCTTCCTTTGGAGGTTTGCACAATCGCTAAAGGACAGCGTTGCTCGAGGAAACTTACGGATGCTCAAACTTCAGCAATGATCAAAACAACTGCACGATCTGCGCCGGATAGAGTGCAAGCCACTATGGCTTTGGTTTGTTTCATTTGAGGTTTTGCCCTTTCTTCTGCATTTTGCTCCCTCCAATGTTCTGTATGAATGTACCGCATCATGAGGATATGCACATGTGACTGGATCATCCTGTATTATTGACGAGAGAAGTTCGTTTCTTTAAGGTTCAGCAAAGCTGCAATTCGCACGCCTCGATGCAGCTTTTCAGTTCTTTTTATGCTCCTTCGAGGTGGCGCAGATTGTCTTCTTAGTGCGACAACTAATTGATTTCTCAGCTTCTTTAGCTGCTTAGAATGACGTTTCTGCTGAATTTGTGAGTTGAGGTATTTTTCTCATCTTATATGCCTTACATCCGAGCTTCCTCGACCTTTAACAAAAGGCGATGAGTGGCGTAGTCGTAAGAAATGAAAGTTCTCTTCTTCCTACGATGTTTCTATTTTCTCATTCGTACAGCGATAATTTTGCAGCACTTTTGGCCATGGCGCTAATGGGGCTGTTATTGTCGCCTGCTACTTTTCATTGACTAATGAGGAAAAGGACTATGGGGGGAATGTGTTCAAGTAAGCCTTTAACGAGATTATTTTAGCATTTGATGCGCTACTGCGCAGTGCTTAAAGAATCACTCTTTTCCGTCTTAGTGGGATCGGGTTTTACAGCTCTCTGTCCACTTGAACCAACAAAGTGTCGCTATGCGTCATAGGTTCTGCTCATGCGCCGGGAAAATGAAGTACCTTGCTGGGCTGAATCACTTGCATAACTCGACCTTTTTTCTCATCTCAGAAAGCAGCTTAATCTTAATCGTGCATGGCTGTTCCTTTTTTGTTTCTTTTTTTCATGGCGGATTTGGGAGGATAGATGCTGAAGATATATAAATTGAAGAAATTGGAGGGCTTTCAGGAAGAAGGAACCTCGATGCACACGTTGTGGCACGGTTGCCGAAGAAATGGGAAATAGGTGTAGCAGTTTTGACAATGCAGTTGTCAGGGTTCTTACGCAGCGTAGATTCGAATACTATGAAATATGATACACAGGAAATTTATAGCTCAGACATTCGCACGGTTTGATGGAGGGGTGCTGAGCCTTCTTTCAACTATAACTTTTCCTGACATTTAGGCGGAAAAGCTGAGCGTTGCATTAGGCGACGAGAAAGGTGGATTTCGAGTAACAGTACATCCGAATATGGCTGTGGTCACTGGACGTATTCTCCCTGTTCCACGGATATTATATGGTGGTAAGACGCGACAGGTGGGCACTTATTTCAGATCATCCGTCACTGCTTTCAGTAATATTAGAATGAAATTCGAATTGAGTCAGGCTTTCCGGGTTTCTTCCACTATCAAAATTAAGCTATGTTGGGTTGGAACAATGCTTTACTGATGAATACTGTTGGAATAGGAAGAGAATGAAGTGCTTTTAAGTGATAATGACGGGAACCTCCGCCAACTCCCTCGGAAATATTCTTCGAGCGAAGTGTCAGTGCGAGCACACTGCATTGCGATCACTGACAAAAATTCGTCCACGAAATGGGAGTAGTAATTTTGAGCAGTGGGCACATTTGAAGCAAAAGGCAACTCACTCACTTCCCAGCACATCATGCTCCTTCGTTCGCTGTGCTGTCTTTGAATAATTTTGCATATTCATGTTTTGACATATAACGAAATCACACTCGAGGTCGAAGCGTGCGGGCCGACTGCAGGACAAGGCTTTCTCCGCTGTCTTATTTGTAGGGGAGAGAAGGGGGAGTGAATGGCGTTTACTTGCTGCCCCAGAATCTGTAGTGCCACGAATAGTTATTGAAATGTCTGAAGTACATGAATCAATGGCCACCCTCGTAACCGAACAATGCAGGCAATTGTTTTGCGTTTTTGAGTATGGAGCAAGTTATTTGTGGTGACAAAGAGGAAGTGTAGGACCCGCATATAAGCTGGATATGAAGTTACATAAGCATCTTGTACTGCATCGCTGAATGTATATGTTGGCATTGCTCAATTTACAGGTAGTTATTCCCGACAAAGGCATCTGGGATATGCGAGGGAAGCAGTACTTTTCGGGAGTGGAAGTGCACACATGGGCTGTCGCGTGCTTCGTGCAGTGTTCCTTGTGCAGCGAGACGGCACTGATGTAAGTTTGGAGAAGAACACGCCATGTTGTGTGCAGCTGATTGGTGCTTTTTTTAAACCATTTCCCTTACCCTTTTTTGCTATTAATTGAGCTCTTTATTAATGAAGTCTCTTTCACCCATTGCCCAGCCTGGAAGAATTTTTCGGTACTTAGTACTGGGAACTCGTCTGAAAAAGGGCAGTCCAATGAACTTGTTTCCCATTTTAAAGTATAAAACGAGTGTAAATGACTGAAGGAGTAAGTCGGCCGTCACCGCGATGTTTTCTCAAGCTTGATTTCGCATGGCAAGGCAGTTAAGAAGAGGCTGACATTTTAAATTCTACTTTGCGATGCGAGCAATGGGACAGATGGATGCTCGTGCTAAGAACATCGGCAGCAGTGATGTGGATCAGTGATAGAAAATACCTGTAAGCTAGGAACGGATGGCTCGATATTCGGACTGTTGGATGCATAAAACATCTCCATTAAGGGTGTGGTAGGAGTGATGAGAAGAGACATCCTTGATGACTACCCCGAGAAACGGATTCATCCCATGCCGGTTGTGTTCACGTTCGGAAACTGACATTTTCATGGCCACCTATAGTCGGCAATTTTATTTTTTCTAGGTAAGGACTGTTGGCTGCAACGTTTTCTCATATTTTTCAGTTTTATTGCCACAAATTTTGCTGCTTCCGAACGAATTCGTAAGATAACAACTTCTTTATTCATTCGAAAGGTTATCATCTTCAAGTGTCGTTGCTGAATAACTGTCGAGATTGTCATCACAATAGAGTTCGTAGTCAAGTCCTTATGATCCGCCGTTAAAGGTGCAGCTAGTGCAGTGTTGCTTATTTGAGCTGCGAGATTGTTTGATGTCACCACTTGTTGAAATTTTTCTCAAACGTCCGTGGTCTGCTCAAATCCTGTGCGTAAATGGAAGTGGAATAGTTGATGAATAAATGTTTACTATAGCCTCTTGCTAGTTCTTTTGACTGAGAAATGAGTTTCAAGGAGCTTTGTGGGCAGCATTCAGCATATTGCAAACGATAATGGTATGACTATGTCGGCACGTCCATGCTTCTGTAAATACGCTGTGAACTGCGAGCAGGTGAATTTCCAAGTCCTATTTGTTAGTCCTATTCGTTACCGCTTTCCGGAGCTCGTTAACTTCTCGAATCTTTCAAACGCCTCGCATTCTCGGTGCCCAAATTAGTTTCATTTTGATGGTTTAAGGCACAAAGTAGTTGGTGATTTCTCACGAGTTTATTAGGTTTATTTGTTGTACATGACATCATTCAAGATTGAATTTGTGACCTTGGTGGATTTCTCTGCTTTTGTGTTAAGGTTAGCCGTTTTGAAGCAAAAGGGAGGTGGGAACTGTTTTGATGGTGGGAGATGTGGGATGAGAGTCTTGGAATTGGGTGTGATCGTGAATCTTTTATGAATAGGTGAAATTGTTTTAAGGAGTGGGAGGTAACAGGACGACGACCAACTGTCAGTTCTTCTGAATGTTATGACGTTTCAGAGTGTAAATATGTCCTCAGTGCCGTCTTTTTTATGTACTTGACAAGTTTAGTTTCCTGAAGAACCTATGCATTGTGTTTGTGTTTGCAGAACCTATGCATTGTCAGCTCTGCATTGTGTTTGCAGGTGGAACCAATGTTCAAATTCATCCAATCAGCTTTTCCATCGATCCAGCTTATTGTCGTCATCCTGGGAGGAAAAACGCCAATTTATGGTAAGTTAGGAGGGTCTTCTCTGTCATGGTAGGGAGCTTCGTTTTGAAGAATAACAAATAAACTGTTGTATTCTGAAGCCGTTCAGTTATGAAACGTTCGAAGTAGTGCTAATTCAGAAAAACATGGTACCATACTTGCTGTATTAGGTTCCTTGGCATCGAAATCTAATCATTTACTGTAGCAATATGGAATTGTTGGGGAGATAACAGCAATGACAGTTCTCTATATGAGATTCCCACTGTTTTGTGCTCATTATCTACAGCAGAAACAATTTACCATCTCTGATGAGCGATGAGAATTAAAAAATTGGCACATGCATAGGAGAGAGTTGGGGGTGGTTCCATTCTCGAGAGCACACCTGTCAGTTCGTTTAACTGGGTATAATGGGAAAGGGGTCGGTTTTCAGTGTTTGCGCAAGCTTGCATTGATGTTTCCTGTTGCAGCTGAAGTAAAGCGAGTGGGCGATACGCTGCTTGGTGTGGCAACGCAGTGTGTTCAGGTAAAACACGTGACAAAACTGAACTCGCAGACCCTTTCCAATCTGTGTCTAAAGATCAACGTCAAATTGGGAGGAGTTAACTCTGTTTTATTGCCACAGGTTAGTTTTTATGCAGTATTCTGCCAATTTTATTGATTACTCACCTCGCATGTTCCCGATTTGCTCACCCCTTAAATCGACAAAAGTGCCGATGTTGGTGTCTATCGTATATCTCTTTAAACATGTGTAGTGATAACTGGAAGTTGCTAGTTTGTCTCGAGAAGCATCTTTCATTTTCACCTTTGCTGACTGATTGTCTTGCTGCCAGTGATAAAATGATGATAAATAAAGAACCGAATGTACGTTTAGTCGCGACCGGCTGTTTTCAACGAGCCAGTCGTGTTCTTCGGAGCTGATCTATGTCATCCTTCTCCCAGTGATCCCGGCAACCGTCTATTGCTTCCGTATGTTTTTTTTGTTTGCGGAGATTATTTTCAGTGCTGCCACAGTTTCCTTCAACTTCCAAACACTATAAAATTCGTTTGTAAGTAAGCGTATCGTTGACGGCTTCGTGAGAATATTCAGCGCTGGAGTGCATCACATTTTTTTAAATTAAACTTACTCGCTACCTGCATGATTTACTTCGGCATTTTTCCGTTGTTATGATGCCAGCGATGCAAACCGAAGCCAACGACCCACTTCTGCAATGTGCGGATGTCATTAGACACGATCATTGAGTCCTTCTCGCCAACAGGGTGGTCGTTTTTCGATTGCTGCGTTTATGGAACGAGTCTTCTGAAATACTTCTAAGTGATGGGCGGATAAATCGGCCACTGTGGTTTTAAGAAAAAAGGAATATCATACTCATTTTCGCGAAAAGCCAATTGAAAGTGGTATAGTTTGGGAAGGACTCAGATATATGTTGAGTTTGGCTGTTGCCGAGAATGTTGCAACACATTCGATAACAAGCTTCAACACCCTTTTTAGCTAATCCTAAGAAATAGGATGGGATGAGGGATTTGTTATGGCGGGCTTTTACTTTGTTTTATTTCTTCACAGCAGTGGGGTATTTGCGTGTGCTGCTACGTTCTTTCCAGTTCGCAGAATGTTTCTTCTCGAAAGTTGTTTTTGCTTGAAATTGTTCACCGTTGAATGCTCTCAGCCCATTCATTTTGTTGAGCACCTCCGTTAAAACCTTTTTTCTTTTCCCTCTAAAAACGTTCTTCACTCTCACGACGCCTCTGACTCGAATTGGTCCATGAGTCAGCAACTGTTTCATGTGGTCGCTTCGATGGATGGTCATCCCAGCTCGTACAGCTCCCTTGTGCGTTTGCAATATCTCCGTCTAATCGACGGAGAACAACAACGGCGATCGGAGTCGATAGAGGAATTGGATACGATGGCTGTCGAATTGCTGCTGCGTTTCTACCGAACAACACGCTTCAAACCGAGTCGTATCTTTTATTTCCGGAGTGGAATTCCCGAGTCGGTCTCTCATTACGTAGGTTATCCATCTTTTTGCGCGATGATGTCTCTTGAAATTGTGTTTGTTCATTGTAGGCCTCAGAAATATTTATGAAGGCGTTGTGATTGTGCGCCGCCCATTCAGATATTAAAACAGTGATATACATATATACAAAGTCCCGGAGGTCGAATCAGAGTCTACGACGTCAAAACTCATCTTCGGGAACCTTATTGATCAAAAGCCATGTGTTGTAAGATAATGCCGAATTCAGATACAGTGAGAAACGCAACAACATAGCAGGAGGTACATGTAGCGAATAAGTGGGCAGGATGGTGGAGACCATTTGCACATGTTACCAAGTCATTCGGACATCTATTTTTGATAATAGAGATCATGAGAGCGTGATCGTGAGGCTGTTCCCATCTAGTTTTTTTATTCTTTAAGCTTTTTTATCACGACGTTTTCAGCACTGCTTATCGCGTTACTGCAAACGTCGAACGTTGAGTAACCGCTAGAAAAATAATTAAGAAGCCCAATTGTGGGGACATTTGTGGAAGTTTCGTTGCTCGCGCAATCAGTTAACTGAGTGCGGAGGAATGCTTCTTCACTTAGCTGCTCTCTTATTCGAAATTGATTTCGTTATCTATATTATGACGTAGATGATGGTACGGCTCATTCGTTAAGGACTGCTACTATATTCCATCTCTCAGCTTTTTAAGCAGGGTTATATGACTCGGACTTGTGAAATTTCGTTCGGACTTTATGCGTATTGATTGTGCTCTTGTCTGCTAATATGCGTTGGCAGTTTGAGCACTTCACTATTATTATAGCCGTCGTTCCATATCGGCACGGATGGAGGTACAAGGTTACTGCGAATTTGAAAAAACGTGACCGGTCATAAAATTCTGTTGCTTATCGCTATGTTACGATATGCTGCAGTCGAATGTTATGGTTCATTCGTGAATGATCTCATGATCTTAAATAGTTAGATTTAGTTATCTGAGAATAACAGATGAATCGTCTTATTTTGTTTTTCTGCCTGATTTCTCTATTCTAAAGGTTTTGCACGATGAACTGGTTGCGCTACGGAAGGCATGCCTAACGCTGCAGTCGTCTTATCAACCGGGCATTACATTTATAACCGTCCAGAAAAATCATCACATCCGTCTGTTTTGCGCCGATCGCCGTAACATGGTTCGTTTCCGCTCTCGCCCACTGCACTAATATACCGTCATAAACGTTTTCACTGAAAATATCGTAGTATTAAGAGAGTAATGCCGTAATTGAACTAAGGAAACTGATCGTTTGGAAATCGTGTCTCATTAAAGTAATGAATGGTGTTGAGATGGGACAGAAATTTCGAGCATGTCGATGACAGGCATGGTGGGTGCTTAGCTGCTGCTACTTGCAGCCGCGTATTTCCGGAACTGTTATCATGCTAGAGGAATCATTTTTCCTTAGTAGTTCAGTGACCGGTACTTTCGTTACTGCTTTTTCATGTCAGTCTGCAGGGTCGAAAGCTGCAGTCATTCCTTTCTATTCTTTTATGTAGTTCAGGAGGGGAGGGGGAAGGGGGGGATGCCATGTTATGGAGCTAGGTCCGAAATTAACAAAAGTAGAATGGTCTTCTCGACAGATGGAGAACTCAAGAAAGTTGAAACAAATACGGCTGCAATCTGCCTTTCAGTCATATTTATCGATTTTAGGGATCCTTACCTCTCAAGACTGAATGAGATAGGGCACCTTGTAGCTTCTTCTTTTACGGATTTCGTATCTCCGATCGTCAGATTATTGTACCCATTGTGCGGAGGCTATTCTTGTGTCCATGTGTTTCTTTATAGATTTCTACTGTCGAATATGGATCGAAATATCTATTCCGGAATGTCCGTTTGAATGAGGGAGGACGTTTAGATTTTCTTTAATTGAAATGATGAGAAGTGGATGGAGTATGGTGTGAACATTAAAATATTAAGCATATTGTTACGGCGAAACGTCTCTCCTTTGGTCATTTGAAACGGAGATAAGGATATTGGTCACCTTGGTCATTTCATCTCCTCTACCAAAAGTTTAGTTGTATAAACTTATCGAGGAGTGCTGCCTACTTGGCTATACTTTCGTGTAGTGTATTTGCCTGAAAACGTTGATGTTGTCCGCTAGAATTTTTGTGTCGACCGATCATCGCTCATGTAGTGAAAAGGAATTGTTTCAGAGCGGGCGTAGTGGTAACGTACCTGCTGGAACGATTGTAGACAGCGGCATCACTGACCAGCAGCAATTCGATTTTTATATGTGTAGTCATTCTGGAGTTCAGGTTTGCTTCTTATCGTTAACGTTGTCATGTCGGAGGAGCGCAGTATAGGTATTAGTTTTATGCTTTTTGTCGGGACTGTTCTGATTTGTTGTTGGTTTACGATGGCCTAAGCTGTTCTTACTGAAGCAAGACCCGTTTGTGGAGATCGAATGATTTAGCCGTTTCAGATGAGCGTTGAATTTGCGGTTCTTAGAGTTTGGAGAAATTGTCAAAGCTCTGCAGTTGAAGTACAGATTTTTTTTATCAGAAGAATAGAGCAGCGATCGGATCAAGCTTCTCTATCTGACGAACATCTTTGGATGCGTATAAGGTAATGAACAAGTACTGTGCCTAAAAAAGGGATAGTCAGCAACATTGCTTAGGTCAAATGCGAGGAAATTGATAGGTAAATGAGAATGCGCAAAGTACCGGTGGCTAGCGAGTGTACAAGATGACCTGCTGATTTGAGGGTACGTCACGTCCTTGTCTTTATCATGTGCTGTGGGACGACAACAAGATGTCCTCGGACGAATTGGAAACACTCATCTATCAGCTGTGCCACACATACGCGAGATGTACGCGTGCTGTGTCAGTTCCAGCACCTATTTACTACGCGCATCTTGCTATTCAGCGTGCTCGATACCACTGCGCTGATAGAGAGTTTGAAAGGTGAGTACTCTTATGTCTTTTTTCTAACAACTAGTGGTCAAAGTTCGCTTTAAACGTCGGAGAGTCATCAAAAATAAGGTGAAAACTTTCGGTAGGCAATCTCCGAGTTTGAGAGATCATAGCGTATTCGTTTAGGAGCGTTTTCGCCCTTTTTTAACATAGCACCAGCCTTCTCGTGCCGCAGCTCGTATACCAAAAAATAGTGCTTTAATATACTTGTTATGTGCTACGGTTTACAGGAACATGATTGCAAAAGAAGCCAAGAGCAGATCATTGATGATCATTTTTGCATAAAGTTGCTCCGTATTTGTTGTTATGATAGATGGGGGCGTGGATATCGTTAAGCCATCCATCATCCACGTTGAGAGCGCTGTTTAGGGCTGAGGATTAATGAATACACGAGGTCAGTGCCGAATGATAACATCTACTCTTAGTAAATTTCCAAGCAATCATTTTATGATGGAATCGAATATGTTTGTTTTGTCGAACGAAATAATCGTTATATTCGATGTTTTTTGTATAGTGAACAAAACGAGATATTGAAGCGGTTGCAGGGGGAGAAAAAAAGGGTCCCATGAGTTTCAGAAGAAAAGATTAAATGTCATGACGTGTGCAGAAATGAAGTTGCAAGCTGATCGGCGCTGTCACTGCATTGAACAATGCGAAAACGATCGATAAATCCTGGGATAACATCAGAGGGTATGGTAGGCATTGCAAAGGGAGTGAGGTGTTGGATGACCGCTTGTGCAGGACTGTTGGTTAGGGAATGACTGAGGCAAGTTCGTTCTAAATACCGCTGTGGGTTCGAATTGTCTCCGAATGTCAGCTCTTTTGAACTCTTTTCCGAAGCATCTCTGTTGTACTCCAACGCGTTGGAAATTGAGCAGCATTCAGTCATGACGTATAACAGGGAACGAAATGATGCAATTTGTTGAGGCTTTACCCCTTACTGTTCGACCATACCTCACCAATCCTCTCGATGGCCTCGCAGAAGTTTGTCTGTTACTCCTAAGATTTGCTGTTGATTTCCGCGATCCCCCGTCACTTTACAATGAGGTAATTAACACCAGCGATAACGTTCCAAGCATCATGTTCGACTACAGCCGTACATCTGAATGTCGTAAGCATTGATGCAGTTTTATTTCTACCCATAGAAGGCAGTTGCTTCGTTCTGTTCTTTTCTTGTCAGTCAGCAAGCCGACTTTGTAAATCCGTTGGTGGTAAGAACCAGACGACATTTAGTGAGTTAGTGTGAGGCGAGTGAAAAGTTCGTCTAATTTGGCATTCTTGTTCATTGTCAGGGTTGGAGATTTTAGGATTTTAATTAAGTCACTTCAGAGCCTGGGAGAAGTGGTTCGAGTGCACTCTTCAGAGGTTTCCAAGCTCACAAAAGGTCTCTCCTGTTATAGTTGAAGTTTACTTCGGCCATTCGCTCTATTTAAGCTAACATGTTTTCAGTGAATACGAGACGGTGACACAAACACTGTAAGTACTTCGCATCAAATTGTCATACATGACAACTTGAAGTGCTCTATGTATTTTTGCTGATTGCTTTGCATTGTTTTGTTCAATACGGTGACTGTGAAAAGCGATTATGAGTATAGTTTCTGTCTTGTATACAGTTACATACGTTATGCCTTACAAGCTTGAATTTCGACCAAGTGGCGGCATTTTGCTTTCTAAAGTGGGATTGCCTCGTCGTTTCTGCCAAAGGATGACTTGGGAAGGAGTCATAGAAATATTGTGGACGTAAACTTCGATATTACGCTCATTGAGGTCTAAGTGTAAGCTCTGTTTCCCACCCTGTTCTTTATTGATTCCTTTGCGCTTGTGCTTATTTAGCAGCAGAGTTGATATTCACATGATTTATCTTTCTTGTACTAGATGGATCTTGTTGATGACACTTCTACATTTTCTATGGTCAGGGAACTAGAGTAACTCGCAACCTGTCGCATCTAACCTCACGCAGTCATATTTTTATGAGCGCTATCTCCAATTATTGTTACGTAACGGTCGGCTTAATGAAAGCACAGTGGTGTGTAACCTTCGCGGGGATAGGTCGTTTGATGGCTGGGAAAGTGACAGCGATCGAGGGGACCCTAGCCGACACTTCACTCATTCAAAAATTTCCACCTCATGTGCACCATTCTTATGCAAATTTTCTTTCGATTTCTGAAAAATGCACAAATCGTCTTTTGTTGGTTCTTCGTCCCTTCTTGCGCTTGTCCGTGAACAACTGTTTCATTTCAATTAATGGAGAGCGATTAGGCTGCCCCGGTGACCTTATATATAGAAAGAGGATCTGCTGGGGAAATTTTCGCATGGTTAGTCATGAGATTGGCGCGTTATGCATTCCGAGGACAGCGCCCTCACGACGAAGATTTAGCGACGAGTCTGAAATCCCGAGTTATGCAGAAATTGAGATTAGAGTTAGATAGTACTTTAGTTACAAGTTAATGGCTTTCCTCGAAGTTGTTTTCGACACTGTTGTCCGTGAGAAGGGGATTCCGCCGTGTATCCGTACAGTCAGTGTCTGTCATCGTGGTTACTTCTGGTTCTGATATGTGATGTGAGTAATAATTGGTCGGTTTGTGCAGAGGTTATCATTGTTTTAGTTATTTCGTTTCCCTTATAACTTCCCTCGTTGATGTGCACATTCTTCGTTTACCCTAAGCACATCCACGTTCGCCTCGTTCATATGTTTCTATAGTTCACCGTTTTATTACTCAGCAGAGTTTTACGGACGTTCAATTTCTATGTGTTTTCTACGTTGTTGCAATGAAGTTCTTGACACTGACGGTTCTCTTAGCACTCCAGGGAGCCCTTTCGTCCAAGGGAAAAATGCCTTGAAGTTTGAAGACCACAGTTTAGCTATTGCATAACAGCCGCTACATTCCTGGGTCAGAGCTATTCGTAGTTATTACGCCAGCAGCATTTGTGGGAAACGCTAAAAACAGTGATAAATCTCGCTGCTTTAATGACCCGATGAGCTCATTATCAGTGCAGAAGCAGAAGTGAACGAATGTCCACCATTTTATTCATTTTAGGTCAGAATTCAACCACAGAGGAAATAACTCAGAGAATCAGGATCGGAATGGGTGAAATGCAGTCATGGATGTCATCGAAGCCATGACGTGTACGGACACTCTTGGGACGTGTAAAAGCTCAAAAGCCCAGCATCTTTTAGATCCTCTCTCTAGTCATCTGGAGCACATGACTTCTGAATTGTGGACCCATTCCCTCAGCAACTTCAAAGGTAAGAGGGATGATGGTGTGCCCTCACCTGCTGGGTTTCAGTGCTCTTACAGAGACCGCAGTAAAAGAGCATTCATACATGGAAATAAAGTGCAAAAGCATAAATGGAGCTGGAATTTGACATGCACGTCAAGGTAGAATATAAAAGAGATTGATGGAAAAAAATAGGGATCGGAAATGCATAAAAGAAACAAAAATTGAAGAAAGCAAAGCTGAAGAGCTGTGGTCCGAGAGGAGAGGGATGCAAGTAATGTTGACTGCAGAAGGCGAAGTTTGTAGCCAGGTGGGAAGTCGGAACTCCGAAAAGTCTCCTTCTGAAACGAGATCGTACACTCAACGTTGACGAGAAGTGAATTCCCCTGAGTGATTAAGTGGCTCGCAAAAGGGTACCAGATGAACGTTGAGCAATATCTGAGGATGCGAGCAAACGATAGCCTTACAGCATTGTTGGTATGGCATCCACGAGGAGCCAGCCCAAGATATCTAGTTGTGATCTAACAGTGCAGTAATCACATTTATTCATATCGTCCTTTCTCGTTTTGTTGTTCTTCACATGATGTCACTGATCGACTTTGTGCAACTTTGCGGCTCAGGAGACAGACAGCTGAGCTAAATAAATCCGTCTTCGGCCCAACTGTGTCCAGGACCTTTGCTTCATGGAAAGTCAGGGTGAGGCTGAATTCAAACGGAGAGCTGGATCCAGTAAGAACCTCTGAGTCATGAACATACTAGCGAAAGATGGATGTCAAGCTCCCAGGCCTACAAATATGTGGACCGTTGCGTCATCTTCGTGAAGAACAGTGCATTTTGGGTCAGAAAATACCGCGGGTTTGTGTTTTATAATTTCAGTGGCTCTCGTAGAGAATTTGACGACCTTTGCAGTTTCCACTTTTAAACATGAAAACAACAAACCCGCGGTATGCACAATAGCAAGTGCTGCACACATGTGTTCACATCGCATGATGTGCCCACGGAATTGCATGATGTGTCTGCTCATTTCCCATTCGATGAGGAGTACACGTCAAAAACTTGCAGTAATGGTGGCTGAGTTGAGAACTTCGCTTTCCCAAGCTCAGCCATAAGATCCTTTGCAACTCCGAACTTCTACGACACAGCGAGCAGCTGATACGATCTCGTAGTAATCTTTTTGATTGCACGGCTAGCAACTCATCAATTCAGGATTCTGGACCTCGAGCACGTCTCTTCCCTGCTTCCTGGTCTCTTAAACGTCGAACGGCATACTACGTTGCGTTGCGGCTGAAGTGCGGTGGGTCCAACAACTCTTCGAAGGAACTGATCCTGATGCTCTATAATGCAATTTGTAATGTGAGATGCTGTTCTATCTCATGAAATGTGAGGACCAATTTGGAGAGACCTGCACTGGAACTCATATTCAGTTGCAGTGCTTCATCGATCCCTGAACAGTTTTTGAGGGGCACGTCGGTGATGCTCGAATACTTAACGCATGCATGCTCTTTATACAATTTAGAATTATCCGTCCCGGAAAGTCAGCTGTCACGAGGACCAACTTGAAGCATTGCAACGCAAGTTGAACCCTAATTTCTTTCCGAGATGTATTCCCTTACATCCTTCTGCTAACTGGCTCTTACAACCTGTTATATACCTGATATGCGCTGTTCCCATTCTGTGAACTACGCATTACATAAGACTGCATTCACTTATCCATTACATTTCAAGTCGGTCGGCTGGATAACCTGCAGTGACCAAACTTGCACGGCCACAGAAATGCGCTTCGAACTGTTGCATCGCCACATGAGATGCAAAGTGATCCTCCACTTCAACAGTCCTTTGATCAGAAAGTATGTGCGAAGGATGGGGAGGATTCCCACTGCCTCGCATTTTCACATGTATGGCGACCACTCTGATCGCAGAAAGACGTATTGATCGCTGTATTAAGTAAACGTTTTCACCAGCTAATTGTATCCGGCGTTTGCAGTCTACGTCCAGCGGACTTCCTCGGAAAGTGCTGAGTACGAGATTGAGCATACTCTGATATTTTTGCACCACTTCTACAGTATCGGTACTTTATGGGCGCTAACAATAAATAGGAACACTGCTGTGAGCAAATGTGCTTGACGCAGTCTTCAGCCTATTTCAACTGCAATTCAGATTCAACTAAACTGATAAAAGCGCTCACCTCATCCTATTTTCAAAAAAAAAAACAAGTACTTTTTTACTTAAATATATGTATTAAATTCATGTATAGCACTTCGCAACTTTTTGCTATTCCATCAAATACGTTTAAATTGACGACTGTCAGTCATGCAGGCTTCCGTCCCATTTCCTTGCTTATTCCATTACTTGTACCGCTCTACTTTCTTCCCATCTCTCGAGTAACTCACTCCCATATATTCTTACACTACTGCCTTCAATCCCGCTTGCTCACAAACACATCTGTAATTAAATTCCTCATGTCGGCAAATGAGAGCCCAAAAATGCTCACTTTTAATGTGTAATCTTGCCTGTTCAATTTGAATCCACTACGCTCCCTATTTTCCAGCACTTTGATTTCCAATTTTGAAGTTGGAAAGCATCATTTTCAGCTTTTGCATCCATCACTGAAACCCCATCGGTGTTTTGTGTGTCTTTGATGTGCTAGCAAATTTTTACATGTTTTGCAACAGTCCTGACCGCTTGCAATAATTCTGCAGTGACTGCAATAAATTGAGGTGCAATCAGCTGTTTCGCAGAAGCAGAAAAAAATTACAGCAAAATTTCCACGGACATTTATTTCTACAGCTAAAGCTGAATCAGATGGACACGTTTTCAGCTGAAAGTGTTTTTAGGTCGTATGTACAGTGAAGCTATGGTTCTTTGCACTGTGGGGACTAAATGCAATAGAGATTGTAGGAAGTGTGTCACACAACAGGCTTTTGACAGTACTTGCGTGCATGCGCGTTGCTATAGACGTGCTCCGGAAACTGAACGGGCTTGGTTAGAAGATCGTACATAGGAACATTCAGTCGACCACTGACGTCTTTATATGCTAAAAATGTAACAAACGCGACGCTTTTATATTCTCTTTTGAGCTATGCAAAGTTCAATTGCTCTACATTTGAATTTACTGGAGGGATTCATGCTTTCTAAACTCAGCGGTAGAACTGTGAAAGTTGCGACCGCTCTGTAGTCAGCTCGCCAATTCGTGGCACTCAGGTCGCGATCGTCAGTGACAAGGAATGAGGAAGGTTAGGAAATCTTCAGACAATCAGGTGAGCGTTTTAAATGGACCGACTATTTAGTTCAGTAAAATTGCCGGGACTAGATCCGCCTAAAGGAAAATATGTACATAAAAATGTCACAGTCAAACACGAGAAGCAACTACTGAATCAGTTTATGGCATTCATTCCGAGGATTTTATTTTACTAATTCGATATCCTTACCTCGAAGTAGGACGAGTATGTTCGGCCTGTCGAGCACCATATCCAGGAACATCTTGTCTATATTCACAGCATTTGCCACATTTGCTATAGTCACCAGCAGCTCTGTGCACAATCAAGGATGAATGTCATTTCCCGAACCGATAAGTAAATAGGTGTGCGGATGCAGTGTGGCAATATTTTACGATCACTGTTAGCTTGAATTCCGAACCTTTACTTCAGAAACGACAAAGCCATTTAACAATTCACGGAAGTTTACTACACCGAAATTTGAGAAACCTTGGTGCGCATCCACAGCCAATTTTGTCAAAAATATGCAACTCTTGCAATCACGGTTTGAAAATTCGAAACAGTATGATCGCCAGGGATCACTCGGCATCGTCTTTAATGCTCAATGCAGCCAGCATCGCTTTCTGTTTCTGTCGCTGTAACGTAACCTGCAAGGTGGGTATCGTTTAGGTAGTAAGTGTGCTCCACAAGAAACAATTTGTTTACCTTCGTGCGAGGGTACCTTTGTCATTTCTGTATGCGCACGTTATCTAGTAAAGAAGACTTATTGAAAGTGCAGCAAAATGTGATCACATCATATACAGTCTACTGGTTCTTAAGATTCTCCTAATATGGCATAGAAAAAGAAAAACATTGGAGAAATGCAATTAAATCCTCAAAAATCAATGCACACCTGGAGTTGATTTTGCCATGACCTTACGTAAAGGCATCGGGCGACACGACGTTTCCTCTCAATTAGGAAATAACTGAGTGTGGCAAAAATAATGTGATGGAAAGATATTCCCACCAACAATGCGCCCATTAGCTGCAAATGACCAGGTTAATCAGAGAAGTTTGTGGATGACTTGAGGTTCTTCATCGCAGACTTATTGAACCCTCCATCTCTGACTGCAGTTGATGTGCGTGTATGAAGTGTTTTATTTTATCCCTGCTAATGCGTTTCTCCTTCTTCCATATCGTTAAGGAAACGAAGAAATGAAAATTCCGTCTAATTTTATCGGTTACAACCGTCATCTTCCAGTACAGGTGGTGAAAATTTGGTGCAATTTATATTCCCCCACCCAACTTCGCGCACTCGCATGTTCAACTGTTTTGACAGATTAAGTGTGGAACCTACAGAAACCAGATCCTGCGGTCACAGACGAAGGACAGGTAGTTATCCGTAATGTCTCCTAAACGCTCCAACAATGTTCCCCCTCCCCAGCAGATCAGGTACAGTACAAGGCGTTAATGAAGTCAATAATAGTGAAAAGTAGAGTGGATATCGTTAATGCGCCATTTCAAGCGACGTACTCAAAAAGAGATCTCTGATTTTGGTTATTATTGAACATTAGAGTTCAGGTTCTCAGGGAAAGGGCTGTATGAGGAAAGAGCCGACGGAATGAATTCGTGCCGTCATCAGCATGATTATTCTTGTTCCCACTATTGTAATGTTACTGTGCTCGTGCGTTTACAACGGTATAGCCACTTGTGAAGTTTTGGAAGTAGAAGGAGAGGGGTCCAAAACATTTTTGAGAAATTTAAGGGTTTCTAGTGCGCGAACTTTTTGATCCTGTTGCAATGTCGCTTATTCTCAGGGAGTGACACGTAAACAGCGTCTGCAGGCAACAAGAGGGGAAAGAATGCTCGAGATATAATGAGGATGCTGAGCTAAGCAAAGAAGATTGATCGTTGCACATTTCTGCTTCGATAGATTCCGATCAAGCCACAGTAGAGTGAATATTGATTCATCGTTTGGTTTTGCTTTGTGCGCGATCGGTTTTTAGAGGGCTCCGAGCAAACTCTTCGGCCTTGTCCTACCGAATCATTTCTAGCAGTGGTCTCATCGAATGCGGACTTTGGAGCAACTCGCATGGAAACTGTTAGTATACGATGGCATGAGACGGGCTTAAGCTTCACGCTTCCTCACAACTTCAGCTGAACGGAAGCGATAGTGATATGAAGAGGCATTTATTCGTTATGAATGCTCTGTCGATCCAAGTAAACTACAAAGTAAACGCTACTTTTGAGTGGTTTTATTTTCTAGTTGCCGAAACCACATAAGGCCGCCAAGCTTTTGTTATCAATAAATAGACATGTAGTTCAGATGTTAGGATTTGGTTTGTTTTTTATGTTGTGTACGCGAAGGTAGTCTCAGAGTTGGGTGCAAGTTACAGTGTACAATTCTTCATTCCCACAGCAACCTATTCACGATTTCTGTTTGAGTCCGAAAGGGACACATGAAACTACCTTCAGTCTTGTAGTTAACTGCCGCACCGCCACCGCCCTGCAACCACCGACCTGTTGTCGAGGTGGAACAGCGCTGACACCGTTCCAAACTGAAATGGTATCCAACTCGAGATGCTGTAACTTCGGGTTACCTTAACATTCCACTTTGGAACTGTTATGTTCGTACTGATGTTAACCAGTAAGCACACCGAGGACTTCTCGTACAAGGCTTTAGTGAGACCTCGCAAACTCCTTTGAAAACGAATCATCTTCACATTCCACACTAGGCTGCCAGAGGAGCGTAAAACATTGCAACGGTGACAACGAGACAGTTTCCTACCATTCCCATTCATAGTGAATAAAAAACCTGATCTATTCTGCAACAGATTACAAAAACAGTGCATAAGGGGGTCCAACCGACATTACTTTTGTGGGATGTACACAGACATGTTATTTTCATTGGGTAAAAGGCGAAGGTCGGTTACTGAGACGATTTTCCGTTTCTAGACCGTTTTTCCTCCGGACACACTTCCATTTTCCAACGTTTTTATTTCGTCTAGAGGATTTTCTGACTGTTACATCCAGTTCGTGGCCTTCTCTAATTGCGGTTTTAATGAGACGGTGGCGTAATAAATAGTGAATCTTCAGTCGACGAGATCGTTGATGTCTCCTGATGCATTTGTGAGAATTTTGATACAGCTGAGCGAATGCGTTTGCAAAAGAATTAAAAGTCGTTCCTCACCAACCTGATATTTTGTTTCCACAAAGTGCATCCCAGCTGCAACACGACAGCGGAAAACGAGAAGGGCGGGAAGTGTTCATCCACCAAACTTTATATCGTGATGGCTGCAAATTTGGCGATGCTAGAGAAAAAACATTGAGACTTTATTTACACTGCTATTCAAGTGGAACGATGAACGACTACATCGTCACTAAAAATGGATAGACCAATAACTTTTCCGTAAATAGGCAACAATAATTTCCTCTATATGTGTGATGGCACAGAGAAGGCGTGGAAAACCAGAAAACACCCCCTTTCAAAGAGTTCGAAATATAAGAGTAGCAATCACTTCGACAATAGCGAAATTGCCAGAGAAATGATTAAGCCAGTCCTCTGATGACTCCAGTCCGCAGCAGTGTAAGGTTCTTTGCACGCTCGCAACCTGAAATTGTTCCAAACCGCGACCTTTCAGATGAGCTGCATGCGGGTCACACTTGCACGAAATGTGCTTCGTATATATGGTTCCCATACAACTTTCAAAGTTGTCGCGTTGAAAAGGAAACAGTAACAAGCTCCCATCTGCTGCGAACCTCAGCTGCCACTACTCGTTTCGCAGTAGATAAAGAAAAACAGCCCGCAAGTTCAGTTTGACTTACCATCAATTGATCAGTTTCTAATGACATACTCACCATCGTCATTAATGGGTGCTTATTCCGCGGTTTGCTCGTTCACTTCTAAACGAGCCCGACGATTTCGGTCCTTTTACTCTTTCTTCAGTCAAAATTTTTTGTTCACTCTTTAAGTCATACTTTCGAAAAAGGAATGGTTACAAGCAGTAATTATTTCTTTGTAACGCCTGTGTTGTTGCTGCCGGCATTGTTGCCGCTGTGCCGGCTTCATACAGCATAGCAGTTTCTCATTTTCGTAAGTGTTTACCTCACCCACTAAGGTCCGACGTTCACCGATTCGGTATATGCCAACTGTTGGCCGCGTTTGGCGCTTATGTACCTACCTTCTATAGGACCACAACCGTAGCTTTTCCCAAAGAACTGAGGATGTACGACAACTGTCTGCTTTTGCCTTATAATTAAATATGCAGACACAAGTTGTTAACACCAGTGGAAAAGCGAAGATATTTCGACATCTACGAGGAGCATCATTGATGACATGCTGCGCTCTCCCTTAGTTACGTCCCTTAGTCGTCGCAGAACTTGATTTTGCAAGCGGAACTGGAAAACTTCAGACAAACCGTTGAAAGTGCTCTGTCGAGGGCAAAGAGCACTTCGTAGTTCTGTGTAATGTCTCGAATTCCCGTCTGTTGAGGGTCATCTTCTTTTGTTATATCAATGTTAGTGGCATCCGTCGACATAACGCTACGTGACATATCCGAAATGACCGTAAAGTTGACATCGGCGGCGTTTTCTTCTCGTTCGTCGTGCTGAATTGGCATTTGAACAATGTGAAGGTGGCAAAGATGGAATGAGCTCTTCTAAACTGTGCTTAAGCTTCTTTTAGTTTTTTAAGTTCTCAAAAACTTCAGGCACGAATTTGTCATTAAACGTGCTCGATCGCTCGAAATATTAACCGCAAAGTTTGATACACTTGAAAATTCGCGTCAACTGCGAATTGTACTGTTCGCGCTGTGCTGCGTATATTCATTGCACATCGGGGAAAAGCCTGGGTCATCTACTGCCGACCCATTTTGGATGAGTACTTCATTCCTATACGGTCTCTCCGCTCAGCGTCTGATATGAGGAAGCTAGAGAATGCCCATATTTATTTTCGTTGGAACCCTTGGGCTGTTTTTTCGTCATCATATCAAAAATACTTCACTTTGCTCCTCCTTCGAAGTCAACATTGGCACCTGCTCCAGTTGATTAAAATTCCGCGTATCCGCTCCTCCCCTTTTCACCTTTCAAACTGCAGCTGAGATCTCCATTCGCTTGGACGATAGTTTGCACAGTAGAATTTCTAATGAGCCGGTTGGCCTTTCCCTCATCTCCATTTACTTCTGAAAACTACTGTCACGTGGAGACTCGGCCAACATTGCACCGTTCAGATTTGAGACCTATCACGGCATCGATTTTGAGGAAAAACTATAGGTGGAATCCTGCCCCAGCCATAAACCAGTTCTCAGTATTTGAAAGCGTGCTGCGTTTGTATTTTTTGACATATGAAGTATTCGATTTACCCCTTGAAATTTAAATGCTTTGGCTGCAACTAGTCGCTATAAAATTTACATCTTCAACGCCTTTCTGAAGCTCGGCTTCTCGTAGGCATAACCATAACCATGAGGCCCATTTTTGTTATTATTCGGCTTTAGCAAGTATGGTCACAGTTCATTTGGTTGTGAGCTGTAATGAAATGCAGTAATGCAAATCCTTGAAATTTCCACATTCGTCATAAGAAGGGTTCGTGCATTGAGCCGTAATTCGTTGTTCTTTTCTTTTTACTTTGACAGGAAGGGATTGAAACTTGTTAAATAAAAAATATCCATGTTGGGATTTATCTTAAGCATCTCGCTGAAGTCAGACACGTGTTCGGATGCCGCGAGTGTTGCGTAATCAGGTAGCTCTGTCGAAGCAGATTCGAGGTGGCCGATATTTTCCTGTCAAATGTTACCTTCTCTTACATCAGACTGTTGATATCATGAAAGTCAAAAGAACCGTGGAAATGAGCGGCAAATGACGCAATAACATAGAAGGACTCAATTTTTATTGAAAACGTACTATTTTCGTTTAAATTGGGTTACAAGATGAAAGCTGACAATCAATTCAACTCCCTGTCATCTGGTCATCCTTGTTCCAGCTCCGAGAGCAGTCGCCAATACTTGCATATCGGCATAGTCACTGCGTGGTTGGTGGGTTCGGAGCGCGCCTTTTATCCCAAAAAAATTTCTTTGAAAAGTGTAACCTTTCTGATGAGTATCTAATTTCCTTCAAGATGGAATGCGGCAATTACCATTTCACTGTCAAGATTTGAACGTTCGGCATTCGTATAAAAAAGCTTTAGTGTTGAGTGAAAAGATGTGCCGCAAAGGTTCCGCACTTGTGCTTAATTTCAGAGCACATCACAGTCGGACGACTGTAGCCTTCTTGCGCTTTATATTTCTGCTAGTTTAATTAGTGTTTGCGGCGCAGAAAATACAAAAAAAAGGTTCACTTTTGAGACGTCACGTTGGGGTGGCATTAGTTCCATCGACCTCTGACGAATAAGCAGGAAAGCATCAATCCACGAACCTCCGAACAAATGAACAGGTGCAGAACTCATTTGTGTGCTTAAGTAAATTCCTAAATGCAGTTCACTTTTAGGCCACCGCGCAAGTGGATTTTGTTTCACTTCAGAAGATTGTCATTTCGAGATCTGAAAAATCTAGAGTTCTATACCGGGGAGGTCGCCTAACCGTCGTCTGTCTGAACGGTTTACAAGCGCATTACTTCACTTCATCACCGAGGTGTGCCTCTGCCAAACTGTGGTTACATGACAGTCCCCTCCACATGGTTTGTTGCTTTTCTCTCCTAACAGTTTCAACCTCACATAAATGATTAGTTTCATTTAATGACATAATAATGACCATAATCAAATAATTCTTCACTTGTTACTCTATTCTCCCAACCCTCTGTCCCATTTCGTTATCGCAGGGAATGTGACAAGAAAAACGCGACCCTTTCTATCGCAATAAATGGCATCTTGTGAACAAATTTAAGAGAGCTCAGACTTCTTTAGTAGAACTGAGGACTACAGTATTGGATGAACGCGGAAAGCAGGAGGAGGAAGAGGTGGGCAGAGCGACAACAAATATGCGCCCTCACGGTTCCATCGCTATTCAAGTGGCCGCAATGCCGCATCTCTTCAAGATCGCGCCAACCGCTTCCTTCAAATTCACCTCGCCAACTTCTTGTATCAATGTACTCTGGGGAGGGGGGGGGGAATATACATCTGTCGTGAACGATAATCAAAACGATGTCTGTGATTTTAACGGACTCGCGCAAACCTCAGTGGCACAAAGCACTATGAGTGCCAGCGATGGTGGATTTTCTCATCCATAATCGTAACACAGAAGAGCAGAAGAGACCATGTTTATTGTTTCTTGGAACTGGATTCTTTTTTTTGTTGTTTTTGAAGGGATACTGACGAGCATCAATGCACCTGTAATAACGGAAAACGGTGAAGGAAAGTCAGCAGATGCATTCTGTCTTTAGCTAAATCTTCAGTTAAAGAAGGGAATTTATACTGAACTAACCGGAAGTCCCGAAAGGAAGGTTCAGTAACGCTTGGAAAATTGCCGTATGTAGAATGAACGATTTGCTCAGCGCATATTTGCCACAAGCGACGAGAATAAGAGTAGAAAAATCTACTAAGAGTAGAATGCCTGAAGCGAATGTGGTCAGTCCATTTGATTATTCTGTAACGAAGTTGCAGTTAGAGAAATTATCGCAGCACTGCCATACAGAAAGAATCCGTCCACAGTCATTGCTAGACTTCTCGTCTCTTCCTTCACCCAACTCTTATTCATAATGCTGCAAAAATGAATTGGATATCGATCGTTGCGGTAGAGACAGCATGTCGTTTACGATGGGAAACGATGAAACTTAGGAAACTATGCGCGCAATGAAACAAAATACCTGCGAAGAAGGAGTGCAGAAGAACGGAAACCTGCGCATATCGCTTCCGAAAAAATGTTACTTCAAGAATGTGCTCCTTTTCGGAAGTCTCGAAAGCCAATTGAATCACTGGAAAAACTTTAATCATTTTGAGGAAACTAATTTCTCTTCTGGTTGGGGAATTAAGGCCGTGTGCAACGGACGAACTGTATCGACTGCTTTCGTGGAGTCGATAAAGAGTTTCCAAAGAACAACACAACTGAACGAACAAAATTTATTTTCCGAGAACATACATTTGATAGGATTCGTAGAAAGATCCCGACCTAGTTGATGTATCCTGCTGCAACAAACTCAGTTCCTATCCTAGGGAATAGGCCTGCAACGACGGGGTTCTCACTCCGGCGACACTATCGCCACCACGCCGCTTAGCACTGGTTTGGTCTGAACTGAACTGAAGATAAGATTTTTCAAGCGTTATAAGGACACTAGTTATCCTCTAACCGAATTGAAGACGTCAACTTTGCCAAATGAGCAGATCTGTTTATGAATGGCGCAACGCCACAATTCCAGCGTCATTCCTTTCAAACTACCTGCCAGCAAACGTTCTAGGAGCTGCTATCTATTTTGGTCACCGCTAGCTTTTCAGCGAATCTCTTGCACTTTTTTTAATGGTAGCCATTCGTGAACAGCCCTTTCAGCTGCCTTCGTGCACCTTTTCAGCATAAACGTTCATCCTATTTAGCTCAGCGAATTCTAATTTGTCTCTTTCGCTTGATTCGCCACTAGTTGCTACAAAGATATTTTTATTCCTCATTGGTCAAATGCTTGAAATATTCTAAGCAAGAAGGTGCAAGACAACTCCAGATATTTCTGAAAACATTTCTAATGCAATCTAAGAAGGTGCAATTTCTGAAAATAAAATATGATAAAGACTAATGAAAAAACTTGTTTGATCAAGACTGCACAGACTTGTGGCGATTCGCGGTTTGGAGAAGAATGGGTTTGACGGTCTGAAGGAAAAAGTGCACTTTGTATGCGACTGATGATCTTTTTCTTGAATGACTCATCCTCACTCGTTTCCTCAATTCCGAACTATAACGGTTTCACGGAAGATGGTTGCTAGTCAGCGACCGTGATAGGACGGCGATTAGAATATTTCTTGCATTGAGAATAGGGCATGCCAGAAATTGAGATAGTAGTATATTCTGTGAGATGCAACGCCACTGCAGCTTTGTGCTTTAAGTGCAGCAGTGAATATCTTTGCAGTTATCAAGAATGGAATATTTTAAGGTCGAATGTGAAAAACGCTCACTGATGACGAGTACGCAGGCTTCGGCGGCAAGAAGGAACATTGTGAACAATGTGAGACACGGACGAAAAGAACACCACGACCAACAGTGCGCCATCTACGAAAGCTTAAGGAATGAAGCTCTAAGGTGTTACTTCGCAGGTCACTTCTTAAATTGCTGTGCTTGCAAAAAATCCGCTAATTTTTTCATCAACATTGTGACCGAATGCTAATGTCACGTGATCGTTGCATAATAACCGATTCGGGTGTCGCCTACTTATTCATTAAGATTTTATTGTTTTGGAAGTAATTTACGTTGAGTGGTTTACTGTTTTTTATGTACCTCAGTGCATTTTTGTGTTGAGATTTATTCATTGTGAGCCCAGCAGCTAGGTATCATGCACATAGCGCTCACCTTTCATTCTCATATCCGATCTGCCAGGGCTTGAAAAAGCTGGATTCTCATCAAGCGCTTGACCGGTCATGTATTTATTATGTTACAGTGCATGTTATGCCGTCTTCACGCTCTTCCTTCTCTATATTCAAATTTTTTGGGTTGAGGGGGAAATCCGACTCCCCTCAACCTCCACATCTCCTTTCCATCACTGTTGTAGTGCCTCATTTGCAATCTGATCTTGTCTGCGATATTGTAGAAACTGCTATATGAGACAAAAAAGTGCTAAGCAATTTATGCGGCTCCATTCAACGACTTGCACTTCATGCGGCGTTCGCATTCTTGCCTCGTCTGTTGCTGCTGTGCGGTTGTCTCCGTACTCGAATGTTCAGACAAATGCAAAGCTCCGAACTTCCTCAGGGTTTGTCATTACATATCGTGTTGGATGTTGAGTTATCACTGTCCTTCTGTACGTACAAAACGTTTTTGAAAAAACGTAACTGCTAAGCTATGAGAAAAAGCAGATATGTTCGACGCGTTGTACAATGAGGAGTTTGAAGATTTGCGAGGACTCTCATGTACACAATGGCTTCTTCGATCCTTTGAAGAGTGTCAATTTCCAGTCGTTTACAGCTTAATATAACACATAAAGAAGGTCGAAATGAACTGCGTTTTCAGGAGATAAGACATGACAGCAGACCATTGACAGAAAATATTTACGTTTCCATTTTTACTGCTGATGAGAAAATGGCTGCAGGAAGTGGTTAGAAATCGCAGAAGTGGAATCTTTGAAGAAATATCAGTTTGTCGGATTGCTGCATGTGAATGACGACCAGCTGCAACCTTTGCTCTCTGCAACGTCAATTTTATTGCGTTAACTGTGGCCTTTGCGTACGGGTCTTTCGTAATCCGATAGACGGTCTTTCATCTGTAATCTTTCATTCAAGCAGTCGAATCAAGCACCACTCCGATTGGGAAGAACTAGTCAAAAATTGGAACTATTGCATTGCATACGGCAGATCTGTACGAAAGTGGTTAGTGGGAGGAAAATTTTCCCTTGATCCTTCGTGACGGTGAACGCTTACAAAAAGACAGTTTCCTCAAGTGTAGCAGATCTGACGTGTGAGAACTCATTTCAAGGAATTAAAGCATCAACGAATAGAGCTGTCGGTATGAACTGTTTGATAGTAGAGAGGTAATTAGCATACGAAAACTAGAACGAAACTCTTTGCCTAGAAATCTGATAAAATTACGCTCCGAAGTTTATGAAGCAACTGTAAATTAGGAGTCGAATTTCACAAAGTTACAGTTTATCTGTAAGCTAGTTTCCGGTTCTTGTAAAAGTAAGGCTTGCAAACTCGTTTTCAAATATTTGCGTAATTGGTCTACGCAACATCAAAAGAAGCAGTAAATTGCACTCCGCTGAATATCCCCTTCCACTACTGGCAGGAATCGTTCTGTACCGATCAACTCTTTCCCGGCTGCAGACATGATTACTGCAATTTTTCCCCTGACCACAGATATGAACCACGCTTCTAGTGAAATTAGCAGATGCTGCAGAAACTGTTGATTTCTCCTAGCTCTAGCGATGAGATTAACGCAGGAAACAGCGCAATGCTGCCGCAGTCGCCTTCTCCAGCCCTGCAAATTTTGGACGTTCGAGAAACTATTGAATATTCTCTACCACCTGCAGTTGGTTAGCGGTTTTGTCGTTTTATGCAACTTGTTGCGAATTTTCCTTTTCACCATTATTCTCTTATCCTTTGTCGTCGTCATCATATTGCTATGGTCAGTTGGCGATAGATCGACGAGGGTGGCGAGAATTAAACGGAGTCTGTAATGCTTTTACATCAACATCTGCAGAAAGCTCAGTCGAGGAAAATGATGATTCGAAAGTGTTTCGTTCCTTTGAAGAGTGAGCGCAGTTGCATCGTTGCGGTTTGAATTTATAGCACATTGGAGTGCTGACGCAAAACTGGCTCTGAAGTGAACTCTAGAGAGAGAAACTGAAATTACTCGCACCGTTCCACGGTCCACGAACGTGCAGCGAGTAATTTCATCGCTTTAATCCTCCTCATCACTGATTGCGCTTAACTTGGGAAGGTTCTTTGGCACTTCATCTCCTCATGAATGTTTTCAACTGTTGTCATGACTTTACCACTTCGGCTGGAAGACGTAAAATTTACTCATGTAGTCAGACATATTTAATGGAAAACGTCGACTTACTTCAGTGCGATTCGAATATCCATTGAGTGTAATGTCTAAAATCGTGATGTTAGTGATAATCGTTATAATATGAATACTCGTTTGCATTAAAGTTCCTTCAAATGTCCGAGGACCATAGGATGCGATCAAAATGGGTAGAACGTTCACGTGTTTTTTTTGCATTTTCCTCGTTAAAATTATCCTCACGCGTCTCCTTGTATAGTGAAATCAGTTTGTTATGTGGTAAGTGATAAAGAAAGCTCAATAAATATTCATTCACCTTTCGTTGTGGTAGCTCATGCTGAAAAGCCTCACACGTCTTCAGCGAAAGTTGCACTAATTCTATTTTCAGTTTTGCTCTCACGTCTGTCCAACATTTCGTTTAAAGGCATTAAGTTGAAGAATATACTGCAGCACACTATATATGTGAATGACTGAATGTTGGGTGAGTAATAAAGGTGGGAATTCGTCCTATTAGGCAAATAATTTCTGCGTGGGCGCGGCAGAGGGGCCTCTCAAGGATAAATGTTTGCAGCTCAATGAGGTGACCAGCAAGTACGAGTGTGTGCTCAGCATAAGTATGTTCTGTAATAAACTGTGCAGTTGCGCGAGATTTGCAATAGGTGCGGATGACAGGTTTGCCAGTCACTATCAACTACAGCTTTCCTGATTCTTTTATTGTCATTCAAATGAATGATCTTTCGGAGACGTCAATTTAGTCCGTTGTGGTAATAAATCGAATCGCAGTAGTGATGCTTCACATCAGTCACTTTGAACTTAGTTAGATCCAACTTCTCGAAAAATTACCGTTTCCTAGACGATGATTCAGAAACAACTGTTAGGTAGAAGTCATGTAAAAAACATGAAAAAAAAAAAGAAAATGAGGAGCTTTTAGATGGAAGCTGAATTTCGGTAGAAGACAACTTCGGTGTCCTTTTGCAATATTCTGAGATGTCAGTGACAATCGTCTGGTGCTAGTGCTTCGTGGTGGGGAAAACTGCAGCACACTGCAACATATGCAGAGAGCGTTCGCTGTTCAGAAAAGTTTGTTGAGGAGTTGCTATAGAGGCCATCCTACTTTAATGCTCTGAAAGTATATTCTCACACAGCAGCGAAACGCATTCTGCAAGTCGACGTCATAAAGACGTACCGAGAGCGCATCAGTGCCTAGATCTGAACAGAAAATTCACATCGAACAAGAAGCACTCACTCGTCCATCACCTTTGTTCGTTGGAAGAAAACACGCATTGTAGATCACCGGCATTTGTCTTAACTTCTACCGCAAAACTTGAAGACTGCTAACTTACAGCTCTAGCAAGTATCTGCACTTGAAAAAACGGGAACGGCTTTTTCTCGCTTATCGAGAAGAGAATGATTGAAACCACCTGGTCACAAAAAAACGAGAGGAAGCAGGGCATATGTGGAGGTTTGGCACTTCTACGCCAAATGAAATGTTCTATATATTAGTTTCTGAACCTGAGCTTTGTTGGCCATTTTTATCCTCTTCCATGGTCACGAGGCTATTAGTTTGAGAGTCAAATTCAAAATTCCATCCTCTTCTTTTTGTTGTCCGTTTTTCATAGTCTGCAGCAGAATTAAGCTGGAATTGTACTGCGTACTACTTCATTGTCATTAGGAAGAGGTTCATTTAACAGGCGTCTTTTTAAGCGACATATGTTGGTTGAAGGACAGATGAATTTATTTTGGAAACAAGGCAGAATGCATCACCAAACTGGAAAACGTCAATTGCGTTTGTTCAGTTAACGCGGTAAGTAAATCAGAATTTATGTTCATAAAAGGGTTCTCAGAAAACCTTGGCACGTGGGGAACCTATCCACTTCAGTTCGATCCATAGCTGCTTCATTCGTTTTCTTTTTATTTCTGCGTAACTGTAGGTACAATAAAAAACGCGCATTACTCTGATGATAACCTTTGCGTGATCCACACGTTCTTCTCAGTGACAGGGGTCCAAACTCGAACTGCATAAATTCACTCATAATTTGCTATCCTGGGCTGGAAGGCAACATTACAACAACTTAAATTATATCTCGGGATACATATTATTCGAGAAAAAACAGCGGACGCAGAGGAATTCCCAGCAGTCGAAAAGCAATGTGCTTTTGGCACTGTGCAGGTAGCAAATGCGACCACACCGCCTTTATCATTTCCCCGTAGCGTTCAAGTTAATTAAATAGATGATGGAGGTAATTAGCTGTACAGACTGCAGCTTCCACTTCACTGACCCAAAAGACGACAAAAATGTCGTGCTTGGTAGCACGTTGCTTGCAGTATCGAAGTCTCGTCATGGTGTCGAAAAATAAGCATCTTGCAGCTCACGTAGGGGGGGGGGGGCAGTCCTACGGTAATTTTTTTTGTTGCAGTACTGTCGGAAAAGGTTCGAAATTTTTGTACAACTTGAGCAATATTTAACTGGACTGGAAATATGCGCACATGCAGCATTGGACTGCAAACAAGCTCTCAATAAGGTATTAGCGAAGTATTCTTTTCAGCTGTAGTGGTCCTCGTGGTCGATATGCGATGCCAGCGGGTTCGTGCATACGATCCGCTCATTTGATGGTCACCTGCAGGATCTGCAGGAGCACGAAACCTTGGATTGTTGTGTCAGAACGTTCTTTCAATTTGCAGCACTGCTTCGGTGACAGGTTGACCTGGGAATTTACGCAGCGACCATCTCCGAAATTAAAACGCCCAGAGAGACTCCTAGAAAATAGAACTTATGGTACATGGATGTTTACATGTAGTACGTAGAAGACGCTGCGGTGTGATCCAGGAGAATAGGTTCGGAAGCTATAAAACCTAGATTCAGACGTGGAATGGATGTTTCGAACAGAGTGCAGTGAAAGTGCTCAGCTTCCAGGCAAGCTGGCTGAGTTCCAAAATGAACTAGTGCTTCGCTATGTATCCAGGTCTCCTGCGTAACACTGCACCTTCACTTCTTTCTCAAAAATGAAATTAAACGACACTTCTTCCACCTTTGAAAATATCTGTTCTGCAGTACCAAACCTATTTAAGGCCCAGATCAGAAAAGATGCCATGGCAGCTATTTTAGCTTTTTATTGAGACTGAGCAAGAAATGAATTTCCAGAGAGTGTGATCACTCGCTAGTAATGTTCAAGATATCGCCAATATTCAGTGAGCTGTGCATTGTCGAGTTTGCGAAAGGTGAGATGGGCGGTTTTAGCAAAGAGCCTTGCAAATTCGATGTGCTCCTCAGTCGGGCATTAAAGATCAATTCTATTTTTATTTTCGTTTGTTTAAAAAAATGCAGAAGAATCCACCAATTTCTTAACCTTTACCTTTTTGCATTGGCTGAGCGTGAATAATATAGGTGAAAATAAACAAAAGCGGGTATGAGAGAACCTATCAATTCACAAAAATTTCTTTCAGTCCGACTGTTTCTTTATTTTGGTTAGCTTTCTCTGGTCATGGATGTAATACTCCAAACGCACGCAAGAACTGGGAAGTGCCGCTGTATTTTCCAGAAGGAGAGCGATTGCCCCTTATGAGAGAACCATCCAATGTGCGAACGCTGGTGACTGACGCAGCCGAGTACAACTATCAAAAAATGTGATTGATTAAGGCGGTAATTTAGGGATTCTCTGCCCATGTTCATTTCTGTTCATTTCATGCTCACATGAATTGTTCATTTCTGCAGGCAGTTTTCTACCCTCTCTTACATAAGTCGTTTGCTCCAAAAATGACTTGCTGGACTATTCGCATAGAACCAAAGTTCTGCACTTACCACGTCTTTCAGGAGAATCACTAGCAGAAGGGAAAGTCGAGGGGAGGGAGAAGTAGAACGAACAGTTGAATGATTTAGGAGCTGTTGATAGCTTTTAAAGCATCTCTAAAAATCGACAGAACCGCCAATAAATGTGACAGAGAGGTAGAAGGAAACCTCATCTCCTCCTGTCATTTTAAAGGTATGTGATTCACAAGCGCCTCAGCTCCACTGACATACGAGCAGTTGGAAAGAACTCACCCTGTTTTTTTCAATCCCTTAGTTCCCTATCTCATTTTCTCGATTTGCGATGCACTCCCAATAGCGATAATTGATGACCGCACGATGATTTCTTCAAGCACAATCCATTTAGACTCAGAGATACTAGTGTTTTGATTGTCTTTGATGCAAGCCTTTGAGATATTATCTCTTTCTACACACATTTTGTGTGTTTTCGGAAACAACGTCCATTAGAGTTACGAGTCCTCTATAAGTGCAAATGCTTTAGTGACTACTTTCTTGAAAGATAAGGCAGGTCGTCTGGACCTCGAAGGACGCAAAGTACGCGTGAACGATCAACCTTAGCGACCCCAGCTAGTCGACCATCATAGCAATTGTGTTTCCGATGAAAGAAACAGTAGTTTATCGTGGAGCTTCTTTCGACAGTTTTTTAAATACTACCAGCCAGTGATCACGTTCTTCTGAAAATCACCGTTATTCTACTCATCAATAAAGCAGTCTCCCCTGTCTTATCCATATATGTAAAGAGAAGCTCAGGACACGCAGCTGATAGTATGAGAATTATACTTTTTTCGTCAAAATACTTGGTGTTTTATTATACCAAACCTGAAGCCTGTGGGACCGCCAAACTTTAAATTGCTTTTTACCACCGACTGTAACCATATCTATTCATCATCTCTATGTGATTCATAGGAACAAGAAAACAAAAACTAGTCGAGACTGTCATGTGCAACAGTTTACCGATCTCCAGATAGATGAACGAACATGCAGGTTGAGAGTATGTACAGAAAAGAAGTGTACGAGCCATGATGAACTAATATTTCTTTGCGCGATTGATTATCACTGACGATAATATGGATGGTTTTGCTCACACTTCTTATCCATTAAAGAGATCTATTCAGGAAGGATTGCCGTTCATTGCACGCAAGGCAAAACATCCACATTATTGGACGAAAAGCAAAATTAATCACAAAATTAGCGTAATTAGTGCGATGAAAAAACATATAAGCATCAAAAAAATAAAGCATAGCAAACAGATAACGAAACTTAATGGCCGATATAATCCACTTCAAATTAAAAGTGAGAACAATTTCGCAGAGGATGAAAATCTAGGAACTTGATTATTATCCTAAACGATTCCGGATTATATAAGTATGTAAAAACATCAAATTAAAACAGTAAATAATATAACAAGGCTACCGAGCAGTGAACGAGAAATACCGGTGACGATGTCGATTTCTCCAGTCATTTCCTCTATTTCCGGAAAAATTGACTTTATGACAAGCTGGAACGTTAATAAAAGAATGCACTTTATTTGAAGTTTCAGTAGGAGGAATCATTGTTTCAGCGGAAGAAGCTAACATGATGGAAACGTAATTAACCAAAAAAGGCGAGAAATCTTGTATTCCACTGTTATTGCTGCTCGTTGAGTTCTACCTCATCTTAGAACCATTAAAGTATAGCGAAGTGTGTGCAATTAGCGGAGAACCACTACTGACTTCGGAGACTTCACAGGAAAACCAACGTTACCTTTTAGCACTGAAAATACCTTGAAAATAGCTGCATGAGACGACATATAGGCTAAGAGATATAGTCGATACACCCCTCCTGCAATCTGTTAGTCGGTCATCATCAGTTGTAATGAATGCAACTGTTTGCGGCAAAATGCGTTCGACTGCCTGCAAAGATGTGCTCTGATAGGAGCATTCGCTTCGCGTTGTGAACGAGCTCAAATCATGAGCACATCTAAAATATGTAAGTTTCTCAACGCATTTATCAGCAAAAGCTGAAAATACTCGCAATCTTTTGAGTAAAATAATGTTTCATCAAAATGCCATAGAGAAAACGGAAGAGAGAGATGATTCTAAGGCTCAGGACCGGTCGCATGGGGAAGCAAAGGACAATTTCAGATCAGTAGGGTGTTGTTCCGATATGAAACATCTAGAAGGGTACTAGCCTTCTTCAGGAAACTCCTTGACCGGTGGTGCAAGGTTAGCCTTCAGCAGATGAAAAATGATGAAGTTTCAAAGATTTGTTATTCAGTAGTAGAAGTAGTGGCGAGGCAATCGTTGTCGCAACGCACACATTCGCCCTGCACAATCTCCCATTATGGAACGAGACGATGAAGTTTTTGGAACGAAGGAAGTCGTAGTTGAATTCGTTTGGTAAATTTAATCACAACAAGAGTCAAATTACGCAAAACTTGCCCTGCCAAAGATAATCATTCTAAGAGAAATTGCAGAGTACAAATGTTCCAAAAGAAGAAAACCAGTCTATGCTATAAAATTTTACGAAGGAGCTCTTCCGATCTTAGTTCGATGAAATTTTTAGATTAAATTCTGTTCCGAATTTTCCGAAATGAAGAACGCTCCACGCCTAGGCACCCTACTGGGTGCTGACGTAGGCTGATATCGCATTCCCATTAAGTTCTGTTCCTCTTATCGCGTTGCCGCACGAAATCCGCAGTCTTTTAGTGATTGCAAATAATTTGCTCTCAACACTCGGTTTCTTTTTGTGGACAATACGCTACGATGAAAATGGATAGATTTTGAACAGAGAGCAAATGCACTTGCTGCTAGTTAGCAGATGCGATGTTTGCACTTTTAAAATAATGATGACGTATTTTGGAGGGTCTCAGGAACGACTCATAGGGTTTTCAACTTGGCGCGACATAGCCAGTTTCAGTTTAACGTCATACAACATCTTTAGAATCTGATGTGGTCAATTTGAACCTAGACGAGGCCGGATTCAGCCCTATTGTGTTTACCAAGTTGTGGCAGCTAGATGCTCACACGTGAACGTTGCAAGGAGCTTTTTCAGGGTAACTTTATGCAGTCTTCTACTTTTGCTTTTTCTCTCGTGAAACTTAGTGACAGTATGCGACTTCTTCGGTGTGGGACCGACCTCTATCGGATGGCACGGGCTCGACCACTCACTCCACGCTCCCACTTGTCAAAGCACAGTGTACTCACACCATCATCTTTTCGATCTTGCAATTATCATGTTTCCTTCCCTCTTGAAACAATGCAGCGATATGAGTTCCTTGAAGAATAAAGCACTCAACAGCTGGGCACGCTGGCCTCGAACAGCAAAACGAGCCTCGTCCATCTACCACGGGATTATGCAGCCTGCACTTTGTCCGAGACGTTGCCAAAGTGCAGCAGGCAATCAAAGGAACGCACAAACATTCATCACAAACATGCAATTTCTCGCGAAAATTGAACGATGTGTGCGCGCAAACTGCGGACATCCAACAAAAGCACTTCTATGCAAGAACTCCGCTGAAATTTCAAACAGCTGCGCTGAGACGAACAGCTGCGAAAAAACGCATGTTGATATAGCAGGCTGAGGTGTTTCTGTTGCATGTTTCGCAAGCATCGAACAATGTGAGAATGAGGCAAATGCTGTGTGCAGTAGTACAAGGAGAGCGCAACTTTGTTCGTTGCTCACAGTGAGTTTGCGCAGTTTCTCTGCAATTTTGAGGCCGGTAACTTCGACTGTTTTCTTCGAATTTGCGATGATTATGTTACATTCGTTCATTTGAGCAGGCTTTATCGCACCACCATTTCGGATCATAATTGCAGGCCACTGCACTTCGTAAGTGATCGCTGTTTTTTTTGCAATTTTTGTGCTGCCTTATGCGGTCTTTGACTAGGACAGGTGGAGGACGTCGTTGCATGTACGATATGCTTTTATTCATGAACCACTTGAGAGTAATTGAATTTCAGAAGTGGAACTTGTGATTCAGTTTGCAAAACTTGGCGAGGGACGTACAACAGTACCTTTGCAGACCACGATAATCGAGAAAAGAATCAGTGCACTGACGGAAAGCACTGTTATGATCAACGATAAAAAGAGGTTGACAATGGTCACCGCGCATACCCACCCGTTCTGTTAGTGAGGCGATTCGCTGAAATGTGGAAAGACTGCCACAGCTTCTGCAACATTGATTAGAAACGCCAAAAACGACACTTCTGTGATCGATTTCCCGATTCTTCTAAAGAATTATCGTGAATGAAAGCCAGCTTGAATGTGTAACATAAGTTGTAACCATTTTGCAGGTTTTATCGGTGGATTTGAGAAGTTAAACTTCCAATATGTATAGTCGTTCTGAAGAACGGGGAAACCATTAGCTAAAACCAGTTTTTGAAGGTTAATACTTTATAAAGTACTCAATAAAGTAGTTCGCGTGTATTTTCGACTATTTTGAAATGATTCCGAGAGTTTTCAGTATCTCCCAATGAATGCCTTGGAAATGTTACTTCGAAAATTAATGTCTAAAAATTTTTTAGTGGATAGATTCTGTGCTAAAATTACCGGTTTAGGGATCAGTCATTTGCCAACGGTCGTCTGACGAGAGCATATTGACAATAATAAGCTGGATGTTCATAACCGTTACCATATACCGCGTGGCGAGGAACTCAAGAAGTGACCTCTTGATGCAGACCTCATCGAATGATTGTCGACTCCATCGGATATTTCTGATAACTTCGATTTATTCCTGAATTTATCTATCGACTTGTTGATTTATTTATTCATTTCGACGTCCCTAGATGGGAAAACATGCAAAAATAAGTGAGTGTGAACAGCAAGAACGAAGCAATTGTTTGCAAGTCCAAATGTTCACAATTTAACAGCAAGAGTCTCAACAGCGCATAAGTCGAAACGCCTAAACCGCAATCTAAAAGCTGAATGTGTGGCTGTACTAATGATATTAGACGGACAATGAAAGCATTGCGGAAGTGCTCAACACCTCTGTGTGGTAAGATGCGGAGAATACTGTTTGCAGTTTCTGACGACCTTCCGGCAATCGCAAAACGCTGCAGAATGACAGTGGGGAGCCTAACTGGTGGAAGCTACGAAATGCTACCGCATAAGTAATTAGCATTTACACACATCGGTGCACGGTGGCAACTAAATGGGTTTGGGTATACTTAGCCATAAGCGCGGGAGAGACGGGGAGAGATTGCGCGCATCCTCGGAGAGCGGCGCAGTAGTGGTCATTTGGCAGTTAAAACATCTCAGCAAATTGGAAATATACCGTAAGGAAGCAGAATTCCAAAAATGAGTTTCAACACATTTCAACGAGCAATACCTTAACACAGTCAATAATAAGCTGAGATAAAAACACGAATTTCTCTACAAGGTTGTCGCGAAACATCACGAAGCAATGGTGATTCACGGCAGCGCAGAGGAAGACAGAAGGCGTCATTGAGTCAGCGGAAGCTGCATTCATTATGCCTCCGCTGATGCAACTTTAGTCAAAATAGAGTCACCGACTGTAACTCTGATATTTCCAAAACGGTACATTGCCTCACTTCCGAGTAGAAACGTACCATTCAAATGGATAGCGTCTTATCTCTCTGCAAAAAACGTTCCATTCGAATGAAGAAATTGAATATTTGACAAGGGCGGAGCAATCGACTGGATAAAAGCTGACAACAGATTTGCACTGTCACTGTTCATCGGCCAGTGTTCATCGATTCACGGTTCATCTTTCGACCATCTTCGACGGGCACCTTTCGACCTGGCTTCGCTTTGCTCAAGAGGCTCGTTCACCTCACCACCACACAGAGGCCAGTTTTTTTACGACAAAGGTCATTTCTTATGTGACACGCAACTGACATATTTTGCACGATCACTAATATATCAGCGTATGGAGAAAGAAGATTAGGGAAGAGTTTCTGGAATATTTCAAAGAGCATTGGATGCTCTATCGTAATCATTAATAAGCTGAGACAGAAACAAGAAATTTTCTGTCAGATCAATTTCCTATGTGACCAACAATTGCCACAAATTTCAGTGTTGCGTTATGCATTATCTTATGCGTTATTCTCGGTGATTCGTAACACCGTGTCTTATTGGTGAAGTGAATTCGAGAAATGACCCTCGACGATTTAATGAAGTGACCCAGTCGTTCTTACGTTGCATCGAACTCCCTGTAGCTCTCCATGAAAAGATCCTTCACGCAATTGTTATATGCACTGGTTACGAATTTTTCAGTTTGACAGTTCCAGGTTTCCATCACTTCCTTTCTTTCACGTATAAGCATACCGATGACGACAGTGTAAGTTCGTTTCATTGTAAAAATGCAATCGGCGCTTTCAGCATCTACTTAATTGCACTGACATAGTTTGACTGCATGCAGCACTTGCTCTCCAACATAGATGAATCAGGACTGTGAATGAAAAAGCAGCTTGAAGACCACATGCTCCCCGTTACAAGAATTACGGATAACATAGCAGGTGACTACAAGTGATTACAAAGCAGGAAATCTTCGGTGGAATTTGAAGCGAACAACTCTAACCAAAGAAGGCATTTGGTAAGATGCGGAGGAGATCGTAAAGAAGATGAGATATCCATAGCATCCGTTTCCACTCACTAGTCTAGGATAGCTGAATAAAGTTTCGAAGAAGTTCTTGCCTCACGTGCAAGTTACATGTCCACCGACTTGTTTTCGTTCCAAGTCGACCAAGAAAGTAGGAGAATGAGCGACGACGCAGTCAGAGGTGATGTCAATTGTTTTTAAACCCAACATCATGGTAAGCAGTTTCTCACAAGACCGTTCCAGGAATACAGCATGTCGAAAGAAAGTTTGCGCATTCGATCATCCAACCTATTATTAAGTAGACTGAAGCGGGTCGGAAGCTTATTAAAGAACAAGCCGCGTGCTATGCTCAATCCTCGGAAAGTTGATGACCAAGGCATTTTTGCATAGTGCCTTTAAAATGTTAAGGAATGCTCCAAGCATGCTTATTTCACACACGAAAAGCTCATAATATGGAACGTGGCATTAGCATTAGAAACCAGGCGATTCATTTCGACCTCGCAGAACACCCGAGTGTTGCATCAAAAGAACGGGACATCATCACTCAAATATCCGGTCGATTCTCAACATCTTCACATATCGCGAGAGATTAAGTTTTGGATAGTTATTCTTTCGAATGTTAGAAAATAATTCACCGTTTCAGAGGAATCTCTAAACAACTAAACAATAATTTAAAGTGAGAGTTGAGGTGATAAGTAAAAGTGAGAAGATTTCGGAGATGTTCATATCCACAGCCACGTATAACAGTGTGAGCGAAGTGGTATGTTGGGAAAGGGACACAGCACTCTGTGGATACTGTGCGTTGTGGAGGCGACATTCCTCAATAGCTGCAACGCTATACTTCGACTTGGGCATCGGTGGGTGCACTGCGACGGATGGAGTCTGGCAAGGCTACTTTAATTTAATTGCTTAAACAGCTGTGATTTCGTCGATTTCATCGTTCCTTCCATCGATGCAGTTGGCAAGTCTTCCATCTATAGCGACCCTGAGCCTCCCCCATCCAAGTAACTACGTAGATGTGCTTCAGCGGGTCTACCCCTCATGTTGTGATCTCTCGCGTCATCGTTTTACGTCTCCTGGTTACTACTAGAAGATTTACTTAGTCCAGCTGTTGTCATTTATCCTGGCTACGTGACCGGCCTACTTCAGCTTTCTTTTGCACATTTCTTCAGCCATACCTTTCATTGCTAATCCACAACGCAGTTCTTCGTTTGTGATGTGTTACAGTTTATTGATACTCTCTGATCCCCTTCCCATTGATTGCTGGGTCGTTGCTAGTTTGTTTTTTTTTTTTCATCTTGCGTGGTATTTCATGGTTCGCACCCTCACAGACGAACAGAGGGATGACTGTCGAAATAAGGAGCTTACCATTTGCGTCACAACGGATATAGTTGAGATTGGTGAATGCTAGACAACGCGCTCTTTTTCAGCTGCATAATCCCTAACCGAAATCGTTACTCACTTGCATATTTATCGTAAGTGCAGAAACCATTCCACAAGGCCGATACTTTCACCATCTAGCTCTGTGGAAAACTAATGATATAACATGTTTTTTATTCGCTTCACTTCGCATTTGCGAAATGCTGAGCCTAATTTTCTTGGCATTCTTGTTGAACTCGTCCAGTAAACGGTGCGAGTTCTTTGAGTCATCAGCAATGAGTACGACATCGTCCGCAAAGAAAAGCATTTAGAGTTATTTGCTGCCGCAGTGAAACCATCTGCATCTTCTTCTCTTTCAAGATTACTCAGAGAGCTGATATAAAGGTTAAAGAGGAGCAAGTACCTCCTTGTTTCGCACCTCCTTCTACTGACAAGAATACCTTCGAAGAAATAGCTACATCTTGCTCGATAGGCAATATTCGCGACATCCTTTTCCTCACCATCTCATCAAACATGAACAGCACATCTCTTATTTCATCCACAACAGGCCATCAACTGATGTAACACCAAATTCGCTAAGATTCAAGACAAAGAGAGAATCACTTGTTAAGTGCTCATAATTGAAGCAACACAAAACTTGCCCTATTACATAACGTATCTCGCCATGATCCCAGTCATATTTGAAATTTCAGATGTTTGCTTCACATCTCTAGAGGAGGCCCACTATCATGTTGACCAGCGACATCTATTGCCATCTCGATTCACTGATGGGGTTTTGGTCATTCATCGAGCGACTGCTTTCTTAAATCGCTAGCATATGCCAGCAGTGTCGACATATGTAATGCATGCACTTGGAATGTGCAACTTATGTCAATTACGAGTCACATAAGAAACTGATCTTACAGAAGAATTCTTGTTGTTGTCTCAGCTTGTTATTGATTCTGTTAGGGTATTCAATGCTCCTTGAAATGTGTTGGAACTCATCTTTTGAACTTTGTTTACTTGCGATATACTTTCATATTTACTGAGATGTTTTTATTGCCTCATGACCGCTATTGCGTCGCCTCCTGAGGATGTGCGCGGTCTCGCTCCTCTACTGTGAAGTGCGCTTGTAGCTAGGTACGCCGACCCCCTTGAAACAGGGAAAGCGTCTAACTGCGCGTTGTTGCTTGTTCGCTCACCACTTCTTCAGCTGTTTGCAAGCTTCACGACCGAAATCCTCCATGCTTCCATCTGTTGCAGCCATCGTTAAGCGTTGCACCGAAACAGCACGTGGACAGACGTCCTGAGTATTTTACCTTCACCAACTTCAGTCATAGTTGATTTCTGAATAAGAGATGGGTCCTTAGTGAGCTCCTCCTTTGGACCGCCTTCATTATTCTGGAAACAACCCATGTCAAGCTTTATGGATGCGTTTACTACATCAATTTTCGTACCTTTCAAACCTCCTTGCATAGATGTCCTTTCACGTTGCACTGTGTGAACTATGCAGTAACAGAGTTATAAGATGGTGCAAAAAATGTTTAAATTTTTTCGCACAGCTTCGCTTGATCGATGTGACCTAGTGGTTGGCACTCCTCATTTTCTAATCACCTGCGCTGGTATCTGCGGTTATCCGCGAGGAAGATGAGCCTTCAACACCTCAAGTTAAATTTTATGAATCCGCAGAAGTTTCCTGAACAAGAAACAGTCCTAGTGCACGGGCCTCCAAAGTGTTAATTCTCATCAAGAGCTAACCCACAAAAAATCTGAACCGTTCCCCTTACTTGCGGAAACAATTACTGTGCTTGGTTTGATGCAGTACGCCTTTTACTCATCAACCGTAGCCGTTATATATGCATTATAGGTCTACCTTAGCAAGGGTTATGGTGCTACTGTATCAAACAGATCTGTTCCAATGCAATAAAATGCCGACAACCAACTTCTCAACAATTGCTGATCCACCAGTGTACTGTGGAAAATGACTCAAATCAAACAGACAAACACAGTGATGACGTAGCATCTGCTAGATTCTAGGTCTTCACTGTGAACGGCTGCTCCTGTACGAATAACTATGTATTGTCATGGATTCTCCACTAACGCTTCACTGTTTGAGCTCTTCTTTTAAACAAATGAAGTAGAAGCTATTTGTCATCCTTCTACTGTGTGGTTGTTCATCACTAAAAAAAATTCTGCACCTCTGCCTCCCCACTTTTTTGGACTTCTCCCCTCCTTTCTTTTATAATTCTCTTTTTTATAAAAGATCTGCAACAGATACTGTTTAGGAATATATTTGGGTATCGTGACAGTTCTAAGATATGAGCAAATCAAGCTACAGTCCCAATTAAATCAACCTGCAATTGCGAGCTGCATGTGTCACAATCGTCAACTTACGCGAATCTCAGACAGACAAACCGACGACAACACTGCAGGGATCAGATGACTACTCAAGCGTTTGCTCAGCGGTAAGCGAGCCGAATGAAGTAGTTTTTAGGTACAGCCATTGCAGCTCGCTTTCAGTGCTCTTAGTTCTGTATATTAGCAAATAATGCGCACGAAACACGCTGTCTGTCGTTTTTTGTCTTCCTGTTTACATCTTCCCATGAATTCCATTCCCAGACCTCAAGGGTGGTAAGCAAACTATCCCATTTCCTTCGACATCCTACTGTTATCATCATTAAGGGCAACGTTAAAATGTTACTCGTCGAAAGTAGTGTTAAGAAATTGTACTGCCTTTCAATTTATTCGATGACTTTTGATCGTGTCTAAAAACTTAGTGAACCGATCGCATGTCGCATAAGTTGATGTGAGCGTTAGAATCGAAGTATGGGAAAAAATATTTCTCATGAGTAAAATGGTTCTACAATAATGAGAATATCGGGGATCTGGGAGGAAAACTGTTAGAGCTGATTCTGAATTTCCCGATACAACCTTCAAGGTTCCCTTTAAAAATTAAGTTACGTTCCAGCACACACTCAATGTGGTGCGAGGTTCTTACTTTCACCTCTTTTTACCATGGCAGTACAAACTGCCACTGTGGTGAGCGAATTTTGTCAATGTAGGGGCCACATTACCATTCTTTGGTTGTTCGAACAATTACACTGCAGCTGACTAGATTCTACATGAGAGATCTAAGCGGTGGTGATTGATTTCATCATGCCAGTGAGGCATACATCTTCCTGAATTAACCAAGTTTTGTTACTAAAAATTGAATGTTGAGTGTTATTTTCGCAATCTTAACTAATGGATTTCCCACCAGCCGAAGCCAAACTGCTTCACCTACTCTAGGAATCTCCCTATCTTCCTTTCTCAATTGTTGTGAATTTGGTGATGATTCGTCACATCTTCATGATGGCTAGACTGTTCTGTGATAGTGATTGTCAGACATTGGTGGACGACTGCAGAATACTGTGATAATATTGCGATATGTATGGTGATGATCGTTCATCGTGTCGTTGTATAACCTCTAATTTCTGCCACTCGTCGTCAGTTGCATGCATTTGTCAACAAAGTTATCCTCTGCTTCTTTCTCGACTGCGTCAACACCTGATTCTCCGGACCTATGTTCCTAGATAAATCTCTTGGATGAATTCATCTTGAAGACATGCCTCAGTCTATGGTTTTAATATCATTTACTCACGTTCGAAAGTTTATGGCGACTGGACTTTCTACATGAAATGCGAAAATATTACTTGCTCAGAACTCGATGCGTATATGTAAATGCTCCAATGGGGCAGGATTGTGACGGAGCAACCATGTTTCGTTGTGCGGCATCGTCGTGCGGCTGCTTTTGCTCGTTTGAGCAAATTCTATCACAAGTCTGAGGTGTGTTCGAGCCATGGTTATGTGAAAGAGATTTTCGTATGAAGATTTTGTGGTTCCAGCGAACGTTTGCTGCTTGCTTGACCCTACACAGTTCCTGGGACTGCCAGAAAGTGGCACTTTTCTTATTCAGTGCTTGAATGGTGTGGTTGGTAAGCCAAAAAAACATCTGCAATGTAATGTCGAGATTTCTGATCGAAAGTGAACATCTGCGAATGCACTTCAACACCTACTCACTACTGCTGTTCAATAGCTTGTGAACAATCACCTATCCCTTTAAGACGAGCTTGATGAGATATAATGTGAGTTTATTGATTGCAGTTGCGATGTTTAGTTATTCGTGAACATTCGCCTCTTTAGCCGGACGAGGTGGCGCTCCGTAATGTGGTCGTAAGTTGTGTATACTTAGAAAGAGCCTCGAAACAAACTGTTTTCATCGAAACATAGCACGTTCTAAGGTCGGAACGGGACAGCTGCTGATGCAGATCTTGCTGATGCGTGACATTTTGAAAACGTTTGTTCATCGATCGTTCAGTCTTAAGCTCATATTGGTAGAACATCAAGAGTTCAGTATTTTAAATCCGGAAATTTAAATTGTTCTACTTTGATCTGTATTTCTCTGACATTTTCCACCTTTGATGTGGCGAGACGTTATAACATCGACAGTCCACGCTCACTTCAAGGCTTTTACCGCAGGCCCTCACTCTGCAAGGATTATAATTTATAAATGGTCATTGATATATTCATGCGGTATTCTTGATCAATGATGAGCAGCTGAAACATTTGTTTGTGTTAGAACTCATTTAAATGGTGTTTAAACTCTCCGTTATCGAGATCCTTGAAATTCTGTATCCAAAGAGTGAAGTGTTTTGAACTTGAAAGTTCTTCACATTTCGTTGTTTAACGTTTTGCGCGCACTCTAATTTTGAATGAAAACCTAAGTGAGAATTTAGCGACGATCCGTGAGGCGCACTTCAAACGATATGATGACCCAGTTCGCTAATCTGTTTGGCACTTCTATAAAGGTTAATATTTTTAGATGAAACCACCACCAGTTGGAACTGCGATAAATCGAGGTTCTTTTCCAGTAACTACTTCGACCCATCTTTCATACTTGCATTATCAGGATGTACATTCCACCGAAATTTTTGTCGTTTATTGCAAGCATTTCGTACTGTTTTGCATCCTAGTTGAATCTCTCGTCAGGAACAGTCCCCGTACATTTCTCCTAGCTGACTTCATCATATTTCGTTTCCTCCCCCTGAAAATCGTATTTGGTCGCACCCATTTGTTTTGAAAAACGCAGTTTCTTTGCTATGCATCCTACGTGGCAAATAGTATGATTTGGAACACCAGATCTCTCACTCTTTGCTACGTGTTTTCCTTTCTGCTGATTGCTGAATTCGCCTGGAAAATTTGGGTGATATAGGATTATATTCTCCGCCGTTCAAAATTTTTTTTACAGAAGGATATCATTTTTCTTTCGCCGTATAAACAGCTCCGTGGTGAAATCACATACTTGCAGAAGAGTTCCGAATTGCACGTCATACTCCCGAGGTTCTCCGGATATTTGACCATGAACCTTGTCTTATTGCTAGACAACATTTTGTTACGCCTGAACCGTAGGTGGGAAATACATTTGGAATTTCGCTGCAGGCAAGACCGGGAAGATAGGCGAACTTGAGAGGTTTGAGAACGCCGATATGGAGTCGGGTGATTCCGGTGATTCGCCGGACGTTCATGTGCCTGCCATTTCTGCACAAAGGGTATGCTATTAAGCACTTGACGTGAAATGTGTAGAAGAATCTTCCTAGTCATCACACATGCACTCGCTCTTTGCTCTCCTCTCCCCATCCCCCCTCTCTAATATTTCATATTAAAAAATTGGCAATGAGAGAGTGGTTAGACGTGTCACAAAGCCATTACACCAGATTTGAGTAGGTGTAATGTTCAAAACAAACATCTAAAAATGGCCAATTTTATGAGAAAATCGCGTGAAGATGAAAAAAAGACATGCTTTCAACTGTAACATTCTAATATTCACGTTTTTACGCTCTCCCCGCGGACTTGGTGGACTTCGCACCAAATTATCGCCTACAAGCACGGTTCAATTAAGTTTTCAGTACGATCATATAAAATTATATAATGCATCCATTATAAAGCTCATAACGTGGCTGAAGGTAAGAAGGAAGGTTAAATGCGCTTGAGTATGACGTCATAATTCAAAGCACCTGACAGTTAGTGACAGTGGACGCGCTCCATGCTTTTAAGCTAACGGAAACGATTCTCGAAGCGGCCGCCTCAACCGATCGCTTTCGAAGTTTGAACGACCAAGTATTCGTAACATTGTCGGTCGTCATTGGTATACGGAATATCTTTCATTTTCCTGCATTATGCTCAAAACATGGAGGAGGTTTGACGTTTTTTCTCCTTGGATATAATGTTCTCAGGTGCCACACGCACTTCATTACGAGCCAGCATACATTTATAGAGATTTTGCTAGCTGCGATTCATTCATCAGAAGACTGTGGAGGCTCGGACAGCGGTTGAATTGTGCAATGGTTCTGCAAAAACAGTAAAATATATGTGCTTTAATAAATACAGTAGTAGAAGGTGGATCTATCTGATTCTGTGGCAGGTAAATTGTTTACAATCCAAATCAAAATTCTGGGAAAACACAAGGCGAGCCACCTCAAAAATAATGCATGCAGATCGAAAGGCGCCTGCTTTTAGATTCATGGAGGAGGAATCACTGGACTGTCAGCTGCATTGATGCAAATCAAGATGTTCCAGCGGCGAGATTTGAAATATCTTTTGGCTCCTCGAAATTCTGGAATTTTATATTCTGAATTGTTTATGGCGACCAGCTTTCATCAACTAACGCTCATCTGCCCTCATTTTCAAATTTACGTTTAATTCAATGGAGCTATTCTCGTTTTCCCTTGAATGAACCGATGAGCGGGGAACACAGTTCTGAATGGTTTAGGCAACTGACTTTCAATGATTCCTCTAGAGAGTTCAGCGGTATGCGCTGCGATCTCAAGCACATCGCACAGTTTTCCTTATGCGTAAAGCGTGCTACTTCTCAGCTCACGGCTGAATAACACCTTGGGTGAATGGAACATGTAGGGTGACATCACTGGACTTTTTAATTTCAACTGTTAACGTCTTTAAATTTGATCATTATATTGTTTTATGATTCTTTTCCGTTTGTACAGTAGCGTTTTTTATACCATACGCATTTGCAATCGGTACCGTCGGTGCACCACTGGTTTATCTGGAATCGGTATTCGGACAGTACACCTCGTTACCCCCTCTACAGTTGTTCGACCGTCTTGGCAGAGCGTTCAGCGGTACGTTCGATTTTTGATCGTATTGCTGCTGATTTTTCCGTTCACGACCCCGTATTTCATTTTGCCTGATTGCGTGGACCGGTCACTTCTAGATGGGAAGTCGGTATGACGTCGAGATGGATGAGTTTATCTGGCATCCGAGAGGAACTGATTTTCAAAAGTGAACGGCGTTTTCTATCGAAAGGACTTCATCTTTTGAACTTTTCACCTTTTAAAGACGTAACTGTGCATTCCTTCTTTTGGCGATTCATTGATCAATGTCGCCTAATTTCTACCGAAGTGCATGAACGACGATAAAAATTGTTTGACGAATATCGAGGATGTGACTTGACGCAGTATTATTGAATATGACTTTCTGTGGCGTCGCTGACTGAAGCGCGTGATCTCGTGCGTTGTTGCAGTTGACAATTGGCGTGAGAAGAATAGAGGAAAGCGTTTTCGTAGCAGCGAATTATTTTGTTCATTAGTTTCGTCTGCAGTGAGAAAGATAATCCAGGCGGAACAGAGTTATGCTGGAGCTGCAGAGAGTTGCACGATCGTAGTGGAGATAAATGAATGACTGATGCTTTTCGCAGTGCAGAAAATTTTTTAAAAAGTGCAAGAAAGCTGTCTTGGAGTGGGCACAAGGTGGTAAAGATGAGCGTGAGTCGACTTTTGGTCACATGGACGACACCCGAAACTTCTTTTCTCTTGTATCACCAATTTCTGCACCTCGTCGGAATTAATTTCTTCCGCAGTTGTTTTCGCCATATGCAAACATCTTTTCATTCCATTATGCCTCGCAGCTGTCAAGTCTGGTCTGTGAAAGATGTCGCCTAGACTCGGAATTTATTACCTCTTGTTCCTTCATACTTCCACTCAGTCGTAGGTATTTGAGTTATGCGCGTCTTCTTCAGAGAGAGCCTATGTTTGGTTGCTTTTTTGAGGGGAGAGGAGAGATGGTGAAATTCGCCGATGGAATTTATCTCATCTGAGGTATTGATAGTAGTATTGTTAATAAACCTATATTTTGCAACCGGAATGAACGACACCCAAACCATGAGACCAACAAAGAAACAATGATGGTGTTCTGTGTCACTGAGCTGTTGCTTGTTAGCGACGAAGTTAGCAAAAATCTAATCCACCAAGCTTCTGTGGGTTTCTGCGTCCAGTTCTTAATATTGCGTCGTATAAGTGCTCCACGAAAGCGATTTTCTCTCGTCCAACTTCTTCCGGCATTTCTTGTAAATAAGAGAGACATAATTAGATTAATCTTATTTCAAACTGAGTTTACGCAATATTGCAACGCTAAAATCTTTCTCGAAGAAAATGTGTATTTGAGGAATCGGCTTGGCAACGACGATGATGGCAGTGATGCAGGCGATGTTGCTTGGTTCATCAATTGCGGTCAGCCCGGTGTATGGTGCAAAATGTCTTGGCTCACTTCACAGTGCAGTTGCCATTTGGTTAAGCTGCAGTTTTGGCACACGACTGAATTGTAAGCAGTGGCTTTCCTCGCATCCTTCAATGCGTATTCCTTAATAATGCGCATTTTTTAAACAATCGATTTCGCCAGTTAAGTTTATCCACCTTGTTAGAAATGAACAACACCATTTTGCCGAATATTTATTTCCTTGTTTACGGGGTCGGAAGCATTTGTTATCGTTCATATGTTGTGTTGCTGTTCCTCGCCTCTTGCGGGGCATCACCCGAGATTTTTTCTTTATAACTAACTTGAAGTAGGGGTGTTTCGCAAATCTGTGTGCTAAATACTGCCTACTGCATATGACGCCAAAACTGATCTCATTGTCAATTCCTTTCCTCGCCTTCACGTGGGAACAGGGAAGAAAGCAGTATGGAGGCACGTGGATTAAAAAGGAATATGTAAGTAACCTACTATTATTGGAACATATCTACATTGTGATGAATATCGGCAGAATGGCTAGTGTATGGGGCATTTTGGCAACAACAAGGTAACCTGATAAACAGCGAGAAAAATTGAGAGAATTAGAATATTAAAAGGACCACTAGTTGAACAAAACTGCTTCATACAGGAGAACTCAGTCGATTGAGCCCTGTATCAGTGCTTTTTCCAACTACGTTCAAGTCGGTTTCTACTCAAGCCACTATATTTTTGCAGCAAATTGCTACGACATATCAGTTAATTGTGGCGAAAATGAGCTGCAGTCAAACTCGAGGTGTTATCAAATTTTCAACCATGACGGTAGCATAAACGATCAATATACCTGGGAGGAAGTAGTTCAGATCATAACAAATTCTTCAGAGGCTCTTCGACAACTCCCCACGCAAATCTATGCGTTCGTCTTATTTCTGTTTTACTCAGTGAATAGAATATACTGATTTAATTCCACTCTTCCATGATATAGTCAAAAAAGCCGCTTCTGTCTTATAAGAACAACGAAACCTTTTTAAGGCTATCATCATTTTGAGGCCACAGATGCACCTTCCAAGAGCTGATTACGCTAAAGTAAGAACTATACAGCGTTCTTTGGCATCTCATTCGACATTCTACGCGATCCTAAACCTCAAGTAGATTGATTCAGTTGCATATTTGTAACGAGCTCATTATGTATCAAAAATTCCAACAGGTTTATCTAATTTGTAAAAAGACATTCCACAACCATTTGGTATCATGAAGGGGGAAAGAGGCTGCATTTTCTTTCGCACATCCTAAAAATACGAGCCAGAATTCTGAGCTTGTCTCATGATGATATACTTAACAACAAAACAAGCGAAATAATCATTCAAATGATCAAGGAAGAACAGAAAGTAACAAATCATTCGAAGGCGCGGCCCAACACGATGCCGCAAGAAAACAAATACAAGTGATGAGGGAGCAGATTACACTATTTTGTGGAGAAGAACGCAAGGGAAGAAACGAGAGGAAGCAAAGAATCTTGAGGTTTCAGTAGCTGTCCAGAAAATTGCCCTGTTTTGGGAAATATCCTCTGTAGTTAATAGAATTTCATCAGCAGTACAATATTAAATCCGATTATTTCCCAGCATCAATTTTCAATTTTCTTTCTGGCAGTAGTTTGTGTTCCAAAACTCTAGGCTAATTTTTGATAAAATATTGCTTTCAGTAACGAAATACTTCGTCCTGCGCCTTACTCGAATGATCTTATTATGTCAGGAGCAACATTCGTGAATGCACTCGTAGCTGGTGTTGCTATGTTGGGAATGAGAACTTATATGAAGGTTTTTGCCTGTTTTTTGATAGTTTGGAGCTGAGAATGCATCGATCATCCAACGGAGAGAGAAAGGAGGGGCGGGGGGGGGGGGGGAAGGGAGGGGACTGAATGCAAGCGTCTCGAAATTTTAGATAGAACGTAGCGGGAACAGAGTGCACACAGTGAAGGAAAAAAGTAGCCGCAAGATGATTATAGTAATCCCGCATCCTATCTTTGTTGGGGAAAAAATCTGTTTGCGCATGTGCGGATCTTCGATGAGAGAGAGGAAGCACAAACTAGTCGATCTTAAGCCATCCAGTCAATGTCGATTCTCGCACGACGCCAGCGGATTTCATGTGTAGAAGACCAGATGTGCTGAGCTTTCGTTAGTTGAATAGCACTTTTTCAAGTTCACAGAAGGCAGACGGTTAGCTTCTAATGGAAGCGGTTCCAACTTGCTAGAGTGGATTAATTTACCATGAGGAGCTATTCAAAATTTGTCCACTTGCGGCACCTTCACTAGTAAATTTGCATGGTTTCATCTCATCATTGCATCGCTATAGTCATGTGATCTCATGCAGTTTTCTGTGTGAGTAATTCAACGTGTCCTCATATTTCTTTCCAAATATTTTATGCCTTTATGTTTCATCTTGGAAAGTGCTTTGTGTTTTGAGGTTTTATATGCTTATATGTTCAGCCTGTCCTTCCTAATGTTTGAATTTCATGAAGCGAATTAAGTTTGCAGATAGCAAAGTTCCTCGTCGTCTTTCCAGTGGTAATTATAGTTTTCCTGACGGGGTTGATTCTTCGTATGATTGGTTTTCAACGCGCGTTATTGTCTCTTGGTGACGCTCTTGCGCCGCATTTTGGAAGTCTGCTCACACTCAGAGCATGGACGGATGCGATAATTCATGTGGGCATTTGCAGTGCACTTGTTTTTCATTCATATTGCATTATCTGTAGCTACCTTTACGAACACAGTTTTACCACACCTCATATATTCCCATCACGAAACCTGTTTCCCTTCCTTCTATCTTTTTCAGGTGTTTAAACTTGAACTTTCATTCACCATACGTTGCTTAGCTGGTAGGAAAATACGTGAAAGGCTTATTTATTGCAGGTGATGACGTCTTTGTGTGTGGCCAGCGGTATGATGATTGTAATATCTTCGATGAAAAGATTCAATAATAATGCTATACGGTAATGACTTTTGCTGCACAGCTTTTTTGTCGATGAAATCCAGAAGCTTTAATTTAAGGTATATTTTAGCCGCCGACTGATATCTGTCGCTCCATTAGAGGGATGGGAGGGAGGACGACAGTTTTCTCCAGCCCACTTTAATCGGTTATGAATGTATTTGCAGAGATACAGTCTTCGTCATCTTTAGTGATATTTTATGTACCATTCTTGCATGCTTGCTCATTTCTCCAATTATTGGATATACAGCAAGTCAAATGTACACAACGAGCAGTTCGGAGAGTTTCATGTACAAAAGTAAGCTGTTTTTGATAGATGATCGGACAGGATCACAACGATATTTGAATAAATATGATGGCCGTTCGCCACATACGTTGCAGATATCGCGGAAGCCATATAAGAACAGTGGAACTAAATAGTAGTAGGTCGATAAAAAAAGGAACTACTGAAATAAATTTTGGGGCGGCTGCTCGCTATTGGTTGAGAAGGAGGAGTGATTGGGCGTATAACCCTTCCTAAACGTTCTATTCGGATGTTTGAATTTCGGTAGATGTCAGACAAGAGAATAAGAACTGCGTCATCGCCTTTCAGTCGTTCGGAGATATGAATCTCAGAAAACGCCAAATGTCCCCAAACGACACTGTCTCGTGATGTATAATTTCTTCATGGATATGGGTAACGACTAATTAAAAAGACGGTTCATCGTTTCGAAAAAAGCAGCACTTAAAAATGAAGTGACTAATTTTGGCACACTAGCGATATCAGCTGTTAACCTTTCGTCTCAGATATTTAGCATAATTGTTGAGGTGTCCGTCCTAGTGAAATGCGAATCCTCTGTTTATTCATCTCTCATTGATCTGAGGTTGCCGTCGAAAAGGATCAGACTTGAGGCATTGCTGCAGTGAGCTATCTAGCTGGTGAATGGAATCAGTTACCTTATACGCTTTTGCCGTCTTTATTTGCAAGGTCTGGAGCAGGACTGGGCATGCTGGCCGTTCTTTATATTGCGATAATCGTTATGTCACTCGGTCCACAGGTAACATGGGTCCATATTCGCATTTGTCTGGCAGTTACGCCATTTCTTTCTAATTTTCGTAGTTGAATTATTGTGTGACGAAGAGTTCAGCGCAAACGCAAATGACGAAACACTGCATTCGAAGTTTTGTGATTAAATCGAAAATAAACTGGGCAGTCACGAGTGCTGCCATAGCAGACCTAAGTTAGTTTCTTAGAGCAGGAGGTTCTACCCCAGTGATTACAAACGCTGAGCACATTTTGTTGAAAATAATCATCGCTACTTGTCAACAGATGTCTGTTATATGGGCAATTAGCGTCGTCCTTAATATCGGGGTTTTCTGATTGGAATATAGGTCCTGAGAAAGTTGGCATCAGTTCTTTTAGTATAACATTTCCTGCACAGCCATCGCTGTTCACCATAACACGTTATTAGCTTTGTTACCGCTTTTCCTGTTCAAATTTTCCAAATGGCGGTGCCACTTACAGATATGAGATCATTGCAGTATCGGCTAAAGTTTTCCTACTTGATAAGGGCATATAGTTAATCTTAATCGAAGCTGGCAGTTAGTTGAGGTGAGAGAAGAATATTGTTTTTCAAGTAAGGGACGACTAGTATGCATGCTTATACATTTTATATACATGTAGATGTTCTCAAGCAGGATGTAGCAGCACAATAACGACGGGATGCAAAATGTGCAGTGGTTTCGTAGCAACTGTAATCACTGATCAGCAGGCTAAGCCGGTGAGCACTGACAGATCGTCTCATTTGAAGCTTTTGTTGGAAGTGACAAAATGCATTCAAGGGACTGATAATGCTTCAGGTTATTGCGTTAGAAATGATCATCTTGACGGTTTATCGGGCTTTCCCAGATTTGCTTCATATGGATGAGCGAATTTCACGTAAATTTATTTGCGCTGCATATCTGGCTGCAACATTTGGGTACGCATATGTGGCAATTAGCACAGTAAGTATTCAATTCGTGCATGACGAAGTTTTGATGTAATAAGGGAGCAAAAGTGTTCACTAAGAATAACGAGCGTTTTACGGCTGAAAGCTGAAGTGGGGTTTTATGGGGCAGTACGCATGCGCAGTTTCGATTGCTCTGTTTGCAAGGTGTGATTTTGAAAAAGACCGATTACTTTTGAGGTAAAGGAAGTGAAGTCACTAAAATGCTAAATTCACATGCATAGGATGGAAAAATACCTCTGAAGAGCATGAATAGAAATAATGCAATATTGATGTTGTAAACCGTACTCAAGCTTTTCTGTTACCTGAAGCCGCACTGTGATATTACATCGTCGTGATTATTTACTACAGAAAGACTCCGAACTATTCTGGGAGACGTACTGTGTGGTTATCCCATTGCCGTTCCTTGCGTTGTTGGAAATTATCGCAATGATACATTTATATAGAATGCCTCGATTCATTGTCAACATGAAGACAATGTTGGGAAAACCGCCGAGCAATGTTTGGAGGTGCGATATGCTTTGAGAGGTTGTTCCTTCCTCAAGGTCACGATTTTGACAAATGATCTGATAGTACTTAGGCAGTAGGTTGTGTCAGATCGCTTTGAAAACGCTGATGGCCTATTTGCGCGCGTTTTCGTGGCTTTCCATTCGATGGAATTCCGAAGTTCACTAGGCGTAAGCTAAGCATAGGAAGGTTTTCTGCGTCCCTTTTTCGTTTCCATCCGTCAAATTTGAAATGGGTTAACGGGATTTAGAGAAAGATTAAGCGCATTTCGGTTCCATGACTTCAATCACGTTAGTAAAAAACGAAACTTTATAGAAAATTTGCTCGATCTATCGGGTGATTTCGTACGTTAAGGCAGTATTTTTTGGTCGCTCATGAAACTGGTTGGCTGAATGAGCCGATTGCATAAGTGTATTTTGTGTCAGCACCTCTTGTATGCATTCGGGCTTGTTTTTGGACCCAAGAAATCAAATAATTGATTTATAATGTCAGTTTCATCAAAAATACACTCGCCACAGAGGAATGTCTTCATACCGGATGCAGAGCTGTTTGCCTCCTAATACTGCACCCTCACAAAATAGACTAGAACATATTTCTGGCTGGTAACGTTTCCTGTTTAGTGCTGTTGCCTATCGCAAATCTGCAGTCTTTGAAGCCAGTCGAAGTCACGTAAGGCAACGCTTTTTGAGAAATCATGATTCACGTTGTGCTCATAATGCATTCATGAATTTTTTTCCCGATTAAAGATGGCTAATTCTTGGCGATAGACTAGCGACTGAATATTTTTAGAGGAGGAGGGAGAGGAGAGGTGGAGGGGGGGGGGGGGGAGGGGAGGTATTCGTATAAAGTTTTTGCTAATGTGATGCATTCCTCTTCTGTTTTTCAGTTTTTTTGGATACCCTGTAGGGTGGTATTGGACTGGAACTCTTTACGTTATTACACCGCTCGTTTGTTCAGTAAGTTCATCATTGTTTTCTGCTCTCATAATCGAAACAACTTTCTGAATCACAGTGGTTCACAAACGTCATGCTAATATCATGGCAGTCGAGTTTTCTCGAAGTCAAGATCTCTCGCTGCAAAACGGCTCATTTCTTTCGACGAAAGGCTGCTTATTTGGTGTTGCTATCTCATGTTCAGAGAAGCCTTTCACAGAATTACATAAGATTTACCATTTGTCCTCGTTCTGTTTCATGGGCGGTTCATCACATCGCTTAAACAATTCAGGGGTTTTCGGAATGCTTCGTTTCCTTAGCCTAAGCTAGTTGAGGGTGTTTGCTTGTTGAGCATCACAGTCAAAGTTGTTCTGCATCAGGTTTCGTAACTCTCGTGATGTTTATGTTTAGATTGTTGGAATATTAATTTTTTTCGATGGACGCACTGCTGGAATTTCAACAAATTGGTAACGGCCTTCATTTGTTCTCATTACAAAAAGCATTCGAAATTTGTTCAATCTTTCTCACTTAGCTCCACTGAATGCTAACCTCCTTTGTGGGGAAGCGCGAACATTCGATCTGGTAATATGAGAGTGCGAGGTTTTATAAGTTTGCTTTCTTTGTTGACGGCAGATATTGTTGACACACATCGCCTGCAAATGTCGCTCTATGTCCTATCTGGATCTGGACTGATAATGTTTATTATGACCGAGCAAAGGCATGATATCGCATATAAAAAACTTCGTCCCCCCTAGTTCCATCGCCTACATGTGGAAACATTGAGCCATGCATTGAGTAACGTCGATAAATATTACATAAAACTGTTACTATTAGCAAAACGCAAGCATTTCACGGAGAATATAAAACGCATCTTGTCAATGGAACAACGACCGTAAAGGTTCTGTTGGAAGCCGCCATCAACCGGTTAGTCCCAAAGAGATTGGAAATATATCACATATATTACTGTGAAGTTTACTATAGATGCGTATATTTCGTTTCACAAATTTGCTCACTATAAATGAGTGGAAGTATACCTACGCAGAAAGAATGAAATATCTAAAAGGAAGAATATTGCAGGACAAGTTTTCTGACCGCGACAGGTGCAGCGTTCATAACTCCGACCATAATTGCTGCCGTAATTGTTTACCGTGTTACTGAGGTTGTTAGAAGTGGCCAATCGCTGCGAAATTTGTTTGTAACGGATTTCAAATGGGGACCAAAAGTATCAACCGACCGCCAGCGAGCTATACACGAGGAGCATGCTGCACGCATTTATACATAGTTACTGTTTGGGTTGTGCATTGTTTAGGGCATTAAATTTCGTGCTTCTAAGATAAGCGCCGTTTTGCAGCAAGTACAGGTATCGTTTACATCGTGATGCTAACACAGTATAAAGTATGGCACTCCGGAGTATGATAAAAGCTAAGAACGTGAAGTGGAAGCTAGAGGGATGGTGTGCGAAGTGCTGGAAGAAAACAAAAATTCTCACCCAACCTGATTCATTTCAGCACCTTTTTTGCTCGAGTTCGCTTAAGAACTGTCCGTTCTCGTTCCGATTGTAATAGTTCCTTTTATCCATATTACAGTGAGGATCGGAAGATGATGAAATTATGCGAGTTTGCTCCATCTGTATATATTCACGTTGAGAGTATGATCACCTTATTTTCTTAGAGGGATCTGATATCCAATTTATATTTGTTCGCATTATGGTCTACTCGTTTTGATACTTTATGGTATTGATAATGAAGTCGGAAATAAATATGACCCAACTGTCACAAATGTACAAAAATTTACCGTTTCTATAATAAAAGTCCTCCCCTCCCCCACCCCTTTCCCAAAATAAATGGAAGAAAAACCTTCCAAATGCCGCATGGCTTCCGATAGTGGCTCATAAATTCTTGCTTGCTGTTTTCGCCGTATTCCAAAACGTTTTCACCTGATTTTACTACTTTGCAAATAAGGAGACCCACAGCTATGAAAATGCATACCCATAGATATATCGGAAATCTAGAGATCGAATTGTTAGAAAAAGGATTCGACCATGCTCGTTAAATTTCGTAGTTGTAACTTTCCGAGAGGGCGGTTGAAAACATTGTTCGACGTCGATATGAAAAGCACACGACGGAAACGAAAAGCATAAAGATTTTTTAAACACATAAACCATATGACACGCATCAAATACAAGAAGGCAAGGCCAAAGTCGCTAAGTCAAAAATAGATCAAAAATGCGTACACGGGAAAATATGTCTGTTCAAAAATCCCTTGATGAATCATTGCGGCAGTTCTTCAGACCAAATTCATGCGTAAAAGGCATTGTCGTCGAAGTTTCCTAGCAGCTGTAAAAAACACCTTGCTGTTCTCATGAAACTGAACGGATAATAACAAACATGGTTTTGTTCCAAATGGGAAATCAGAGATTCCAACGGACTAGCATTGCCAACAACGGCATTTTCATCATCAATATATGTTTGCCGTTCTGATAATCACTAAATGTCTATTCGCTCCAATACTTTCACATGTTATCCACGTCGGAGTGTTAAAATAATTTGAGTAAATGAATAAATGAATATTTATTTCCATCATTCATTTCAAGCAGGGCGAATACATTATTTCCGTCACTCAGTTTAGGACGACTCGTCACCCTCTTTTGGAGTGGCCACTCTCAACAGCTCTTTCAACGAGCTCTTCGTGAGTCGGTATCGTAGCATCCCATTTCTGTCTGAGTTCTTCTCTTGTCTGTAAATGGTCGGATTATGGACTTTCACGCAAATTCGTACAGATTTTTCTTAAATTGTATTTTATTCGTTTGTTCGGATTTTCGTATGCGGAAGTTTAATCTGCAACTGTAAAACCATACATATAGATAGCACTATGGAATTGTGGTGGTGATGTTTTGATGTAAGCTGTATTATCTTGCATTATCGCTGACCTGCATTATCTTTTGACTTCTGCATTTCCATTGTATTTTTGACATGAATCTATTGGCAGAAGACACGCGAAATCAATAATCGGTGACAGGGGCTAACGTTGGGCGAGTCAAGAACAACTCCATATTTCGAACAGTACTCACATCTGATAAAATTTCTGCAGCGAAGGTGAGCGTCTTAACGCCTAATAGTTTGCTGTAATCATTATGCAAAATGGAACTTTTAAGAAGTACAAATTATTTACATCATATTTCTAGCAGTCTCCCGGAGACCTTGTGCTGCTAGAAATTTCTCCTCTTCTTGCTTATTAACTTCATCATGAATGATATGATCCGCTGTTGGTCTGTAATCTTCTGAGTGGCGACGTTGTCGCCTTCGCAATTCGGAATAGATCATAACGAAACCGAGGAAAACGACCGCAGCCACGCAAAGTTTCGTGTCGGATAGTTTAGTGACATCGCCTTAACTGATACTGCCCTCAGCATCTCGCTCATTCTTTCTATAAACAGGGCACGAATGGCAAATAAGAACGATATGAGGGAATGTTGCATTAAAATGTGGCAACAGTGGTTCAGGACATTTATTTCCATTCGACAAACCTCTTCTGAGGTCTTTTCAAGGAAGTGATAACGGAATAAAGTAATTAACAGGAAGTTTGACAAACCGCTTCGTTGACAAGCGCGTGCATATTGAACGAGCTTTTCCGAGTGGAGTTTCTAAATATGCGGGGTTTCTCTATTCATATGGAGTTTCTCTATTCATATGAAGTCTCTATTCATAGTGGAGTTTCTCTATTCATATGAAGTCATAAAACTGTCACTCAGTGCAAAGGTTCAAAGAAAGCAGCATTTATAGGAGATGAGTAGAATAGTTTGTCCTGTAATACGACCCATTAGTTGAGAAGATGCTTAACGCAAAACTTGTAAGAGCCTAAGCAATGATTTAGCATGCTTAAAAAGCCTGAGATTGCTATGAAGTGGTGCTTTGATTAGAAGAGGCTTTAATTTACAGGGAGACAGAAACAACCGAAAATATCCTCGCCATCTAGATCATTTTGTTTTCGAAGTACATTTCATTCAGCTTATGCCGTTAGCGAATGCTCCATCAAGGCAATACGGTAGCATTCGTGGCTCATTCAATTTTTGATTGTATGTCTCATGAGGGCTGACATTGTAAAGCTCCCTTCGCCATCACCTCTTCTTATAGACGAAAGTGTGGAAGTTCCCCAAAAAAGTTAATGCTCATTGTGTGACTCCTTGAATGTCCTTTGAGGAAGCAGAGTTATGCGAATGCAGCAGAAAGATCGGGTGGATAAAACCTTCACTATAGGTAAGAGGACTGACCAGCCAACGCAGGGTGAAATGATAGAAATGGGTCATGTAGTGGATATTTAAGGAGACATCCTGTCAAATTTTCCCATAATGGTAATTTGCTGTCTACATATTTACATGCTTCATAATTATATCGCCTCAATGTCCACTGAACTACAATCTATCACCTCAGGAAACTTACAAATCATACTACACTTCGGTACCTAAGGTACAGCATAGCCGAAAATCAGAGGATGAAACAGAAGATCTAAGAGTAATCAACCTATGCGTTCACTCCATCAGCTGAAGAATTAGGCAAGCCTCAGTCCGGATATTGGCGAAATGTCTTCCACATTCTCGAAATGTCTACCACAAATGTCAACTACATTCCAGCAGCATTACGTGAGTAATCCAAATCTATGGAAATATTCATTTCATCACCGACCATTTGACGAATGCGAACCCGTTCAATCAGTATTGTAAATTTGCAGCCATAATGCCGTTAATTCTCCCTATCACAAAACTATCAAAACCTGTACAAAACAATTAAGACACTTTTATTCACGGATATCAGGATATCTGGCAGATAGATGGAAATATAAAAACAAACATCGGAACGGCAACGCAATGAACCACTACACAAAAGGGACGTTGAGAACGCTTCACAGAACAGACGAGAACAATCAGAGAAATCGACTTGATATATGTAAACTGCGAAATTTGAAAGAACGTGACAGAAACTAAATTATAAAGGCAGAAAAAAAAATGAAGCTCCCTGACGCATGCTTGATCATCACAAGGCAGGCATAGTTCAATTCGCATCACCTTTCTAAATTTATGCCCTAATACAATGAAGGATGTCATCCATCAAGGTGTGTGCACAGGTGATACTCACATGTGGACGTATATTTGTATGGACATATCTCATAGAAACGATCAGATACGCGAAGATCTCATATTTCACATTGAGCAGCTTGAAACAAAATCTGCGCCTTATCAGTTGTTCAAAGAGAACGCGAATGAAATAACGTATAAAGGAAACACTCTAGGAGGCAAAAGTCATTTCCGTGGCAGTGAAGTGCATTAAGCTTCGCCTCCATTGACTTTGGTGGGATCTTAAGAACACACATTAAGTCTACCCTTATTAAAGCGATTCGCATTTTAAAAAAAATTGGAATAATTCTTGCACCTCATCACGCAACACAATCATGACGCGTATTACCACAGGAGGTATGAAAAGGAAACCGTTAAAGGTCGGTCATAGTAGAGGAGACGTGGGTAGTGTACGTAGAGCGTGTCGCATAAATTGAATCTATCTGAGGAATGCGAAAAAAGCAAAACTGAAACAACTTAATTATTGTGTACTTGCAATAGTAAAATGTCGACACCGATCAATCGATGAGTTGAATCGTTGTAGACGTCGCTTTGCTATGGAAACTACTTAAGTAATACTTCTACATGCTGCGACCTTAGAACTTTCTGCGCTAGAACAGGTGGTAGACCCACGTCTGCTCTCGTATCCAACGTTCGTCCAGTTCTTTTCCTAAATCTTTGACTGTGTTGAAGATTCACATTCAAGGTTTTCTTCTCAGACTCCCTGAAGATGATACGCTCCAGGTTGAGTGCTGGTAGCTCAGCAATCAATGCGCACAGCGTTCCGAAGAAATAAGACAGTAGAAGTTGCACAATGCAATGACCAAAAATTGGCCATTTATTTGCATAGGTGATCGGAAATGGTGCCAAGAGGAAGGTGAACACTACGAATATCACGTGCACCAAATACACCTGCAATCTATCCATTTAGAACAAGTAATCTTATATAACAGTTGTAATAAATGTGCTGTAGAAGTCACCGCATCGGTAGTCAGCAACACCTTATGGAAGGGTAAGTTCGACGCGCTATCTGCTCCGGTTTCTAAGTCACCTTTTATTGCTTTAAAAACTATTTTTTAAAGTCTGCATCATTAAATGGAACTACTAATGCTACTCTAAACATAAACCAAGAAAGCAAATGATTAACTAACGAAGAAATTTGCCTCATTTCCTGCACTAGGTTACATACCACATTCCCAACAAGGGTTACAACCAGAGAAAGAGAGAGAAAGAGAATGCTCCCGTGAAGGCACAGGATAAATGGGGAATCTATCTCGGCAGTTACATATGAGACCTCTGGGTCTTTGTTGGGTCATGAACAGCAATATAATGGGTCATCACTATAGTGCTGAAGAGTACAAGAATAAAACTATTCTTCTATGACAAGATATATTGTCTAAAACTTTCTGAATGCAATCTCCCTATATTTCTCCTTAAAATTCAGTTTCTGCGCAGAAATAAATGCAGCGATGACGTGTGAAGACATGGATTCGACATTTCAAACTCTAGATATGACTGCAGCCGTACTGCAGTGCTTAAATTTCATCGAAAAGTCATCGAGATAATGTCGATTCAGTTTAATTCGCTAACAACAAACTTTTGTTGAAAAATGATGACGAAAATTGCCGAGTAGAACGTCACGCTCACAACGACTGCCATTACAAGCTTCCTACAAACTTCACTGGGCAGTTCAAATCAGGGAAAAAATGGTTTTGTGGTTTCTTTTCTGACTCGTAAAAGATATCAATTGTGGCAGCGTGAACATGTCCATAGCGGACCAAAACAGTGGTGCAGAAATCACAGAGAGGTACCGAATAGCAAAGCGTGGAGAGCGGAAGCAGCAATTTCATACTGAGGACGTCGTTAATAAAACCACCATAACCAGCATGACACGCATAAATAACCCAAGCGATAGCACACGCGAAAACTATTCGATGTGTAGCGCCGTAGAGAACATGGTAAACAGGCCAATTCCATCCCTGCAATCGTTTTCAACCAAACCATTTAGATGATAGAATTCAAGAAATGAAATTTTCCTTCCATTTTACTGAGAAGCTGAAATAAAAAGCTCACATAAAAAATGAGCATAACTCAATAACATCACAGAGTCGAATACGAACTAAAACGTATGTAGGACAATCGCACAGCAAGCACCATCGAATCAAGGGGAATGTGACGAGTTATATCTATGAGCGGCCACATGAAAGAGTGTATTCGCATCACTGCACGTGGATGTCAGTACCCATAGCAAAAGCACATTTTTCAGAGAGAAGATGAAATCAGAAAAGAACCGAATTTCCTAATTTTACTGCTATGCAAGCTTAACTTAGTAAATTAAAGACGTATGCGTTAATGAGTATCTAAGCAAGTACTGCTATTGGCGATTGAAGAGGAAAAATATGGACCTGTAGCGCTGGATAAAGACCGAATATGATGCAGAAAGCGGCCACACACGCAAATACCCATCCAGCCAGTTGTTGGCATTTCGTAAGCGACACCTTCACGTTGGAATTTTGTATCGATGCCAAACTGTAACCGAGAAGAATGCCGATAACATAGGGACCAATTCGATACCACGGTTTTATGTACATCATAATGTGGTGCTGAAATGCGCATAATGTTAATCACGGCAAGAAGAACACTGTTCTGGCAGACATCGTCGTTGATTGTGGATTTCTTTGAATCACATCAATCGAAAAACCTCTTCTAAAGGTAATCCATAAATCGGAGAAGATGTAGTTGGGAGATAACAACGCCTCTAGACACGCTCCTTTATACATTAGGCTGGCGCATAGCTAGCGAAACGCAGTTGTAGACGAACAATAAGATCACACCGACAAAACGATTTCTGCACTACCAAAATGTGGATCATCATTACTTCCCACCGGTACTGCTGTAGCATCGATATGTAATCAGATATACTCAGCTCTTTTGGCGCATTAAAAACAACCGAACGCACACGGCACTTGCGCAAATTTTTTAAAATGTTGAGGAAATATAATTTGTGCTTGCAATGTCGAGAGATTAATATACATCGCCTTTTCAATATGCAGACTTATTTAGGCGTCGTATAAGCCCACTGCCCTGCAAGGAATTCCACTCTTCCATAAATGAGCACTGGCGAAAACATGCTGGGGTAATTTTATTAGTGAACTCACCTGAACAAAATCAGTACTGAATATTTGTGGCTGCTTCCAGAAGAATTGAGTGGGAGGAAAATTCCATACGACCATAGCAATGGCGTTGAGTAATGATGAAGTAAATATCGTTGCGAACGATAATAATAAACCACATCGAGGAGAGCTTCGTAAAGTTAGCAAGAAAACAGGTGAAACAAAATAAAATATAAATTCAGTACCGATATACCTGAATCAACATTGCTGCTTGGTTGCTGCGTATTCGTTGATAGAATTTTTCCCATTTAAAACGAAGAATTTTGTTATGTCATCAGTAATGCAAATAAACCCTACAATATAGGCAATTTGAAAGGAATGCGATTAAATAAGGAATAAAACAGACAAAGCATCCATTCATGTCAACCATTATGGTAAGTATTTGCTTTTAAGCTAACAGAAACGAAAACGCTAGCTGAACATGTCACGGCACTTCTGTCATGGTAAATGAAAATTCAGCGCTCCTGTTTCCATCTAAGGAATTATTATTTCAGAAGTCTCTTAAGTTTTGTTATGCCATACCGCAGTGCACAGAAATTTCATAAAATAAGCCAGTAATCTACTTGATCGAGTTCATACTTTCGTGATTTTTACTATGCAATGCTTTGATGACAGAAAGATTTAAAACGGTGTGCTGTGTTAAATTTATATGCCAGTGCGTTTTATTATCTGCCGAAGCGATGAAGTATAAATCAGACTGTGAGGTGATTCGTCGAACTGCCTGCCATCTTCCGGAATCCTGCGTTTCTCTCCAAGCATTAAGTCCGTTGTTTTTCCCACTTTTTACCGACGAAGGTGTAACCTTACAGGTATCCATCCACTACGGAAATCACTTTTCATCACCCGAGATTAAAATTTTAAAAACAATGCAAAACGATTGCTATCACTTTTAGTAACATCCGCTACGTGAGCACTGTGCATTGGCAAGCAGCGTCTAAAATTCTTAAACAGCTATACAGATCGAGGCACGCCAAACGCGCAACAACTCCTTTCAGATTTCATCTTTGGTTGCTGAACAAACAACTACGTTCAAACGCAGTGACAAGCAAAACTGCAATCTTGAAAATTTTCTGATCCACTGTAACCGTCCGTGAATGAAATACAGAGCAATTCCTTAGCTACCCGTTCTTCTCCTCTTAAAAAGAAATGTTGTATATCATGCCACTCCCGCAGAATACTTCCAGGATGCAAAAACTTCCCACAGGTGCGAAAAGCCCCTAAACAAGGTAATACGATTCACCACGTCACAAGGTGGAGGATCCCTGCACTCAGTTCAGTGAGCGTGCTTCGCCTACTACACTGACAACAGACCAGTTAAACGAAACGTGAAAAGTGCTGGAGCCGAGATTCAGCCACATTATTAAGACAGTAAGGACTGAAAGGAACTAAGTTCAGATGACGCTGTCTCTTTAACCACTCATCAAAAAAGTGTACTATTTAGTAATCTGCGCTAACCATGTCCATGGCATACACCTGTTGCTGTATATCGAATTAATGAACAAAATATTGTGCCACCAATACTTAGGACATTGTATAGCCGGGTCGACTGGTGGCCAAGCCGCGTGGTAATGTTGCAGTGATGCCCTCATACCCCCATCGACTATTGTATAGATATATGCTGGCCATAAACGAATCAAACGATGACGATAGAATCGCAGCCAATAGGCCCATGAAGTCCATGATGGTTGGAAAGCTAAAAATTATGCTGCAGAGATGAGTGAATACAAGTTTGTTAAAGTTACTAACTAGCACGAATCCGACCGCCGCAAATGTCACTAGAGGAATTTACTATGAGGAATGTGTTAGCACACCCGTAATATGTAACTAATAACCACTTTGTCTTGTCTTTAGGCATCAAATGCCCACTTGATTTACTGCGAAGCTATTTTCCACAGCGAATTTCGTGAACCAACCTTTGATTTCTGAATATCCATATAATGACAAAACAATTAAATCTGACAGTCCAAACGAATTTCCAAACGTCCTCTTTCCTAAAACCGACACAGCCCAAGCCAAATATGGTTTCCAAAATTCATCGTAAGCATTGCAGCCATCCCCAAGATATAAAGGTACCTGGCGGGGATGAATACGTTTTCATAAACCAAATGTAAGCGGTTAACGACCCACTAAGAACGAAAAAAATATCAACGCTGAGGGTGAAGTTGGTGATCCATTGATTGAAAAAACCGTTCACCATATCCTCTTTGTATTGCTCAACATTTTCGATAAATACCTTAAGCACATTTTATTTAAAGATTGCAGTTAAATGACAACCTTAATCAAGAATCGACCACGCAAAAGTGGTTAAGCTTTTGTTGAAAATTAAGGCACGCTTTGCACATAGGAACTGCATTTTCTTTTCTTCGTTTAGCTGATCCGATTAAGGTGCTCAAGATTCTCTGAACGAAGAACTTCTCAGAATTTCCTTCGCGACTGCGTTCTTTCAGCTGTTTGAAAGAGAAGGATTATTTGAACACAGTGTGAACTTTTCTCAAAAGAAAGCACAGGTACTGATAGTACAAATGAGACTACTTACATGAAAGTAAAATTCATGCCAGGTCACTTTTTCAAACAACAACTGAACCCTCTTCGTTCCTTTACAGCGCTTAAAAACGTAACACATTTTTAACTTTCATCGAGCACTCCGATGCCCTGGATAAATTGTATATCAAGTATCTGAAACCTCATGATCGAGTGTTCAAACATTAACGTGCAACAAACATCCTATCCTTCTTTTATCACGTCCACAAATCAAAAAACATTCGGATTTACCTGAACGAAAGCAAAAGAATGTCCAACAAGTGTCCAAACCATCGAAATAAATCGGAAACCGAACATACAAGTGACGGTCGAATGAACAGTTCCTGGCATTTCAACCAGTTTCCTGATATTTTTTATCGCCGAAAAGGCGATAATCATTTCCAGTCCAGCAGACCTATCACATAAACCTTCTTAATGAAACGTCCAATCAGATCAGAGTCACCTCGACCCTTACTCAGCATTTCTCCTCAATCAAAACGACTCGCATGAAACAGATATTACAGAATAACTCCCTTCTAAAATACAGAATATCTGAAAGTCAGCGGATAAAAATATTCATCAATTCGTTAAAATTCAGTAAATTATAATACGAAACCAACGTAAAATTAACTAAAAATTAATTGAAATTAACACAAGGATTTAGTCATGCTATGTATTTCATATAATACAGGGGACGCTTTAAATATACATGACGCTTCATTTTTTTTTTTGTTTTAAGTACAAAGCGGATCTGATGTGAAATGGAGAAGTTGGAATCACAGCAAATAACACCAGTTTCGACGGATCGCTCTACTTTCTTCAAGTCGGGTGTTTTCTTGACTTGAATGCATCCCCATTAAGCTATCATGAATAAGGCCGTACTGAAAACGCAAACAAAAATATATGAAGTAATCGACAATGCTCAATTATTTATCCATCTGACGATACCACCCTATCAGTCAGTATGGACGCTTAAGCATTGCACGAATGGGATTCATATAGTTAGGTGAGCACGTTGCTAATTAATGTTCACGAACACTCAACCATATTTTTTAAGTCGGCACTCTTGTGTTTAAATTATGAAGATCAACCTCAATGAAATTACAAGTTCTCTTAAAAATAAAACTGCAGTAACCTTCTCAGCACATCGCTCCGAATATCACAGAGAGTCGCAATAACAACGAGCATAATAAATACGGAATGCAAAAGAAATTCGATGGCTGGCCACAGCTTCTGATACCAGGGAGAGTGGTGACGGGATCGAACACAAGATACAACTTGAAGAGCACCGTTTTTGGGTTTGTCAGCTGAGTACCATAGCTCCATGAACTAAAGCGTTGAAACACTTGCAAAAAACCTGTCACGAAAAGAGTGATCTGTTTACTTCGTAAATACGCTTGACGATCTATATATAAGCGCAATCTAGAACTGCATATACGAAAAAAATACGATTACCCAAATTATTTCAACGTCGGAGCCGTGGCCGTAGTGATCACGAACATGCTTCGTTTAAGACAGCTGAATTTAGATTCAAGGTGCTCGTCTGAGCTGCAAGAAAACATCTAAGTGAAGGTATGAAAGGAAGCCAGTATTGGGTCTTCAGCAGCATTTGCAGCAATCAAAAATTGAGTTTCACTCGTTACCAGCTATAATGTCCTAGATTATCTAAAAACGAAAACATGAACTTGAACATATGAGGCAAATAAGATGAATTTCTAAGCGTAAATCCCCGTCTCTTCGCTTCCGACTGCCTAAGTCGATAGAGGTTAGTTAAAAATCGTGTCGAAGCAGCTGGCATTGAAATCTTCTGAAATCCTATTCAGCAAACCCATAATACGAATGAATCGTCAACATATGACGAATAATGAACCCATAATAAGAATGAATCATCAATAATGACAAATAGGATAGATTTATAATGCAAACTGCCTTGCTCGAAAAGACTGGCCATCTCCGCGCTTACGTCCCTCAAAATAGGCAGCTCTAATTCAAGTGATTCTCGAAGTGAAACTGCATGTTGATGAGAAAAACGAACTCATTCAAACAGACAATCACAGACGTGGGTCCATCATAACGAACTCTGCGATCACGAAGTTATAAAAGTGCGCAAAAATAACTAATACAATGTAGGCAAAAGATTGTCTGAGAGCAGACCTGCTCTTTTTCGTCGTAGCATGCCAGTGGCATACATACACCATAAACGCTGGCGTTAGAATGTTGATGGGCTTCCTCGCTTGAAAAGCAGTATGCAGTGGGATGTGACGACTTTGAAAACGCTCTCTCTCCAGCTGATTGTAAACATTCATAAGCGCGATAGATCTACAAAAACTCGAATCAACCATTCACCTGACATTTTTGTTTAGATTGATGATTCTGACATGCTGGCTAAGGCTACTGAGAAATTTACGACGAACGGCGTTTGTAACAATGACGACCAATCTTACTCTAACGAATATAGACTTTAAGGAGAGAGATTCTTCACCAGCAAAATTTAAACGCACAACTAACGTATTTCCTCAAGTAAGGTACACAAACAAACGTCTATTTTACGGATGATAAACGTCTATTGTACGAAACGGTTACAAATGACGACGGAGGAGCAGCCTTACTTAGAAATATGAAGAAATGCAACAGAAATTTTTCAGGAGACAAAAAACCCAATTGAGCAGTCAGAGATGTCGTGGCTATCGAAATCCCCCTCACGGCTGCATATTCCTTATACCTCAACACCTCGAATATTGCACCACTACATGGAGATCACTAATAGCTTACTTCTTTCTTTGGTTTTTATTTCTTAGTATTTAACGACACTAACTTACGTATCGGGACCCTCAGTATGGAACAATTTAATTTATCCAGTAATGAGAATCCAATAATATGATAGCAATGGATTTCCGCGAAATTTGAACTCTCAACTTTCTATTACTAGCATAAAACATAAAGGAAACAAGAACTAAATTTGTGCACATTTGATAGAGACAAAAAATGTTCGAAGAATTAAACAAAGTGCAAATACTAACAAGAAATGAGCGAAACCATGAAAGCCCTACCATCACCTCGATAAGAGAAGAGTGCGAATATTGTCTCTTTTCCTTTACCACTCAGGCCCCACTTAAAAATTTACTTTTCGTTGCAACAGAGAAACTTTACGTGCCAGTTACTAATTTCTTTAATTAGTTTAATTACTAGTGATGATGCTGACGGTCTAATAAAGCAACTTCTGGTCACTTTGGTAATTACATTATGAATCCAAAATAACCTTGCAGGTTAATGGACAGAAAAAAATATTTTACACAGTCTTCTTTCACTGCACGAATAAACCATCAAAGCCATTTTCCCACGTCAGCAACATTTTCGACCTTTAACAACCATTTCCTTCGATGGCCGTCACAAGCTGTGAAAGTCAAAGAGCAGTGAATACATTGCTTCATTACAGCAGTACGCTAAAACGAACCCATCTATCCAGATCGACTGTAGAGAACTCGTTAGACCTCCCGATGCCAGAAGAAATGGTAAAGAATTCTTTCCTCTTTGGAACTGCTTCTTCGCTCCATATATGCGACCTCACCTTCAATGTTAAATTACTTAAACCCAGCCTCCTATGCTACATCTATCTGCCTATATTTAAATATATACATACAAATTAAATTTAAAGTGGGAAAGCAAAAGGATGCATGTTTTTAAGGATAAACAAAAGCACAGAATATGGTTGTAACACATCAGGATAGAACGGAACTTTTGCGGAATTACGTATGAACAAAGAAGTTCGAGCAATAAAAAGATGTTGCCTTTTTAAACCTGAAAATTTACAGTCGAACCCTAAAACTGCAGTGCACAAAAACGTTTTATCTGAACTTCTTTGATGGTTATGTGCTGAGTTGATTAAACCGTTTTGAAGGGATAGGAGTGCAATTTTTTCTCTTTTCTTGCTGAATTTTTCATCCCTTACCTATGATAATTACAAGTCGCAAATCCAATAAGAACAATACATTTAATCAGTAGATGTCCGAGTAAGAGAACTGTAATTTCAAAGAGCCATCCCTCCTGACAAAGGCAAAAACAGAGATGTTCTATCAGGTACATGGAGTTAAGCACTAATATTGGTGAAATCCACTATTTTTCTGAAATCCAAACATGCCATGTTCTCTAGTAATGTCTAAGAATGCTTTCCTCACTCCCATTTCCACCACTCACCGTCAACGCTATCAACTGTGCACCTTACTCCACTCTGCTCTGCTCTAAGCTGTTACTCCACTTTCCTTTGCTCCAGTCTCCCATAGGATTTTGGGCGGTGTCGAGACGACACCTGCGTCAAATTCCTCACTATTTTCAACAGTTTCGGAAACCCCCTGCCTAGCACCCAACAATCATAAGCAGCCATGTACAGCTCACCTTGGCTATGCCATCTCTACACGAAGGGGTGATGTTTGCAATCTGAAATGAATCGAGAAAATCAAGAACAGCTTCCGTGTCGGGTGTAGTGATGTGACAAATTATCGGCGTGACCACGACTAATACAGCCAACTGTGTGCGCCACATCACTTCTGAAACAAACGGATAGCTAACTGATGGAATTATTGAAGTTGAACACCTCTGATCTTCTCATCAGGAAACAAGGCTTAAGCCCAAAAATGGATGATGCAAACAATATTAGGAGATTGCAGATCATCGGATAAGAACTTAGGAATCGTTTTTTTGAGCAGAGACTGTAAACTGGGGAAAACATTTAAGAAAACTGTCACGTTCATAAGAAGCTAAATGCTCATGCACTTACCCCCAATAACTTAAGGAAAACTTCGTGGCGATAGTCGGGAGTAAGGGAAATAGCACACAGCTCTTTCTTGAAATTTGGCATCGAGACGCCCAGATGTCAGCAATAGGCCCTCAACAGCAAATTTGAGACTCAGCAAGCTGTCAAAATTGGATGACCTATAAAACCTCCGTTAAAAAGCTGTCCATTCATGCGTTCTTCATGCCCTAGTCAATTCCTGAAATTTTTGGGCTGGTGTTAGAGTTGCGAACGCTGGCAACGGGTATCAGATTCACCTTAATGCGGATGAAGCGCATTAGTACAGTTCTTTTCGAGAAGTCAAAGTCAACTCGAATAATTCTGCGAAAGGTTGTCATTTCAAAAGCAAATGGGGAGATTACTGCAGATTACTTCCATGCGAGCAAAGAATGGGTAATGCATAAGCATCAGTGCTGAGCGAAAATTAAACGAGATTTGGCAGAAGTGTAGCAAAACCACGCACTTTGGCCGTGTTTTCGTACGTAACGGCACTTCCGTCACTTTTTTCTTTGGCGAGTGGGCGGAAACCTTTGGGTAAAAGCTAAGGAATGAAGTGAGAATGATGAAGAAGGGATTACATCCGCCTGAAGCTTGTCCGTGAACGTAAGACGACATATTTGTTTTCGCAGAATTTAGCTCGTGAGCGCTGAACAAGCACTTCAATGAGACGAATTTATACCTATGACTTTCGTTGGGCTCTTGCCACATTGTTACATATCGCGGCCACGGCTCGTCCGTGGAGAAATTCCTTTTCTTCTTTCATTGAAAAAACTCTGAGAAAAGTATCAACGGGCACTACTACTTCGTACATAAAAATATCACACTACTACATTTGTCTACCTTAGATGAATCTGTAGTTTACTACGTAATGAAATGCGAAAAAGGATGGGATCGAAAGGTTTATCTGCAGAAACATTTCGTTGGGATTCAGGCAAACAAAAACGGTAAAATTAACAACGGCACTGGAAAACGATGCCACACCAATCTCGAATTATTTCATCACGTCTAAACACACATAGTATACTCCACTTTCAGTCCACACAAGACCAGCGTTTAACCGATCACCGCCACAATAATTGAAGGACAGCATTTCATTCATCGCCGAGAGCATTCCCGCGTTGCAGCGCTCTCTGTGTTTCTGTGCTCCTCTTCTATGCATTGTGGGGAGAGGTATGCCTGTGAGTGCTGCTCTACTCACTCACGAATGCAAACATAAACCTCTGGTTTCGTTGATCTGAAAAAAATCGAACTCCTTAATGATCGAAGGAATTAGGTGGTTGCTTTGCCAGGTCTAGCTGACCTTCGCACAGAAGAGAACATCCACCTGCAAGGAATATGGGACATAGGACCGCTCCTAGAATCAGTTAAACAGAGGGCAGCCTTTCACGACATGGCAGAACGAATGGAGCTGAGGAATCTAGGCTATTTAGTGAGGATGTACGGACTTTACAGTTTGAGCTTTGTTCTTTTTAACTCACGTACGAAGCAAAAAGTGAGGCTTTCATGAATTATCAGGCTCTTTTTAAAACAAGTTGCTGTTTTCACTGATGATTTCGTGCTTATTGAGGCTGTAGAAGAAATTCTGAAAGGACGAAAAATAAAGCACACGTAATACCTTTATTTAAACTCACATTTGTACGAGAACCCTCTTTTATCCTGCTACGACAGCCTCACAATCTTCTCCGCTTTAGAATTGTCCTCTTTAACGCAGCGTTTCAACCTGATATGCTTCCGACGAAAACTGTTGCCCCAAAGTACAAGTAAATCTCTACATGGAACGAAGTTTCCAAGAACCTTCACAGCTAGCCCCGCATATCTGTTCGTTTCTGCTCGCAGTCATTATGTCTAGAAATTATGAAGTTGCAATCCACAAAGCTGTTGTGAGAGAAAACTACTAGTTTGCAACAAATAGCGACGATCTGTTTAATCCCACTGATATTAAACAACCGTAATGAATTCACTGTAAGCTCTTCATTTTTTCCTTAATGTAGGCAGTGACCAATTTGAATGGACGCATTTCGTAATCGGTGTATGTTTCTTTATCCAGCTGGATTTGATCACCTTTCATCCGATTCAACAGCGTAACACAAACGACCGCTGCTGAAACACTATGCGCTCGTCGTCATCACTTCATACATTTGTGCCGTTTTCCAGGATTCTCGACTTCTAGGATGCTTATCTTTTTCTGCAATCCTATTTTATTCATTTAGTCGATCGGCTCTTTTGAACGGCGATAAGTAAAATGGCAAAATAATATCGAAGTGACAACTGAGGATTATTGCAACTCTTAGCTACTTTTATAGTTGCCCGAATATGGCCAAATGAAATATTCATAGCAATTTAACCAACCACCTATGCAAACGCCAGCTGCTATTCTAGGCTTTTCTAATAGCTAAAGAACCTTTCTGATAATCTCTCATTATTTCAATACCAAATAGTATGTTGTACAATAATCCCATTCTATTCCATTTGCAGCAGTCCAAAGCAGTGAGAAGGGCGGGAGGGGCGTACTGTTATTCACAAATCTAACGTGTTAACACATCGAAACTGCAGATTTTTTGTGTAATACAATTAAAGCGGCATTTTTGTTGAGCGAAGAAAAGAAGAAACCACTTAAAGGGTGCTGAGGAGCCAGAACACTTGTTGCTGGTTGTGGCACGGAAGAGCCAGCCCAAAATATTTGCTTGTGATCTAACACTGCAGAGAACAAATCCACTCATGTAGTCGATTCTCGTTCGTTGTTTTTCATCTAATGTCCTAGATCGAATTATTTACTCTTGCACCGCAGTAGGCGATATCGGGGTTTGTACAAATCGGGCTTAGTCAGGATTGTAGGTTTTTGGTCTTCGGTCCAACTTTTGTTTGGTGGCAGTGGTGCTGCCTTTGGCTTCTGTACTCTTCCTATACTCGGTTCCGTCTATGACGCGGCTGCTAGTCATAAAAGTCGCCATGTTCGAGAACACCACCGACTACATATGTAGTTATACTATTTCTCTCAGCTGATAAGTTCTCGTATGTGAAGAAAGCTACAGTTGCCGACCTGGGATACAGACGCGCCTGAACATCGACGCGAAACATGTGGATTCCATCTCAATATTGCGAACACCCTTTTCGTATAAGGTTTGTAGAAAGTCATACTTATCCTTCGATGTGTATGCACAAAATTCGCCATCCAACCGAGCCTGTCCTAATAATTGAAAAAATATGGACATTGCGAAGCAAAACAACCGACTAAGCATTAAAAATTCCATTAGATTTCATGTTAGTGATGTTTGCCTATAAAATATGAAAGCAATGGGTGCTCGAAACGTCTAACATTGGCGCATTAGATGTTATTCAGAACAAGAATTCGTGACAATTCCCTCACGATTTGAGTTCAAAGACATGGATTTCTCTTTGTTCAGGAAGTAGCTGTATTGTAGCAGCTGCATTGAAATCGGCGATTCATAATCCGATCCGAGTCGGCAGGTCGATACAACTTTGGGTAGTAGCCTGCCTGTCCTCATTATATAAATTAGAACGTGAACACTGGAATACGAAATCTGCAACGTCACACTGTCCTATAATCTCGGAGAGGGTCCCTAGATTTCTATTTTTTAAGAAAATGCCATACTTTTTTGAGAAAAGAGAATGCAGATGAGGTTTGTGGGATTTATTGAGAGAGAAAGGGGAGGAAAATTGGTCGGAGACCATGCATTTATGCTATCATAACAGATCGGATTTATGGTCGCAAAGTGGATAAAAACGATGATAAATTGACATAGAAATGAATTATTATGGTAGCACCTTCATAGAAGTCGTCTGCGCATAATGTTTTGCCGCATTCCGCGGGAACGCTCACTTTTTTTGCCATTTCGGCAAGTTCTATTAGTAAATGATTGAGCAGTGTGGAACGAAGCACCTAGAACGAAAAATTCATCAACAGTGATGGGATTCGAACAAGTTATCTTCGAAATCAACTGCAGTGTAGTAAACCTTGAAGCTAACAAAATCTTCCACATAGCTTCTGTACTGCTTCCTTACTAGCTTCTGTAATGTACTGCTTCCTTACTGTCAATGTTTCCATTAGCACATGCGAAAAGCCTTTTAGTTTTCTGACTTCTAGCATGAATGACAGTTTGAAGTTAATTTTAGCACAGGAGACATCGAAAACTTTGTAAAGGTTTTAATCGACCATTCTTCTTATGCGACTGATTTGAACAGCACAAAACAGCGCAGTTGCTCTCGCGCATTGAGTGTCCTGGACAGTTCCTCGAAGATGACAGTATCCCATATTATTGCGATATCATGTCATACATCATTTGCGTTTCCTCTCTACCATCAATGGCTTTACGATAATACGTCGATGTACGAAATGTATTCACCTTTTTGCCAAGAATGTACTGAATGTGATAATTCTGAAGTTCGCCGTTCAGTGCCGATGTTGATAACACAATGGTTCCTGGTTCGACGCCAACACCTCCTGAAGTGCCTAGACGAAAGGCTCTCACATTGGATGCGCCCGCATAGTGCAACAACTTAATCACTTCGACGAGCATTATGCTGATCGATGGATTTCCCATACCATGCTTGAACAAAAAGCGATTATTATAACACTAGGAATATTCATTTATTGGCCCATAAGCAGGAGCTCTATTACGAAGCCAGAAATGGCTGATGAAATATTGTTATTACTGTTCGGATAATTTGCGAGAAGGATGAATTTCGACTTAATAGGGATTGTGCTTTTCTACTACTAATTTTATCTCTGTTTTTGCTTCTATTTGTTGGAGGCGCTGATTTTTAAATGCGCTGATACTACTTCCATCTCACTGCCAATATTTTCTCAGTGGATGATTCCTGAATGCAATCACTGCATATAAATATGCATTCTGCTCAGCATTGTATAAGTGAAAATCAGTTCTTGGATGAGACCTTTGCTATTTTGTTTTTATGTTACTTTCATTACTTGCATCACAAGCTGAATTTGCAGCCTTTCTACTCAAGTTCATTGAAAATACAGCAACAATGGTGATCAACGCGTCGGAGTTCATACATGAGGTTACTGTTCATGATCAACAGATATGCAAACAAGACCTATTGGAGCTGACTTACATTAATCCATAGGACTGGTCCAGCTTTATACATGACGAAACGATCGGATTTGCTAAGATTGTCACTGCATGGGACTCCAGTTTCCTTGGAAAACATTTCTGCGAACAGCGCCAAACGAGGACCGCTACCGCCCGTACATACGAACTTCAATACGGGTCATTAATCCTTTAATGCTTAACATAGGAGACTTATAAAAATTCCTTCGTAACACCATATGCGGAAGTAGAAAAGTACTGTGGTTTTGGTTGTGTCAAAAAATTTCCTATAAGTAAGTGGAAACAGTTCAGAGCCTTTAACGCTGTAATTTAATACCATAAAAAGGTGATTTCCGTTACAAAAAAAGATATGAGCGTCTGAACAGTACATGAAGCGGTATAGCACATACGTCGCCTTCTCACTGGCTTTCAACGTACGAGGCGAAATGCCTGGCGTAATGGAACCATTCAGCGCTCTTGCTCATCTCTGCACGACGGTCCAAATTCAATTTTGCTTAGACGTCCTATATGTCCTGATGACTGGGAAAAAGCATTTTCAAAGATGCATTTCGTGTTGTCATATTTACCTGCTGGATATCCTCTCTATTCAGAATGAGAGAAAATGCGGTGAGAAGGGATGACATCGTTCGATATCAAATATCATATGAATAGTTTCCGTTACATTCGACATTCACAACTCACCTTAACGTCACCAAATACCGTTGGAATATTGTCTTTCGTTTTTGAAATACCAAAATGATAGAGGAAGTCCTCATTTTCTTCAGCCATTATTGGATTCAGCAATGGCACGACCGAATTGTTGTTGTTCTGCAATGCAAGCCAATATGTGCACTTATAAAAGGTTTAAAAACAGTAATTCTTCGCATTCCTTCTAATGCCCAATTACCAGACTTCTCGGCAGTCGAAATGATTGGTTCTTCTCGTTGATACAGCTTTGAAAATCCCTTCACTTGGGTGACTCTGAACCCACTACTGTTCAAAACGCCTGCAGTGCGACTGAACGAGTCATATTTGCACCCAGGCCATTTTGCATATTATGGACAGTTCGTTTATTCTATTGCACCACCTTCCCGCATTGGCCTCCGACAGCCTCTTAATTGAATAACGTTTTTCAGTAGGAGTTGCGACTAATATGAACGGAAGAGGATATTAACCCTTACCCCTTGTTGGATCTCACTTAGTACTCACTATCTACATTAATCTTTAAGGCTTCGCAAAAATATGGACGTTACCTTTTGAATTATTCTCTAACGCTGAAGGGAGGAAGATTTCAGAGTTTCGAAAAGAGCTTTTACGGGAACTCGAATACAGGCATTTTTCTGCACATTATTTTATGGGGCACGGATATTGGTTAGGTTAAAGCTGCTTGCATCACATAATATAGTTGTTTTATATAACGCAATTGCGATATCTAATATTGCTGAGCCCAAGTTTTCAGAATTAAGCTGCAGAGATGAAATTTGACACGTTATATGACTCTGATTGCATACAGAAATTTTATGGACCTATGCTTTTCTACTGTAGAGATTTGAAGCACCAAGAAGAACAGTATTACGCATACTGACATAACATTTGTGAGAACCAAAGCAGGATGAAACAATATTGTCGTTAGACGGGTTGCCAACGATGCAGAATAATAGAAAGGTGCCTATCTAACCTCAGCAACGGTGTCATCAATTCTTCCTTGAGCACTGCCCATATTTTTTGCCATCTAGTAGTACTTAGAAGTGATAAAAATGAAAGATGACAACTTGTAAGAGAAGAAACGAAATATCTGGAGTAGTTTGAACGCGTCATATTGACAATTGAGCGACTTAGAAATGCAGAGTTCCGTAAATTTCTCAAACTGCTTATTGCACGTCGATGAATGTCTTCCATTAAACCCTTTCCACTTGCGTTTTCTTTTATTAACTGCATCGATTCCTAGTAGCGTAGGAAACTGGAAGGGAAAGAAGTGATTGCGGCCCATTCCCGAGTCACATCCCTCCCCTCTCCCTCTCCCACCAGTGAGAGATTAAAGTGAAAGATCCCTATTTTTGCTGTATCCCAAAGTTTTTCTCAAAACAGTCCACTGTTATGCACATTTCTTAAAAAAACTGGCCATGATTAGGCATACGGTTATATTATCTACCGCTTGCAACACCAATTTTAAGCACTCTGATGTACCATTACAATAATAGATTTTTTACACATAAGAGTAGGGTACCACACAAACAGTATTCAAATCTCTTACGAAACCTCTGACCAAGTAGAGGCCCACACGCATCCTCCGCAACGCGCCCGATAAAACGACTAAAAGCAGAAAAAATTTCCTCCCTCATTCACTCAAATATCCGGACTTTTCTTTACAACTTTTTACTGACCAGTAATATGCGGAATCGAGAGTTGTTTTGACAAGAAATTTGACTTTCACATTCTGGCTGAAACCGACTTTAGTGACAGTCGGCATCCAAATGCTTTGACAAAGTTATATATCTGTTTACACAACAGAACAGGACTGCATATCGAGGAAGTTGACAAATTTTTCCATAGGCCAATGGATATATGCTACCTGAAGTAGGCGTGTTTACTTGGTGGCAATCCTAACCACAATGGACGTAATACCGAAATGCTGGTGAAAAAGTGCTCTCTGAAGTACCGACTGAATTTTCGGATGGTGGTATTAGATTTCTAAGAATTGAGTTCACCTCATTTATTAACAAGCATAATAATCCAGAATCATAAGTTACCCATATGTCTTGGGAAACATTAAAGAAATCTCGCTGCCACAGCTTCTTATTACCTCCAAGTGAAAGAGCTGTATTCATTCAAAAACAGAAGGCAGAGCTGGTTGTTTGCAAAGCAGAAAAGAGCTATAAATATTAGAAAACAGAGTTGAAAGGAGAACATAAAAAACTACAGTGGAGAACACAGAACACTGGACCCGAGAAAAAAATGACATCGACAGAACTTTAAAACTCTCAGGCCACGACGGCTCAGTTCCAGCCAGAGTGGCACCCGCGACAAAAGAAGCGCCTGCTGTGACAACCGATGCTTACTACGTCATTCTCGCTTCATCATACGGACGTGACTTCGCAAGCAGCACTTAAGTTCGAAATGATTTGGTATAACAAAGTTTTCTTATTTTTGGCCACGTTCGATTTCCTATGTAGTAATTCATGTGCACCGAACAACAAAAAACCACTGAAGGCATAAGCAACTGGAGTTGCGAAAAAAATAACAATGAGAGAACGCGGAGGAGACGGTTCCGTTGGATTCACACGAGCATCGGCAGTAAACAACGAGTTCTTTAAGGGGGACGCCACTGATGGCGCCACCCCAACTTAATAACATGGATATAGCAGGGCAACCGGCGCCTGAATTTAGCTTACGTTGACAGGTCAAGTGATTTTCCACAAGGCTACGTTGGGTAAATAGCATTCAGCAGGTGGTAGTTCAGAAGAGGCCTTTTACGGCAATCACCGAAGCGCAAAAAGATTCTCATGAACAAGTCTAAATAGAGCTGAAAAGAAGGTAGGATGAACGGAGGAGTAACCTGAGAAAGCGATGGCAGTTGTGTGGGACATACAGAAGAACGTACGTGGCGCCTGCGCTGAGGACGACTTTATCGGTAGTGCTCGAACCGTTTGATAATACGAAGGCGGTAGTGGGAATAGAGCCTAAGACCAATCTGCTCTAATAGAGCACATCACTTTTCCCTGGAAATTCGTAGGTTAAATGGGCTTGAATAAAAGACAATAGGGGAACTGTCTTCCGGGTAGGTTCTCAAATTTAAGGAAAAAAACTATCGAGGATAAACAAAACTGAACAAAGCATGGCTGAAAATATTCACTTTTCAAGATAAATGCTCTTCAAACAAAAAACGACGGACCTAAGTGTATGTAAATCCTTCGAGTAAAAGAGCCTGGGTTAAGTTACATCCTTCCTCCATATGGAATAAATTCGGCCCATCTCTGTGTGTGATAATGACGTTCAACAGGCCATAGCCCCATTTTCGGTTGTGACCAGATTAGCCCCATTTCATGTTAAGACCAAGATCTGCTCTATTGGAAATCTGAAATATATACTGCTTAAATTTTTTGCTAACGAAGAGCAGTGTTTGGATGAGCAGTTTTTCAGGGAATTCTAAAGAGTTTTGGCAACGGCAAAGAATGCCGCTATGCAGCGGTTGACGTTGAAGTTCAGGTAAAACGACAAAGGACAGATGCCTCGTCACTGCTGTCATAGGCTTGCCTTTGTTCAGTGGTAAGTGGTTCTATTAAATCGCTTAAGCATTTTTAGCCTACTGTCCAACCATCTTTTACAGCCTATACTCTAAAGAATCCTTTAGATTTTCTTCAAAAGGAATAGCGAGTACAGCTGACTCCAGAAGGAAACGTTTTTGTTAGGTGGTAGACAAAAAGTAACGAGCTACTCTCGAAGTCGAGGATTTTTCGAGAAGAAACATTTTTTGTCCACTTGGGTGGAGAAAGTTCACTGTAATTTTTTCTTGTCCTACCTTCGTTTGAAGCAGTTTCTGTTTGTATGAAGGAAATTTTTCATCTTCCGCGCATGGTTTCTTGTTTTGATTTAGCTGATGCTGCTGAAGATCACCATTTTTTCGATTCATTACAGAAAAGTTAAAGATGAGGTAACGTCTGAAACGCCCTTAAAACGGTCGTTTACATAAATTTTGACAGATATAGACACAAGAAATTAAATGTAATTATTTTTCTAGAATGCCAACGCAGTCGATGGCATTCGCTTCTCTAGAATTTAAGTAAATCAGTGGCTGACTCTAGGCGCAAAACTTCATTCTTATTGCTGCTATTCGTTAATAAGTAAATCAGAAAACGGCCATTCTCACAATTTAAAGCCATTTAAGAGACCAAGTTCTGTGTCGCGAGGAAAGTACCTGCTATCAGCAATACGCCACGATAAAAGATTCATTTTATGAGATTTCACATATTGGCCTTCCAAATGTGCACTGCGGCTGCCTCACTTCTTCGCCACATGTGCTTCTCCTCGTCATTTGGATTGCTTCAATTCAGGAACATTAGAGTTACAATTATACGACCTGACAACGAGAGGCATGTTACGGATGACATCAAACACCAAATTCCATATTGCTCCAGCAATCTCAAACGCTTTTTAAGATGAACGGATTTACCCAGTATCCTCATTTATGCCAAACTACCAAGAGGAGCCAAAAACCGCTCAATACAATAAAGTGAAAGGGTGTAATAGCCGAGCTGATGCGATATTTGCTTTTCATCAATATCCGATAAATCACTGGCCTGCATTTGCATCAAACTTTCGAGGCCAAGCGTTGCTTTCTAATCATGTACGAAAGACGCATAAAGCATTCATCTACGAACAGGTGCCTCATCCCGACAGTTGAGAAAAAACACTGTAAATGAAAACAGTGATACCTATTTTGTTTAAACGTTAAGTTGAAGCATAAAGCCATAAAGCACGAGCTTATGAGTCATTAGCATACTTAAGACCTCATTATGATTGTCGCGTCCACCTCTTCGATCATCTTTTTTTGAGTATCTTCCAATTGCATCCTCCACTCTTCCGTTCCCTCCGCCGTAAACTATTTTTCCTTTCTTTCGGTTCCTCTACCCCACTTCTTTGACTACGGCATTGTTAGTGGCTTCGCTGAAATGAGGTTTTCGTTAATGCTTCCTAACGATGAGGTAATTTCATGGACCCATCTTTTCGAGGTTGCATTTAGCTTTTCTGATATTCGGTTATTGTTAGTTAAAGGAACGCAGGATGAGTATGTAAGTGAACTCTAAGTAGCCTCGGATTTTACAGTTTATTCCAAATCCATCGTTTGATTAAATCCACAGTTCCTCTCATGGAATTTCTTGTGCGTATGTATAACCATTACGCGACGAGCATTTCTCACGAAGAACTTCTTGTCACTGTTCGTGCAATTAATCTACGTCGAGTTAGGAACACGTCGGCAGCCATTACCGAAAATTTTCAGTGCACCTCGATGAACATGTATTGTGTGCCGTCAATAAAAGCGTTATAAAAAGCCTATCTGTATAAACACAAAATCTCATCTTATCTCCTAACCTATAGTTATTTAAGAACATTCTTTAAAGCCTTTCACTCGCTGAAAGTTCACCTACCGCTTCTACTTCCTTTATTAGACATTTTGAAATCCAAGCGGCAGCACACGTTAAATTGAGTGCCACTAATTACCAAGGGGCGGACAACATCATCCCGTTGATTATGTCATGCCGAAATTCAACGTTTTTTTGCATTCAATAACACATGTAAATCCATCTTTCTTATCAAAAACAGAAGCGTTTTTTACCTTCAAAAAGATGTTCTTTCGTGCAATCTCGAGAATAAATTTTGGGCCACATATATTATTCAATTTCTCGTGGGAAGGGCGGCATGAATGAGAAACGCCCGCATTTTGTTGAGGACGGGATGTACCGTGAACTTTCACCAGCATTTCCAGTCAAATGACTAGTGGCTTTGCTCGATCGCTGGAGTCTTCGGCGGTTTTAAGCATTTTTCACTTCAACCTCCAAGAAAAACAAAGGTCCGAAATCTCCGCTATCACCGTAGATGCAAAAGAATGTGCTTGCTGTCATCGTCGTTCATGCGGCGTCGGTCTCTTCATCACTCTTCTCGTTGTGCCACGTTCGTCATCGTTAGATGAGATGACCAGGAAAGTGAGCAAACATGCGAAGCGAGCAACAGCATATTAATCTCTTCCCACTGTAACCATACGACGCTTTCTCCAACTTTAACGTGAGTGCTGTGAGGTGTGACAAGATTTACACATTCAGCAACCCTGTGCATTGTGGTCAGCAAACCACCCTTATGTGTGTTATTTTGTGCTAAAATTACTCTGCTCTGCATCGCAACCTTCATGTAAGTAAGCAATAATTGTTCTAGCAGTAAGGTGTCAGGAAGTGAACGGCTCTATAGCCGACCAGAAACGGTGCGCAGTAATTCTCTCAAGAATATGCTTCATTTTTCTACGCTTTCAGAAATTTTTTCGGGACGGGAAAATTTGCAAGTTATTTTTGACTTTTATTCATCATCTCCTAGAAGTTACAGGCATTGACAGATACCCGAGACACGTCGACTTAGCATCAGTCAGGTTCTCACTTTATACTTAGTGCACAGCTTTTCCTTACACCTGCGGAGGAACAATTCAATACCAGTCGGTGAAACATGTGGATGCTGTCCATCATATTTCTACTTTTAGAGGTGGTTGATTGGTTAGACGTGCGCTGTGGTGCCTTCCTAACAGTTCTTCCGAAGGGGTTGGTTGGGGCCGATGAGGAGAGGGATGAAAATGGAAGTAAAGGAACATTGGACACCAAATTTGAGTCGTATTGCGAGTTACATCGTGACTTCATTTAAATAAAGAAGGGAAAAGTATCCGTCTCACATTCTGGTTTATCCTTTGAAAATCTGCCTAAGAACCTTTGTATCCGTTCATGTCTACTCTTTGTCCCCTTTTGATGATGTCGGAGACCAACGCACAGCACCGAAGATGAGACTAAGTAAGATATTAATTGAAATTGAATCGTTATTTTTTTAATAATGAGGATGGATGCTGTTAAGATAAAACCACCATGCTTAACATTAGAATAGGCAGCACAGATAGAATTTGTTCGAAGAGAAAGAGGATCGGCGTTCTGAGTGATAACACATGCGAAGCAGCAATATTTCCACCAAGAATCATTCGAGCATTCAGGCATTTGCTTCGCAATTGTGGCCCGCTTTAGTATGCCTGGATGAGCGTGATCCATCACCTGACTGTATAAGTTTCAAGACGGCGGAATTATTTAGGCGAATAAGGTTAAAGTGAACAATGATTACTTAGGGCAAAATTCCACGGAAAATGCGCTAATAGAGTGGAAGTAAAGGCATAACTTCCGTTATCTAATTAACGTTGAATTGCATTGCAATGGAAAAGTGGTATCGATCTGGCGACTTTTTATCGTATTTTCTTGCATCTGTAGATTGCTGGCAAGTCGATATCTCTCAGTTACTGGGGTAACTGAACATATGAGCGCGAAATGAGCTTTTTTGTTAGGATTAGGCAGGTGCGAAAACCATGACATCTTCGTTGCCAGCCAACGGGCAGAAGAAACACATTTTCCACCCAGCAGTAGCCACGTTGTGCAACTGGTGTCACCAAGAGAGACGTTCTGCACCCGAAACTTCTTAAATTAAACAAAATCGAACCAAAAAAAGAACGCAGTAAACGTCCGATTCACCCACTACTCCCCATACATACTATTTCGATTAGTGTACAAAAAATGGAGCAGAATGATGATTGAGACACTCATCAGCAATTATTTGCTACACAAAATCTCGTTAACCAATTTTCTTCTGCCTCATGGTTTCCTGACAGTTCAGTTAGTTCATTCGCCTCTCCTCATCAACGACTGCATACCGGAAAGTTTGAATCACTTTCGCTTTTGCGCTGAGTTTGAACCACACTGCCTGGTATGGTGTGTCATGCTTTGCAGTGATTCCTTTTTATTTTATATATGCTATTGTTTATTAAGACGTTCTCTGCTCTTGAGCTTGAATAAAAACAATTCCTCGTTTTCTGTGTGTTCGAAGAAGCTGCTCAACAAACGCCAAAGGACCAGCTGGAAGGAATTTTTCATTGAGGAGCTTGTTTCGAATCGTGCCTGGGATAGTGACCGAAGAGGGCTGCTTGCCAGCCATTCTACTCCTCCAGTGGTGTTGCTGCCATCTTAACGAAAATAAATACTAATATTACTTCTTAAAGAAGTAATAAAAAACAATCTTCCAAAATTTCTGTTGAAATGCATTTGGCATTCACTGGATTTCTCCGCACGTTAGCGTTTTGGCTAGTCAGCAAAGTTCCGTCGGTTGGGAACTGATCAGATCTGCAGCCGAAATTCAATAAACGCCAAATGCGTGCCACAACGCAAGTCGACACAACCAAGCGGCTAAAATCGTATGATGTTTGCATTGAAATGCATTCCATAAATACTGGATGGTCATATTCGTTAAGAAGTGAATTTTACTTTTATCAGAAAAGGAAGGAGAAGTGGCATTCAAACTTCAATAGTTGGACGACTGAATGTTTGGTTACCAATCAAAGTCCCGTCAAGAAATTTTTATCATAATCGTAACTCGCACCCTTCGTTGGTGAACACAGTTACGCTTAATTTTACGTCTAGCAATGTTATTTTCGATAAAAGGTTGGAAGATAACTTTGTTAGCAAGTTCAGGCAAATGAATGACGACGGAGTAACAAAAAGTACACTGCATAAAGCAATAGTATAAATCATCACCACACATATCGTATTAATCCTTACAATGAGGTGAAATTATTATCATCGCATGATGAATGGTTGAAATGCGCCCAACACTTCATATAGCACTGTTTTATCTCTACTTGATGTGGTACATAAGCATTACAAATTTCTGTCAGTCATGCGTCTGCGAAGCATTAGTTTTATTACACAACTTCATTTAACTTCTCTAAAATAACAGTTACACACAGAAAAGGTAATAATGAGTAGATGTCATAAAAATAAAAGAAAAACTCAGGAGATACTGCTGAAAATCGATAGAATTTCCTTCTGCTCAAAAGCGTCAGCTCGCAAATTTCAAAGAAGCCTTTCGGTCATCTTGCAAAATGCATTAGGTGGAAAACAAAGGCAGCTGCGAATGAAAAAAGGGACGACCCCTCTTTTTGTCGGCAAGGACCGAATGAAATTCAGGTTTTCAGCAAAGTTCTATTAACAGAAGAAGTGTTCTGTAAGCAAACGTTTATCAAGGGAAGAATGAACTCGCTCTTTGCTCACTATGGTCAGCATTTGCTAACTTTAGTTTGAAAACTGCAGAAAATGGATAGCCTGTTCAGAACGTCCAGCTTGGATATAACGTCGCGGATGCTGCGGGATCACATATTTATAGATTACTGTCTAAATAGAAGCCAAGCACTCATCATGAAAGACATATTAAGATGAAAAGCATGAAAAGCAAGATCCAAATAACTATGGAAGGGAGACCCATGAGTTGACAAATCATTTCATGAAATAAGTTGAACCGTCCCACCTGATTGTCGTTGTTCTAAAGCACGTTTCTAGCCAGTCCGAAGGCGTTACATTTGAGGTATTTGTTTCCTTTAATGAAGTACTCCGCAAAAGTTGGCGCGTAGGGGCTATAGCGTACCGGAACATCACTACTGCTTAATTGGCCAACAACACCATGCATCTCGAAATGATCTCATGACTTCCCTCTGCTTCTTGCTCGTCTTCTGATAGGAACAACTTGGCAACATCTGCGCCTACCATTTATGTTCTCGTCGCATGCGTTGCCGTCCAGCTAGCCTTGTTTTTACGCATCGCCGATACCGGCACCGTTGTTACTTTCTCAAATTTGCCGATAGGATGCACTTGCGTAATCGAAAACGCTTTTACCTTTTTCGAGAAACACTTCGCCGGAAGAATCGGAGCCCATGAAAGTCGTGAAACATTTGAAATACTGCTGTAATGCCATTATAGTTCTCCTATATTAAAGCAGAGCAAATTACTGCAGATGTGCCAAATACGAGACGTAGGGGAATACACCGAGAGCAAAATAGAACAATCCTATCCATAGGAAAAATGGTTATTACGAAATGTGCCGCTCAACCCTGTCGATTTTAACGCTAGAACATAGAAAACTATCAGCAAGCACATCCGTCTTAAAGTTTTCTTAGTTCTTTCCTGTACAGACAAAATATAACGTGCGTTTAAGTGTAAGCTGCAGAAGTGCGAAGGAATGGGCATAAGTAGACGAAAGCCGAACGGTTGATGTGCAAGTGGCTGTGGCACAAAACCTCTCCAGTGGGTTAGCGGAAATGCCTTCATTGCCTTGTGCTTGAATTCTTGGTTGTGGCACGCCCATGTAATGCAACAGTTGCTCGTCATTTGACAGAACACGGGTCCTGGTCTCCGCCTGCGGACAAAGTTTTCACTGGTCGTTATAAAAAGATTTCAATATAATGCAAATTACCAGAAACGCAATTCATTTTCCCGATAACCGCCGACGCGTTAACAGTTTCCGAGCAAGTATTCTCGCATTATCAGCTCTGAATTTCATTACTACTGCGGTTGTACTCGTTGACTTGAAATGACCGAAATAGATAGGAAAGAGGTAAGGACATTAGGCTGTGACCATTTCAAAAATGGGCAAGGTGAAGAGAAAGTTCCACGTTGACGATTAGTATAAGTGATAGGTTTCGCAGCAAAGCCGACTTTATGGACTTTATGCTGATGGGTTCATGATGACTTTTTGAACGATTGGAGCAGTGGAGTAAAAAAGCATTGCAAACGCGCTCCTCCGTTTTCTCTTCGCAATGTTTCCTCCCATAAAGTTACATTCGTGGGTATTCGACGCTGCTGAATTTAACTGAAGTGCATGAGCATATAGATTCACGTCACATTATTCACCTAAGCTTAATAGGTGGGCTTGATGAGAAAAGAAATCGTAAGAGGAAATGCGCGAAGGAACATTCAGATGAGACTTTTGCGTTTTCTACGACGAGAGGAAAGTAACTTTCTATTCAAACAAAGCGCAACTCAGTTAGGGATAACAGTGCGATGCGCACTCATACTGATTCTCGGGGTAAACTATTCGGATCTGGCAAAAAACGCATTCGGCCGATGTAATATCCAATGCCGCGTTCGGTCGCAATCATGAAGGTTACACCATCAGCTGCTCGAGAGGAAACAACAGTGGAAAGCCTTCACTCGCCGATGATGCCACGTTTACTGACGGCAGCTCTCAACTACTCGTCGAACGAAAGCAGGCAATACGGCTGATATCTCACCTGCAGTTCATCGCTGTGGGCGCGTTCGAGTGCCTATGAGTTTCCAAACTGAAATTAACTACTCAGGAAAAGTTCCTCGTATGATTTATCCAAATCTGTCGATGAAATGTTGCGGGAACTAGGAAGTCTGAAAAACTTTTCTCAAATTTTACGAAGCGAGATGTAAGCCCCGCGCTCCATTTTCGACTTGCTGACTGTTATATGTGAGCGGTTTTTTGGTCGGTCACCCGCTTAATCAGCCACTGTCTTCCGAAAATGTTTTTTCCAGAGGGTTTTCATCTTTCTTAGACATATCAGCAACTGCTTTGACCGCTTCCCCGAATGGGAGTAGGAGCCGGAAGTATTTAGAGCATCACTATCGCCCATTAAAAATTTTATCCCCTGGAAATCCGTAGAAATCGGCCGCTTTCCTAACAGCGCAAAGTAAGCTAAGCTAAATGGAAGGTTTTGTGAAATGCCCCATGCGTTCGACCAAATTCAAACTTAATTGTTTCCGCTCGTTTGAAAGCATTCATTTGATCGTGCTATAAGCCATAGAAAAGACTCGACTTAAAAAGCAGAACAGCCGTATTCCGCTTAAACATTAGCATTAGGAACCACTCAGTCAAATATGCAAACAATCAAAAGTTCTTTTGGTATGTCAACGAGGAATCTGATCTAACCGATCGGATCGAACCTCCTGTCGATACTTCCAAAGGCGTCATTACCGACAAATTCCGCGTTCGATTTTTCTGGCGGCCTTTCTCATGCATTTACAATTTCAGGTTGAAAATATGCTCGGCAGTGTCTCTTTGCAGTTGTGACAACAGAAATGATTAAAAGCTTTCTTGTGGTCTTCTTATTTGAAAGGCTATTTTTGCGTTATTTCCATAGAGTTGTTGTATATCTCGAAGAAAATGCTCGTAAAATAAAGTAAGCATGTATATTTCTTCTTTTTGCGATTGCCGAAAATTTGCTTTTTACCTAAATTTGCCCCGAACCACTTGCAGCCATGGGTCGTTTTATTAGCCAAGTGCAGCTGTTCTGTTAGCACAGACTTCCTGAACAGTGAAGAAAATCAACGTTGGGGGGAAACTTTCCGACGATTGAGTTTATCTGTTAGCTCGAGTTTTTCTCTAACCAGATGATGGTCGCCTCTTGTTTGGGAATGGTTCGATACTTCGACGTCTTTAACAATTACAGGCTTCTTCACTAGGATGTAGTCTGTCTCGTTTCTTTGCAACTCCACTAGGTCTCCTCCATGCCCATTTCGTGTCAGCCAAAAAGAAGACGTGTTCATAACTTCTATTCCGTTATTTTCGCTAAACCACGCACTTGATGTCACCCAAATCCCCGTTTTCTCAGTCCAAAATTTCCGAATGACTGCCCTTTTGTTGGTCGTGATGTGAATATGGTGCTAAAGTCGTCCCTATTTTAGAGGTGAACGTGGACTATTCTTCATCAACAAAGCAGTCAGTCGCCCAAAAATAACACATATTGCTCACTGATTTGGCAACCGTAAGGGGCATACGTTTGGACTAGTAGCATTTTTATTTCCCTTTCGATCATAACCTCGACTTGTGCAATTCCATGGGAGTAAGGAAATGAATTACCTTCACCTTCTGTTCTTTCGAAAAATAAAAATCGGCTTACCCCGTGATGTCCGACCCTCTACGGTAATGTGAGCACTTACTGCTTGGCTTTTCGGCGCTCATTACTGTGCGTCGATCAGAAGTAAGCTCCCACCTGACTTATTGGCAGTGCTCAACCGACCCACCTCGTCCAACATACTCATCGGGGCGAGGGCGGCGAAATAACTCCTGACCGTAAAAGAGGAACAACGTGGATGGACTTATCAGGATGCAGGAGGCTGAACACGAGTCTAAACTCTAAGGTTCGTGCGGTCATTTTTAAGTTGTATACATCTAATACGAAGATGCCGCTATCGAACGATCCGCTGGAAAGATCGGACGACGCCTCAAAAATTAAATTCGACATAAATAGCCTAACAGAAGAAGGGAAAGGAAAGAGAACGTCGACCCGAAGGGTTTTGATCCTCTTGAAACTGCCTATCAAACCACAACTCAGGGCTCGAGCCGACTTTTTGAAGCGATTCTCCCAGTCACGCAGCCTTCGCTGCTTTCACGACAAAACATTCCCTAATTTGAATTGCATTTGGACACACGATATGACAATTGAGACTCATCTGCCTATTTAATTGCCCGAATGGGAATGATTCTGTGAATTGTGTGGCCAAAATGAGAGCCAAAAGGCTCGCAACACCTCTCGTTTCGAAGTCGCAACCTCTCATTCTGAAATCGTTCATGTGGCTACAAAATTGACGCTTCGCCATCACTTTTGTCATGTTTTATGACGGATAATCCCACGCACTGCTTCCATGTTTTCTATATCAGAAAAATCCAGCATACAAATAGGCAATTTAATGCATTTATTTGTTGCATTACGCAATAAAGTCAAAATAGGTGAACAGTTTCCTTCGACGAGCAGCTTCTTTTATTCACAAGAGAATATTCTCCAATGAAAACACTTCCTTAGTGGTTTATTTCTGCATCTCAGCATCAAGCAAATGACCCCATGATCAGGATTACCATTTTTCTACTTACGGCAACTTCCGGCAGGACTGAAATTTTTGGGCATGCTCTTTTCATCCGTTCTTCAGCTGTTCCAGAAACCAAAAGTACGGAAATATCCAAGTCTCTTATGCAGCAGGTTGCTGCCTGATCACGAAACACATTCCGAACTTGTTAGCCAACCAATACACACTAGTCTACGAGGGACGGTGAAGTAGCATGGAAGAGAGTTGAACGTTTATGGTTCATGTCGATACAGATCTTAAAGCACGCATCATGAGAAGAAAATGTGCCAAACAATGAACAGGCATAGAAACATATTTTTTTATAATGCAATGAGGATGTCAAGCGAGACTAAATGTAATCACAATAGGATCATTAGAAGGGAAGTGACAAAGAAGCAGTGCGTGACATCTGTGAGACCGCAACGATTCCACCGAACCACTCACCGTAATAGAACACCTGCGACCAAGCAGCACTTTTGACTGATTGGTCAACAGTAAGGTCAAAGAAAAAACCCGACCGTGTTTATGCTCCAATAAAAAAGTGCCCAAAGTGAGGCAAATTACCTAATGCTTCTTCAAAAATGTTCACCTTGGAAGGCACTTGTATAATAACGTGAGCATTTCTTGCCTTTGTGGTACTTTCGACCGACTTCAGGTGTACTGGGGTTAGAAAGGTAGATATTCCTTCAAAAACCAACATTACATTACTTACGAAAAGTTCTTTAGTTCTTAAAAGGAAGGAACATGGAACAGGCATGTGATTCCATAAGTGATCTGCATAAGGCCACTTCTTGGCGACTCGCTTCTCAACTCGGGAAACGGCTCCTCTGCCCTTTGCTGAAGCGAATGATTTTCTTAGTCTTACTTCGTAGCCAAGACACACTCGAACCTCTAAGATGTTAAGCAGCTTGAAAACACGGATGCTTCCAACTACTACTGAGTTATGAGTGCTCGTTGGAGAAGAATGGGCAAAATGCTGACTTACCCTCCCTTTAGGATGCAAAACTACTACATTACATTACTTTTACACAATATTTACGTGCGCTAAATAACACAGTATCGAGCATGAAGCATTTGGAAGACGATATGCCAAAATTTAAAAGAAAGGCGTTGTGCTCTTTGTCGCACAGAAAGAGGCGTTCTTTTCCTCTGTTTCATGGTCTTATACTCGTCGCCCTTCTCACTTCATGCTTCTGAATTGACAGCACATGTTTGTTTCAGCTGGAAGCTTCACTTTCTACCTAACTGCCTGCATAAGTTGGAATATTACGCTCCATTTTCCTATCGTCAGGGTCCGTAAGCCGGTAATTTGGGTGACAGAATCGGGCCCTCGGAATACCTTTAGCTATGAAGTGATGAAATTTAGTGATGGTTTCCATCACGTTTTTGATAACTGCTGTTTTTTGGCGGAAATCCCAAAGGCGAAGAAAACTCATCGACGATAAATACCGACCGATTCTGCAATGAAAAACGACCGAAGGCAACTTTCTGCTGACTTCTAACAACCACATATTATACAAGATCTTGAATTTTTATTCCAAACACGACGGAATTGGCTACCATCATCGTGCACGAATCGTTGCGTGCGGACAAGTAATGAATCTGACAGCAGCTTTGTTCAGCGAGTTGCTGACTGTTAAATGCATCCGTGAGTTAACGGAAGAGGATACCAGTCACCGCACGATGCAGTTATCTCTAAAAACGGTTGACAGAGCAACACGTGCTCGGCGAAAACCAGTGCATATTTTAATTATTGCTAAGTTCGCTGCTATACAGCAGGTTCCTGGAATAAGGTGACGCATTAAAATCAACGCGCATAACTGTCATCCAGAAGTAGAGATCGTAGGATAGAGAAACGTGCATGATAAATTAACTTGGTAGCCTGGAGCAAAACACTGTTTCTGGATGAAAGGGCGCATTACTCATGTTTATCAAAGGTTTACTTACAATTAATTACCTGTCGATGTATGCGTAGATGGTGGAGTAGTGCCAAACGAGATCATGAAGTCCCCAGAACAGAGGAGGGTAGCGATCACCACACTCCACATAGATTCTTTTTGCCTTATGCAATGCTGAATGTACTTCTTTCACGCGGAAGTGCCTGTAACTCAAAAAGGGGTGCATGGGCGGCTATACAAAAGAGCAGTGTAACTGTCTGTTTGTTGGTCATTGGCATCGTGTAAGTGGATTAGAATGGGGTGGTGCAATGGCGAAATGGGGGAGGCGAATAGGGATAAGGTCCATTAGCGTCAAGCCTACACCACATAGCTTCGTGCGAGAAAGGTGCCTCCGTCCAAATTCTTTACACCGTGTTTTCAACAAGCTTTTCCGTTGCAACCAAATCCAACACTTTATGCAGCTGCGGAAGAAGACGTTAGTATGGGATCTGACTTTGAGAAATTATTTTGTTCAAACTGTGGAATGGATGCGGGAATGGAATATAAATATTAACAGTTTGAAACTATAAAAGAAGGAACTGACCGCAAAGAAAGATTGTTAGTGACGAATACCACATAGAGATCGACAAAGAGCTTGAGACTGTCCACAGTGTTCAGGCTCTCCGGGATCTAAAACTACGACGGCATAAAATTCGCTAAACCCATACTTTTCTGAATCGTCTGTTTGAGGAAATAAATTTAACGCCGACAAGGTTAAACAAAAACTGCAGTCCCTGCAACCGAAGCCGTTGGTACGAAAGAAAAATGATGAAAAATTTTCTGTAGAAAATATGGATCAACCCAACACATTCAATAAATATGGTCGCATGGTTGCAAGATGAGAAGGCACTTTACAGACGAGATTAGTAGAGATCTGAAGTGATAAGTTAGGAGGCTACAAAACTAACTTAATAAAAAGCAAACCTCATGGTAAAGACGAAATGTTTGAGCGATGCGAGGTTTCGGCAATGCTCTTTCTCTCGTCTTTCGACCAATGTAATACCTAAAACGCTTCGATCAATTGTCTCATTTTCTTCTAACACATCATTTTGAGGATGTTCAGAAAAAGGCCAACACCTTCCCTCCTGCCATAAGAAAAAAGCCTTTCTCGTAAATAAAATGTAGCGCTGCCGACCCCACCTGGCATAATGTTAACTACAACTATTCATGAAAACAGTTGGAAATCTGAGAAAGGGATACCGTCATTTCTGCAGACGATGAAATGCACTCGAAGTTGCCCATGGTCCGGGTGGATTCAATAACTCACTTTGCATTGATTATGAGCTGTGAGATTCAACAGAGTATGTCTAAAGATGTACGAAAATAACTCGCAATTTTATTGACGGAAATCAGGGCGAAGAGATTTTAGGAACAAAAAATCCTTCATTAATCCACGTGTGTTCCTAAGGTCCCTTTCTTTCGATTTTCAAAGGAACCCTGTGCTTTCTTTGGCCCTTTCGACACGTTAGAAGGCTCTGAGACCGTACTGATAACCGCTGAGATCTAAGCGAAATCTTAGAAATTTTTCGCCTGTATTAAGGCACGTTTAAACGAAATAAATACCTGTGTAATATTTCCATCTGTGAAGCATCTGCACCTTTGAAGGTTTCTAGCGACGACTGAGCCTGTAATAGTTATTGTTACCTGTGAACGCTATTCTGCATTCAACACTGAAGAAACCAAAGGGGCCAGATATAAGCTCCGCGAACGAAGAAACTACTGTTTTCGAATATCGCTGGGTTGCGCCCTTCCTCTGTGATAAAGAAATAAAGTGTTCTTTAAGCGTTCAATGCCGACTGTAGTTTTCTGAAGTGAAACACAGTGATTAGAAAGGTTCATAACAATACTGCTATCCCACCTTTCTATTACCGTCATGCCCACTGTGCTTCTTACTAACTGTGCTTTTTCTCCAACCGCATAGCTCTATTTTCGCCTCAATATTAGATGCTCATTTTGTGCTTCATTTCGTACAAATGCGAGTATCATCATCACTATATAAAAACCTCAATTTTCACTTCTGCCCATTCAAGTCAGCCGACATTATTGCTACGAAATGTCAGAATCACTGCGTTTAAAAACAAAAGAAAATAAAGAATAGAAATACAAGCAGCACTTAATAATAGCCATTAGACGCAATGGATAAGGAATTTGAAAGATGCAGATCAAAACAAAACTGAAATCGACTGAGTATTCGAAGAATAACTATTAATGGGGTTCTATAATATACGTCAGAAGGCGGTGAACACAGTACTGGTTCGGTTTGCAGATTCTCATGAGTAGCTCACTAGGACGTTAACTTCCTTTTTACGTGGGTGATAAAAATTTACAAAAGCCTATCAAAATGCTTTGCCTTCGAAGAAGAACAACTCCATACTTTTTGAACACGCAAACACGACTTCAAGTAATGGCGAACTATATCATCAAACCACGAAATGGCTTTTCTTCGATTATCATATGGAAACAACACACCAAAATCTGATAAATCCTCTGTTAATATTTCCCACCGCTCAATGCTAAATACCTGTACATGGATGGGTGTATCCGCAACGGAGATGAACTGTGACGTTGGCCACAATGACGGAAGTCGATTGCTCATCTGTAAATTGTTTACAATCTGCGATGCGAGAAGTCGGACGACGACGTGTATTTGACTCATAGATTCATACTCTAAAGAACGCTGTCATTAAAGACCTAATCATCTACCACTAGTGCTTCAACCCCTAAGCCTCTCTCGAAAAAAGGTTAAATCTATCGAACGGCTGCAAGCATCTCACCATACCTCAATGCAGTCATTGCAAAGTTCGGCAGAAAAAGCTGCGAAGTCAACAGAGGTTTCCTTCCTACTACAGAAAAAGACGTCGAAGAAGCCTTAGAGGACTATGCTCAAGTCAACACGGCAGCAGGTACGACAAGAGAAGAAAGGATGATGCGAAATGGTTGACCATCAGGTGAAGGATGAAATATGCCTAAGAGGATGGGAGAGGGAAAGGAATAATGTTTTTACTACTGCGAACAAGAAATAATGGTAATAAGCTGTTTCTTAGCGCTGCAAAGTCAGTATACGGAACACTTCATCCGAAACGTGGAATGACTTTATTTCTTACCTCTTCAAAGTACTCAGTGCACTTGCGGCCGTGTTTGCAGCATACAACCGCAGTCTCGTTCAGCAGGAATCCTAAAGAGAAACGACATTGGCAGTCCATTTACGCTTCCAAATGAGCCACAGCTGAGTGGAAGACGGAGTTTAGAGAAATGATGAATCATTTATGAGGAGACCAGTAACGTGCTGATAAGGTTTTCAACGTCCTCCATCTTGCTAACTCATCAAATGCCTTCTGTGGTGCAAACCACCCTATATTACATGAGTCAAATATATAGATTTTTTGGATTATCTTCCAAAGTGCTCTTACAAGCAAACACTGTACTTCCTCAACGGAGCTCAACTGTTGAATGAAAGCTCACCTTCAACAACTCTCCTTTGCTGCAAAACGATGGAAATTCAGACGAAAGAGCACAGACGTTCATCTACTACCATAGCGGCTGTGTGTTGCCACGAAAGCAAGGGTCTGTGGAAGACTTCGGTCCTTCCAGGAGAACTTTGTATCAGTTGTGGACAGTGCGATAAGAATCACACCATATACAAACGGTGACGAAAAAACACTCTATGGAATCAGTCGAAGTTCACGTACGCCCGCGCATGCAAGTCGATGACTTGTACGGAAAACAACAACTGGAAATACAGACAATGTACTCATGATGATCTATATTCAAGTCGAGAGCACTCTGCCTTCCGTTAGAGCCGACTTTCCGCGACTGTCTCATCGAATATGAATCGTCACCAGCAAAAGACAAAAAAAGGCGAAGAACCGACTCGGAGAGGCGAACAAGAAGATATGTGCATATCATGTTCACGTGCATACAAATAGACTACTATTTTGCTACCTTCTTTTGCTTCTCTCCTCAGATAATCTCCAATTTTCACATCCCAACACCGAGTTTCAAAGTACATATCTCTGCTGCAGTTGAGATTTGCAACCGCTCCGAGTACTTCAAATATCACAACTGCCTATGTAAATTTTCATAACACTTATATTTGCATGCAGCGTTATTTCTCTCCTCATATTTAGCATAAGCCTTACAGCATTTACATTTCAGTTAACGGCGCTACACTGGAAGCCAGTTGAAAGAAAACATACTGCTGGACCACCACGAGTCGTGCTCCAAAGGGCGCTCCCCTCGATCACTATCTCCTGCTAGTGCCCGACGCCATTTCCGCCACTCACGCATGTAGCTTGGTTGCTTCGGAAACGATGTTGCTCGCTCTCCTGATGGGTTTCTGAAATAAAAGCAGGCAACATTTGACCGGGAAGACAACAGAAACCAACGGTATAACACAGCTTGTAATTGTAAGAACAAAAGAAGCCTTGCAATAAACAAAACGCCCACAGTTATTTCAATAATCTTCAGCACCAAATATTCCTGCCTTTAACAAAAAACGGCGATAGGAAGCGTGGAGATGCTCAAAAAATGCAGAACTTAGACGGGTGCGGATGAAGACGAAATGTCCGCAAGCGGACGATCCTAAGCTGTGCTCGTGAAACAAGTCATACTAGCAACCTTTCAAACAAACATATTCTGGCACCTTATTTTTTCGCTGAGCCGTCATTATGGTGAGGACAGTGTTCATTTACTACTTACATTTATCAATGGCACGAGGTTTAAATCTGCAGCACATCCTACAGCCCGTTATAATATTAAATTTCATCGAATCTACTCATACATGAGGTTCTGTGAATCACTGCAGTATGGCACTCGGCTCTTGCAGATATGTTTACTACACATAATTTTGCATCGGTTCACATGGTAATGCACATGGCGTCGATGTAATACGTGTCTGCTCAAACCACCCCATGCACTGAGTACGTTCGTCGAAAGATTTAAGCGTTTTTTAGTTGCGGCTAAAAGGTTTACGAGTCACATCCCACGTCAGAATCCACTTCAAGTGCTTCTCTATGTTTCCGAAAAGATTCCGAACATGCACAAGCTAGATTTTTGTTGCCTCTCGGTAACACCAAGCCTGGCGCCCATTAATTCTTACGGCAAATCGATCGCGACATGAATGGCAACTACCTCCTTGTACGGTAACTGGTAAGTGGTCGGTGGTGTGGTAATGAGGGAATATAAGCAATATTGTCAGTTCCGCAGAGAACAGTTATCATTTTGTCTATATGGATGACGACTGCGGTTACCTTAAATTAGTCGATACGGAATCACTACGCACTGATGCAAAAAGCGGACCCGACATTGCACGATCATAAGAAGACGCTGAAAAATTGCAATTGAATATTCGACAATGAAGTAAAACAGTGAAAAAGCCTGTCCGATTTCAGACTCGTTCCTAGACCCGTTACTTGGCGCAAAGAATCAACAAAACGGTGGCGCTCATCTGAAATCTGTTATTTGAAATAATTATAACGATGAGTTCCAGCTGGGTCAACGAGAGTGCTTCTAAGAACTTAAAATTTTCTGATATAATTTATCCCCATTAGAACCACTTTCAAAAAAACTTTTATTACTTCCTTCCTCAGAATGCTTACATTTGCCTACGAGAAATAACTTAGATTTCAGCTTAGCTTAAGCTTTTATTAGCTTCCTATTCAATGACGGTCAAACGCCAGCGAAGTGATCAAAACCATGTGGTACAAGTAGAACAAGACTCTCAACTGCAAATGCGTTGCGAAGGGACGATTTTCATGAAATGGAATTATTAGGATGCGAACTAGTAACGGTGACCCTGATGAGGGATGAATCTAGTCTGGCAACTATTCTCTGAGGACCAAGGAAGAAAAATAGCAGCGAATATCGGCTGAGCATGTGGCACTATCGTGACAAGAGAGGCCGGGAGTAAGTTGGGGAAGAATAGCCTTTTCAACTTGCGCATATAAATTTCAGAAAAGATCAGAAACTTTTCAAATCGTCTACGACCACTCGGGACCGAATAGAACTGCTGCAGAAGGGTACCATGAGTAGGCTACCGATAAGCGCTTTTATGCTACTTATGGAATTCGTCTCTTCTAGGTTCCTAGTGCAAAAGAAAAATTTGAGGATGGAAGGAGGAGGGAAAGCTAAGTATCCCAGTTGCTTCGTAAAATCGTCGTTTCCAGTTCCTTGTACGAATCCGCTCTTCGAAGAAAAAGCAACTTTCGCTGAAAAAGCTCTGATCCCCCTATTGCCGTTGCGCACTGTTTTTGACAAAAAGCAAAACTTTTCAGAACACTCATTCGAATAAATTAGAAAAGAAGCGAAAAACAGTGGACTGCTTCGCAACCACCCTACTCTCTTTCTCACTTGCTTGTTTCGAAAAACTTTCCGTTCTTCCACTCACTATTCATCGACTACATGATGAACTAAGCAGGAGAAAAGAAAGGCTCGAGTACCTTTCTTCCATTACTCTCTTTCCGGTCCACATTGCTCCCAGATAACGTTTGTAAAAGGGGAGGGAGAGAGGGGGGAAGGAAGGTAGTCATACGAGCTGGGAATTTCGAAGATAGCGGAGCCTAATGATGCTAATTTCTGGATATAAAACAAGCCGAACGGATCTCAGTCTCATCACTACCGCCATCTACCCTATACCCGTCATTCTCGGTCATTCCAGATCAACAAAATGCATGTCCACCACGATTTCGTATTCAGTCACCACGAAGTCTAAACGTAAGGGAACGAACGAACAGCACAGTTTACATCGATGCATACTTGATGGTAATTGAGAAGACGATCCTAGAGAAGTGCCAGTTGAAGTTAGGTCCGCTTGGTGACGATCGGCCATAGTGCAACAATGAATCGTAACGTACGTGAGAGCAAACTAAATACGCTGACCGCTGATGTAAGAAAATTTAGGCGCCGTTCGCATATTTGGATAAAATAAACTATCCAATTTCATTAAACTACAGATCGCAGATGCATATTTGATTACTTTCTTGCATGACTCTTTTAACGTAATTCAGTGATCCTGTTAAATGCATACATTACTGTTCGAATCCATCTATCCAATGCAACACATCGTTTCATCATAGGAATTTTCGCCTACTGCTAAACATCAGCTTCTAGGATCTTTGACGCAGGGACACAACGACCGACACGCTCCATGATGAGCACGTTTGAAGAAATAAAAAGTTCAGTAACCAGTTACACTGCTTTTCATGAAACAACATTTAGTATTCGACAACAGCCGTTGTGGTAGAAAATCAACATTGACCGTCCCACAGTGCTGAAATGGAGGCCGCGGTGACCTCCTGCACACAACGCAAACAAGACACATTTGCTCGCGCGCCGACGGCGCCTCTTTTCTTCGTTTGCGCTACTTTGAAGGAATCACAAGCATAATGTTTGCTCTGTTGGTCAGGAAGTTCCTGAACTGATGTCAACTCTGTTGATTGCACTTCGGCGAAGATTTTGTGATGCTTGCAAGTGTGCCTTCGTGAGTTTAGAAATGTGGGATGCGGTCTTCTAGGGATTTCCCTTCCTTGCAGTCGCCTTGAGGAAGTGAGGGCACCACGGACAGGTTGGGATAGGTTGGGATAGCTCGACTACGTGTTGTTGGAGATAGTCCTTCAAATTGTGAAGACGGAAAACGAGGCGAGTGGGGCACAAACCCACCTTTCGTCGATAAGCTTGCACGATTAGCGGTCGCTGTGGCAATCTCCCGACGAACCGATAGGTCGGTCACAAATGCTTTCGAAACACGCACATCGATGGCAAGTTACTGTTTCCATGATTATTCGATCTTGTTATGAAAGACCAGACCAAAAACAAGCGACTCGTAGACGGACTCTCCCAAGGATTCAGCTGTATCCATCATTCGAAAACCCATATGATCGCAGGATGCATCTCAGTAGTTGCAGTCAAATGAACGATGAACCAACTGAAGGCAAATGAGTGCCTTAAAGGATTTGCTTGTGATATCGTGTATCACTCCAGTGGAGATCAGGAAGACAGTATATCTTCACAACTGAGAATGATTAGCATATGGTTGTCAAGTTCATGAACGTGAAAAAACAGCATTCAGAAAAGACGAGAACGTCCCATGAGAGTTTAGTTTGCTATTTTAGTTGACAGAGCGCAGTCGGTGGCGCTTCCACTATTTTGTGATTTTCAGTAACTATCGCCGGCATTATTGGACGGCGAAGGTTTGCATTATGTCTTTCCTTAGGTCTTTGATGTTCTCGGCCAGAATTGATGTACTCATATGTCTACGTTGAGGGATTGCATGAAGATGTTTGCCTGTCTCCTGGGCGCATTCAGCACGCATCGTCAAAGCTGGATTTACAGAATTTGGTGGGAGTATGGCGAGCACTACAGATTGCCCTCGTTTCTCATCACTAACGTCGATCGGTCCATCTTTTTTGCAAATATTTAAATCAGTTGAGATATAAAAAAATAATTCCGTTATGCTGTTGATAAACTGCGGAAAGTATAAAAGAAAACCAAATGTGGAAACACATATCGCCTTACCCGTCCACTTGCATTTGTTCACGATTTCTTTTGCAAATTACCTTGAAATTTAATGACGGGTATGTGTATGTAAATGTGGCTCTCTGATTCCATCCACAAACCTCTAAATTTGTTGCGATGGATTCTGAAGGTGGAGTAGTTTTCTCAAGACAAGTTTGATTACCGTGCATAAACCGACTTGTTTATGAGCATGTGAAGATGCTAAAGTTGTATTTTGTTATGCAAATAGGCCGCGGTATTCCCGGACACTACTTGCTGCTTTTTATTCAATCAGTGCGAGCTTCTATTAGCTTGATGAGTGAGACTGCAATTGTGGTAGACTTCATGAGGTGGAACAGCGTTGAAGTAAAAGTATACGTTAGGATTTCCTCAACAGTAATTGGCTATAATCCTCGTCACTGAGAATATGCAGGTCGTAGTCGACGCACTTCGATGTGGTAAATGAGCCATTCATGAGTATAGGTTGAATACAAGCGTCCATGCAGCTACGTCAACGAAATATTTGAATCGCCAACCCGCAGAAAGCTTTAAATTTTCCTTGTTTTTTGCGTAACGAAGAGTTGCTCACCATTCTCAACAGTCCTTTGGTACGAAGAATCTGAAATACGCGCTGAGAGCGCGAAAGGAAATGTCACCAACAGTTTTCTGATATTCGCACTTGGTGCATTTTTGGATAAGCGGAGAACAGGAGAGAGAGAAAGAGCAGAATAGCGGGGAGGGGATGGAGAGGGGAATTTATTGGGAGTTGCTGAGAGAATATTAATAGTACACTTCCTTGAAGAGCAAAAATTACTCTCACGAAAGCTTACTTCATGCCACTATTTCGAGTCAAGAGCCACAAAAAGTTGAGTGCATGCCGTCAATTAAAACGGTTGCGAGTGCAATGCAGCCATCATCTCCTAAGAAACAGACCACTAAAAACAAAGAAATTGTTCACTGAGCTCGTTGATCGTCACTGTTAACATGCTAACGAACTGTTTTGTGGTTCAGTTGCGGTACGACAGAATGTTGCTTAGGAACGAAAGTGCAATTGGTACTTTCTGTTCTTTAGATTACCCCACTCACCGTGCGTAAACGATCGGCTGAGCATCATCAAGGGAATCGGAACGTCATGGGGAAATATTGGTGGGTGCTCAAGATGCTATCAGTTTCATATAAACTGATGTACTTAAATTCCAGTCGCAACACCAGCTCAAGTTCTTGAAATGTTAGGCTCCTTATGACGGGACAAGAAGTGCGCATAAGGAAGATATATGCGTTGAAAAAAAGAATTTAGGGTGCCGGAGATTCCAGGGCTAACTAGGGTGATGTGAAATCGTTTAAGTTGAAAGATGTATGCTTTCCAATATCTAACGCGGAAGCCCCTCTGCTTTGGATACAGGAGTTTAGTCGCAAGTTCACGGCGTCGAATTAATGAGGAAATAATCAGTTCAAGTGAAATTCGTGGTTAAAAGGATTCATTACGAATGCTAGTAGGGAGCAGAAGATAGAGTAACAATATGGAAGAAATACAACGAGCAAACTGCGATAAAAATATGCCAGTTATCGGAGCTATTTAGAAATGAGTTGCATGGAAAAGAGATGGATGAATTTGAAAGATGAAAAACGCACGCAGCTGTGCAGGGTGACCTGAAATGGTAGGTATAAGTGAGTAAAATATTGGAGCATTTCTTGTCTTCTGTGGCTAATTTCTGAATGGAAGCCAGTTGACGGAGATTGACACAGTGTAAATCTCCTTTTAAATCCGCCAAAAGAGGAGTGCACTCAATGATTTCTTGCGTGAAGATGTCTTATGCATTCAGTGATCCATTCAGAAAGGAACATTGGAAATCGGCAGCTTAGGTTATGATCAGAAACCTTATGGCAAAGCAATTAAATTTAGATATGTTGGGATCTTGTGAACATAGAGGATCCACATTCAGCGCTTTTAATTTTCACAGTCCACATGAGCGATCTCTTATTAATTAAAAAGTTTAACATCATTTTCGTGGCTTACAAGTTACGCGTTTACGTTTCCTTCCCAAGAGATATACTCACTACTTCAAATACAGTAATGTTGCAACGATGTTCTGCTCTTGAGTCGTGTATGAACGTCTTACTCACTGCTGAGCGCTCGTATCTTGCAATCCTTTGGATATTGCGGGCAGACTGCCTTGAATAATTTATTCCCTACCTTAGGTCCTTTCGAGTACTTTGATGTGGTAGCGGACATATTTGAGTTGGCGCAGAAATTGGAGAAGTGAATCTTATGTTTTCCGGCCTACTTATGATAGCGGTAGGTTACTTATACTTGTGCGCAGATTTATGAATTAGATCTTGTTGGGGAATAATTGCACATATGCTAAAAAGGTCAAGAAACTGGAACTCAGAAGCGAGCCCTTTATGAAAAACGATTTTTTCTCGTTTGATCAAATACTGTATGATCTGAAGCTCGGAAATTTTAGGGAGCGCTTTCTACGCTTATTTCCAACATTTCCCTTTGTGAAACTGTACACGGCATACACGATTTCATGCATTGTAAGTTTTTCTGTTTCCAAAGGCGCAAAAATTCTAGTTTGGAAATATAACTAAATGTGAATTCGAACACTGCATGAGCGGTTTCCAATATGACTGGATGGAACAGCAGGAATCACCCGCCGCTCAGAGCTACCGCGTACGAGCTCAGAATGGCGGAAGTTCGGTGTGGAGGCAATGGGTAGGCGACGCATCGCACTCGCGCAACAACTGCACATTATGTAATGAGCAAATTGCGCAGGTGAAATGGCGTGGAACCGGAAATACCAGTGGAGATTCTTTCTCTTTCCCTCAGTCTCGTTTAAAATTTCTAGTTCGAACTGAATTGAATTTTTTCCGAAGTGAAAGATTGCCAACATACATAATCACCACCGACCATTTAAACACGCGATGTACTTGAATAATATCATAAAGTAGCGCAGGTATGCGGCAAGTTGTTTGTGGGGTTCAAATTATGGGTTAGTTTAAATTTTAAGATAAGTTTGAACGGACCCGACTGTCATCCATCTCGTGAGATTGAGCAGTTCTAAGCCGGTGATTTCCTTCCACCTCATGCCAACGGAGATATGAAATGGGCGTTTATGATTATTTTGTGTTTTGTTCGTAATGAGTATTGTCGTGCAGATGTAATGGGCAAAGTAGTGGGCAGATAATATGAGAGGGTTGCGAACTCATCGTAAAAATTTCGTGAAATCATTAAAACGGTGGTTGAATCGAAAAAAAGAAATGAGCAGACGAATAGGGGAATACACGTTAAAATATCTTTTAGCACCTCAGAAACAATATATCACAGAGATATCAAATATACCTTTCCACTAAGACATCTCAAAATAGCACAACCGAAGTGGCCTAAATTGTAACAGTCAGATATGTTAGATTTAAATGCATGTAGCTGCGGTTGTCGGTAAATGAAGAGTTATCACACCACCGCGGATGGCCTTATCGAAAACGACATTGCTGAGAAAGTAAAAAATGGAAATAAATAGTGCTGCGCATGGCTACTGCTAAATACTAGCTGTCTAATACTACGGTACCTGCTCTACTATTTAAAAAGGCAGTTTCAATTATTTGGTAGAGAAACCTACGTAAACCTAGGCAATTCTGATATATCCGTATAATCTATCAGAGTTCACGTTGATCGGCAGAGGTACGTATGCGACGTCGATCCTGCAACGGAAATTAGGGTCATTTGAAGGGAACGATGATATCAGCGCAGCATCTTCGTGGCCACCTTGAGGTGCAGCCACTGGTGGAATTTACTAACCACCCTCAGGATGTTGCCTTCATCCGAGATGAGTGTTACTATCCTGTCCGGCTGATGTGAGTGCGCTCTGAAGTTTTGGTCGTCCGCTAAGGTGAAATGAAAGTTCAAGCCACAAACATAAAACAAGGAGAGATTGCTTCCAGTCAAGGAGCCCCATATAGGACAGAGCATCATTTCACTTGCGTCGACAAGACGACTGCTCTTCTCGCAATATTTGTTGCCAATGCTGCTGTGTGTTGGTCCTTGCCGACAGTGTTGTCGCATCGACAAGGGAATCAAGACTAGCACTCATTGTTGGAAAAAGTGGATCATTTTAAATAAATTCCTCAGCCAAATATTCCTGCTTTATGTGTGCTTCCGTTGGAAGCAAATTTCTGCAACAACAGCGGCAGCAGCAGGGTTCGATGCTGAAGCTGATGCACTTGTATCTTCTGTGAATCTCATTTCGGTCGGTCCATGCATGCTATGAGCCGTGATAAGCTTCATAAAACGTAAACTGTGGGAGAACACTATCGGTTTGAAAAGTTCCCATGGTGAATATTGCAGGGAGATCGGTTATGGACGTTTGCAGTCACATTAATTCTAGAATACATAGGAGGTATCCGTCTTGTGTGCCTGGATCAGCTCATCGAGGAGATCATCATAATGCTTTTGAGTTCCTTTGTTGGTAACTGGTTGGATCGGCAAACCAGAAAGAGAGGTCAGCATTGGATTTATGGGGTTCCATTAATTCCTGTGAGCTCAGCAAGGGCCTATCAATGCTGGAATGCAGAAATAGCCCATAAACTATTCACCACTCTCGCGCATGCCATAAGCCATTTGCTGTCTCGACATGTCCCAATATTCCACCAGAGGATGCAAGTGGATAGGATGCGCCAATGTGGAACTCAAGTGAAGGCAGTTTTTTGGGGGAGAACTGAATTTGTAAATTGCAGAAGACTTGGTTTCATTTGTTCGCTTGACCAGCGCAGGCGGTTGAGGTGCGTGAGGGTTCTAGCAGGCGAATGAGGCTAAAAGCACTCCACTGTATGCGTAGCAAAGATATAGAAGCAGAGAACAGCATTCTCGCTCACCCTCATTCTCGACGACATGCATCACTTAAATTGCTGCAAAGTAAATGTTGTTACTTACACGCAACGGTACTTTCAGGGACTCTCACTGTGCTTGCAGTTAACAACGTGAACGTTGCGTTGTCAGCAGCACTTTTAGCTGCAAGTATAAGAATGAACTATAAAAAGCCTGTAAGTGTTTCGCTTATAAACGGTATTCACACGAGATGCTCACAGTTAGCGAGTGCATCATATGAAGTTCTGAAAGAAAAGATCCGCCGTTGGAAACGCTAAGGGCTGCACAAGGAGCATTATGAAAAGATCCGCCGTTGGAAACGTTAAGGGCTGCACAAGGAGCATGATGCTGCGGAAGGCGTAGATAAATGTTGTTTCATGAGCTTCTCTCATCATTCCGACCGCGCTTGTTGCAGTTGAATTGCAGATAGCTTAGATGCGGTGAAAAGACACATGGAATTTGATTCGCAAGGAAAATTTTATTTTTCTTTTCAAACCGAAAGAGAATTTACCAACAAAACATCAGATAACTTTCCATGCGGCATTCATCAGCATCCCAAAGCTAATCTTATCTTTGCAATGCTACAATAGCGATCAGTGTATGCTCTGTGTGTTCTATTCGCTATTCTTTGCTTTTACTAAATCCTCATCATTTCCAGTATAGAAGTATTTCCAAACGATGATGCAGCATGGATTTCAAGCGTAGTGAACAGTTCAGTGGCAACAGCTGGGGGAAAAACCATTTATGTGGATTGGACTAGGAAACGTGGGAGGTCTACAGATTTCGGCATGATGTACTGGTTAAGATGCCAGTTACATAAACTCCTTCCTCTCTTCGCCCAGTATTGCCACTGAAGCCATGGGCCATTGACTTAGTTGCGGTAACATCTACAGAGCGCATACTCCACTCAGGTCAAACCTGCACCCAGAAAATTGCAAACGACGCGGCAACGACTATTGTTAATGATCTTGACTCGTGATATCCGTGGTTTAGATCCAGTGAGTAATAGAAATTCGGCAACTGACTGTAATAGGCGGCTCTCGGTTGTATAGTGATTGTTATGAGCAGACCTCATAAAGCATATATCAGGCGAGAAGATTTGAGGCAAACTTTCTCCTGACAAGGCCACAATTGGAACATGTGAAAATTATGGCTTTTGCCTCAGCACTTTTTATTAACATCACCACAAAAAGTTAATTAGACGCGGTGAATTTACAGGTGGATGACCCATCTAACGGCGTACGACACGGTATATCTGTAACGTGTCTTATTTTAGCGATTTTGTGTTGCTCGCTTGGATGTTTGGCGAGTGAAGCCGAAAAGCTGGCATTCACTAAAGACTGGATTGTGGTAATGACAGCAAAAGAACATAAAACACTATCAGGTCACGATCTTCATTTGATCGTATGGTGTAAGATCATCACAATTCCATTCGGTAAATCGCTATCGCGAGATCACTCGTAGCATCCCGACAAAAATGCGTGATACCTAGTTAACAATATCCACTGCAAGCGATTACGTTAAAAGTTGACAGAATTTTAATTCAAGTAGAAAGAAGAAAGAGCGACCGCTAACAGTTGAAAATACTATTGACAGGCTAACGACCAACTGATTGGGGCTCGTAATGATGCAGTTTACGGTTGGCATCGCTAAAAATATCCTCGACTGGCCCATCAAATTTTCTTACTGTCGCTTCCAGGACATTTCTATTCATTCCCTTACTTTCCTGGGCACAGACGGTTATTTCATGTTGCAACAAACTTCAACAGCACTAGTAAATAACAGGCCAAATCACTGCACTCTATGACTGCTAAATTGTTGCGATGCACTTCATGGAGGATTTGTTTCCAAAGTTCTAGCATATGAGGAGATGGCTATTTAGGCGTTCACGCAGATGGCTGTTTCACTCCGTTAAGCAATAGTTAGGCACCTTGAACGTGATCCTAGAATAAAACAAGGGAACTGCGTTAAAATGTTATTTGTTGTTCCTCCGTCTCTCGTGCGCTTGTAGTCGACCCCTTGCCAATGACATGTATTTTGCGTCTGTTCACAACTCCTTACTTTCAGTGTCGAATGCAGTGATGAAAACGATTGATCTCTCTTCTGCCGTTATCTCGCCATCGTTATCCGGTATTCTTACTGATCAGCTAGGATATGAATTGGCGTGCATTCTTTTTGTCATATGGAACCTTGTTTCATGGGTGATCGAGGCACTTCTATTGCGTAATATATATTATTCAGTACCGGAACTTGCCACAAGAACACCACTTAAAGAGAAAACAGGTAGAGTGAACACGGTGAATCCGACGCTGTTCCTCTCCATATGGACAGACAGCCAAAGCTCAACTACAATAGGATGGGGGAGGCATGCCCATAGGAATGTCGGTGGGGCGAAATAACGCAGGTGCATACGTATAGCCAGAGAAGACACCACAATGTCGCAAGCAATTTATGTAATTTCGAAAGAATTCTGCTGTTTTCCCAGTTTTCTTTCTTTTTTATAGATGGAGATTCTTTGAGCCTTACAACTAATGGAATACTTGTATCTTTCACGATACCGGCGATATTGCAACGCGCTTTATGTTCTGAGCGCGACTGCAAGGAGTCTATTTTTGAGTAAGAGGTCACCATAATCGTATCCATCTTCTCATCGCTCGTCCTCTCATTGATACCATTTTCTTTAGCGAAATAGAAGAGTACATATTGGGTTGCTCTCGGCGAGGTATACCTTGCATCCAGTAATTGATTTCAACAAGCAATAAAATATGCGTCAGAATTGCAGTGTAGATATCCACATAGCATAAAAAAACCTCTATAGAATTCACTGTTGTAGATGCTCGTCAGGCATTCTTATAATTGGATGCTTTGAGAAATGGTCGCAACACGTGATGTACGATTACAAAATGAAATGCATTAGGTAAAAAGTGCATACTAAATGCAGATATAATTTGCCACCGCTTTATGTCTATGACATTACTGGCGACTACTGACTAGTTTGGTGCGGTTATAGGATAAGTACACCTCCTCATCTCGTAATAAAAGTTCCACTTTGACGCCTATTAACTAGTTGGAGAACGAAGGGTGTTTGGGACTATCGCGAATGGAACATCATAATCGGTCATAACGCACGGAATTCTTTTCGAGGAAACGATGAGTTATAAAGAAGGGGAGTGATGGGTGTGTGAACATATGTCGTCAGCATATGACCGTCATCTGTTATGAACATCCACTACGTATGATTTGTAGTTTTTAAGCCTTATACCAGTATTTTACACAGTCCACATGTGGAAGTTATATTCGGCTTCCACAAAATTCACAAGAGAATCGTCGCTACAACAAATAGGCTAATATTTCTACTTGAGTGCATGTAAAGCTGGTCGATGACATTGCAAAGAAAGGGAACTTACTTGAGAGCATCGTTTCAAATATAGACTGGGATCGACAATTAGAGTGCAACGTATATTTATCGTGAGAGAGAAAAAAAAGCACTTTTTCTCTCCTTAGCTCACTTTCCACGTGTTTTTTACTGTTGCAAACGCCCGGCGAATCATAATTTGGTAGCCTTGTCGAGCAGTGTGTCACATTGAACTAACTTATGTTGTAGACGATAAGGCCAAAAAAAGAAGCAGCAAAACGAGTGAACAAAGCGACAAAATTGGAAACTGTTGGAATAGTCTGTTCTATGTTTTCCACGTTTACTGGAGTCAAACGGTATTCACAGCAGCGTTGGGCCTTGCTTTACTCTATATGACCGTTCTTGGATTCGACGGGGTAACTTTTCCACCATTTCCCAAAAAAATTTTCAACTATTTATATCGAAAGACACTGCATTCGATCTAAGGTGTTGCCTTATCTGGGTGAAGGTAAAATCGGATATGAATTCGGTCGAGCGGAATTTAACGCATTAGCGACATCCTTGCCATCATATCCACTCGGGGCTCCTATCCGTCTCGGCGATTAGCATTTTGGAAGCAGTAAAAGCAGTCCATCCAGACTTAGAATTTTTGAGGTGGACTGGAAAAGTGTTTTCCAATTATACTTGTTCCAAGTGTAACAGAACATGGGGGAAGCATGTGTCTACTTGCTATCCGGAACTTTTCGGAAAACATCAGCATGATCACAATCGCTCCCGAAACTCCTATGAAACTGCTTTGAGTGCAGCCAAAACACTGAGAGTAGTTAAATTAAAGCTTCAGATAGTAGGTAATTCAGATTGCGATAGGCTACGGCAGATCACAAGGCCTTTCGGCAACATGGTTGGGTATTCTTCGAAGCATCGGCTCAGCGTGCGGAATCGCTGGCGTTCTTAGCTACACCGCTTTTGAGACAAATATTGGAGTGAGGAGAACTGGGTTGATTGGTTTCACGGTAAGATCCTTATCATGCGCAGTCTAACCTGAGAAAATATAATTATGTCATTCAAAGAAACGCATAGGAATGATAGAAATGTTTTGTCTTATTATTTCCTTTGCAAGATAGAGTAATTTCTTGGAATCAACGATGGGCTCTCCTCCACTCATTTCTCGCAAAATTTATGGTTCCTTTTTTGTAAAGGCTGTAGTCGCAAGTCATTCCCTACCCTCATTGTCGAACTGTTAAACCATATCTCAATAACTGCAGTTATGCTGTATGATCTGAGAACATCTTTGCTCATGTATAATCGTAGAAGACACTCGCGTCGATCTTCAACCAACGATGTTCGCTTCTTTTTTTTGAATTCGCTTGTTATCTTAATTTTTTTCCGAACTTAATGTGTCGGTATATTGCCAGTTGGATCTCTACCCCCCACGTGCTTATTCTTCTTTAGCCAGTTACTGTGAAAGAGATATAGCTGTCAGCCGTTGCAACTTTTTTATTTTGAATACGTTCTCCTTAAGTACATGTCGTCTGATTCCAGGGATTTCATCTCCTTGTGTTGTCTTTACAACCGTTTCTTTGTATGTTCCTCTATCCAAAGTTCCTAAGAAGGGATATTTTTAATTGCCTGTAGGCTGAGGCTTTTCTGTATTGATTCAAAGGTTAACTTTTTAGTGGGTGTTCAGTTGTCTAAATGCAATTCATCTTTCCTCTTCGCTGCAATGTTTGCTTCGAACCTTTCAATTTCAGGCGCAGCAGCTGGCTCTCTATGTTTGTATTGCATCAGTATGGCTCCCTGGTTCTCCTTTCGATCCTTACAGTTACTTCAGTGAGCTCACACTGTCTGTAAGTTGTTTGTTGTTAGAAATTACGTGATAACATTGTCAGGAATTTGGTAATTTCAGTTTCTTTATGTCCAGTGCTTCGGGCTCCTCCTCGTCGCTTTCCTAAAATTAACTACCATGATATCAAGAACAGGAAACTGCATCAGGCTATTTTTAGTCAGTGATAATTTTACAAATCTGCACTTCCAACACAAACAAAGGCGTCAACGTTGTAAGCTCAAATGCCCTCAACGTGCTTATTCTTTCTGATCCAATTCCATTTGCTCGTTATTGCTCTCCACTCTCCTTTCTTTCTTTATTTCACTATTTCTCTTCTCATCCCAGTTCCTCTTTTAGTCGTCACGGTCCACATATTGCATCTCATCAATGTGTCACTATCTCGTTTTGTTTCATAGCATTTCTCCTTTTGACATCTGAATGCACATAATAAAGCTGCTACTCATGCTTCTTGCAGTATTATAAGATTGGTATGTGAAAAAAATATGCGACGCCGCATGTAGAACTGTGCAGCAGAAAATAAAATTTTCAAGGCTTCAGGTAATATTATAATGAGGGATCCGTTGTGGCTATGATAACTTCTGTAATCCGGCATCATATTTAGCGAGCAATTTCGAAATTCATCGGCCACTCAGCACAGTCGAACCACCTGATTGCGTAGACGTGGAATCTGAAATGTTTTCTTGTTATCTGCACTTATTTTTATAATCTCTTATTTGACATGAATGTGAACTTCAGATATGGTTGGATCGATTCAAAGATGCGTTTAGGTTTGCACCGATGAACCGTACGGAAGTCGTCACCATCAACTGGTCAAGGTGGACATCAAATGGACATTCGATTATTAGCGTTTTCACGCTCCTTATAGGAATTGCGTTAGCCAGATTCGGTATGAACCCATTGAAGCCTTTATAAGCAAAAGGAACGCATGATGTGTGGAAGTTGAGGGATATCGATAGTATGTTTTGAGATATCGCGGACAACTCATGATTGTTGGTAGTTGAATTCAAAAAGCAGCTGGTTTCGTTGGATAGTACTGCATATCGAAATGAAGGAAGGGCCGGACTGCGAACACCCTTTCTTCATTTATCGAACAGAATCTCGATCACCAACAGGGTCGAACTCGAAAGAGGGCTCTCGTGGGCTGATGGTAACGAGGATTTTCAACGGAGATGGACTTGATGATCCATCGAAGTAGGTGTTGGTTACGCTGAATCATCGATTTTTCGCCCTCCTCTTTTTCGACGATTCGACAGAAGTACATTTCTTGAGCGCAAAAGTTTTAGGAGGGTAGCGCATTTTTGTCTTCTCCATCCTTTTGGAAGGATTGTTTTCGACTGCTTTCAGTATTACCGTTTTCTAGGTACATCTATAGTGCTGACGGATTCATCTCGTTCTGTACTTCAATATTTGAAGTTGCACGTTTTGCAGCCGTTCCACTATAATGCAGAAGCAACATTCGAATGAGACTAATAACAATATTCATTCCCGTATCCTTGCCACTTACTGAAGAGGCTGCTTGTGAAAACATTAAAGGCTTTTCGATGGATGACATTATTGGACAATACTTGCGTGGACGATATATGAACGATTATTTTCTGAAATATTCATTATCAAAAATGATGAGCGCTAAGTTTTTGTCGTTCTTCTCAGCTAATAGCTCAAAATATGATCGAATCCACGCCTTATTTTCGAGGACGGCATAAGCATAAACGTTTAAAATAGGTTATTAAAGATGATGGAGGAATCAGATTTTCCTTTCAAAATCGGGATTTGAAACATTGAATTAAAATTCGCATTTGTAGGTCTATATATGGCGGATTTGTCGATAACTCAGATAATGCAAGAGAAGGTTCCTGAAAATCAGCGTGGAACCGTCTTTGGGGTACAGGATTCAGTATGTCAGTTCTTCAGTGTGTTGAAGGTAATCATTCGAACTTAAAGTGTGAAACTCCGCTAAATGTTGCAGAAGGAATCTCTCGCCTTTCATAAATTTTGCAACTCGACTCATTTTTTCTTCATAACTAACCATAGCGGTGCTGAAGCCAAACCCAAGTCGATGTCCAAAATGAAGTGGCCGAATCAGCTGAATCGATCTGTTTTTTGGAAGGTGGTGGAAAGGGGAAGGGAGACGGCACGATGGGAAAATTGCGGTGACTGTTGGTTCTTTCCTTTGAAGAAAAAACTATGTGATATTCGAAAGCGGCCGATTTTTGTCAATTTTTGAAAATAAAAAATTTAGAGTGCAATTTCATATTCATGTTTGTATTTCGTTTGCAAATTGCATGCTTTCAGGATATGATGGTGATAATTTTGCCTGATCCAAGAGCATTTGGTGCTCTCATAATTGTTTCGGTCTTGTTCGTCCTCTCCGGATTCGTGTTTTATTGTTACTACTTAATAAAGGCTAGTTGAATGTTTCGGTCTTAAAATAAACTTCCCAGAATTTCAAGAAAGACGTCTGAATAGTTCATACATTCAATCGCAAAATTTGTCACGTATGATATAGTGTTGGTTTCTCAAATAAACGTTGAAAATATGTAAAATCTGCAATAGATATTTGGAAATCTGCGCGATTCGGATAAGTCAGCCATTTCATTCTTCCCTTCGAGGTTTACAGTAAATGCTTCACTCTTGATGCCGAATAGCTTATGGCGTCATCGGTTGAAGTGGGTATAAACATGGTCGTAGGAGGATAGTCAAGGTGGCCAGCCAAACTGATTAAATATTTTAATCTTATGGTATATTTTTGCAGACTGTAGCTTCCCTACAAAAAAGAGAAAATGACAAGAAGAGAGCCGTATTCTGCTTGGATTTCGTCATTTCATTTCATCAAGCATATTCCAAATTGCCATTAGCTTCTGACATCTTTGAGAATTACTACAGCGGGTATAAAACGGATTAAGGATGACTTTAGAGATTAGAGCCTTTCTCAATAGCCCGTCTAAATTTCCACAAGAATGTATTTATTCTGGTAAAGGGACGCTTTATGATCAGTAGAAACGGGTGAGGAAGTGAGTGGGCGTTGATGAAATTGGGTCACATCTGCGTGTGAAATATTTTCTGCTCCGTTGAATACAACCTACTCTTCACTTATTTGGCCTCAGTCTTTGAGAAAATTGTTTTGTAAGGACCCAAAGTCCACTAGAAATTCCGGCTGATGGATTGTGTTATACAACGCTAAGGATAGACTGTAATTTTCGATAACAGTCTTCCAGTCATTGCTTCATCTGTTACTTTAGATTCTTGTGTTCGGAGGGGCGGAGGAGGAGAGGTTGAAGAACCTGCTGCAAACTTCTTCACCTCTTTTACCACTCTTCTGAACTGCACCATTAGGACATAATGTATAAAAAACAATTTAGCGAAGGACATCAGCATAGCCTATGAGGGACGGGTAAATTATATCGAAATCAAAAGTTACTAGGTACTGTCGGTAACTCTGGATAAACAAGTTTTCTTCCTCGAGAAAGTACTTTTCGAAATAGACTTATCATATTTTCTTTGTAATATCGTTGCCATAGGCTTCGGCAACGAACTTTCCTCGAATTAGAGTTCACAGATCATCCTTAATTTTTTGTCGACATAATTATTTAGTTACGCATAAAAACAGCAAAAAAATATTACGTTTCTTTGCACTGCAAAAGCTGAGTACTTTTCCATAGGCATGGCACAGTCTCAAATGAAAACCCATTTGAATGAAAACCACCCTCGTTATGGAAAAACTTGAAGGTGGATTCTTCTTGAGTTCGGACAGCACTGTAAATTAAGAGGGGATAGGAAAAGTGAATAGAGTCGCATTTATTTGAAGTCGAATTTGGTTCCTTCACCGATCTAATGATCCGTTGAAAGTTTATAATGCCGTCGTTATTGTACGCTGGAAAATGTGGAGGTCGCGTCAGTTCTGAATTCTGTTTGAAAAGAAGTGAGTAGAAGAGATCACGCAAGAGTTCGAAAAATTGCTTTTGATGTCGGTCCCCCTTCATTCATCGCTTCCCTTCCACTTTCCTTCCTTCCTGCCACTCCTAATTCCCTTCCGTGGTGCGTCAGTCAACTAGACTTTGAGGGTGCCCAAGCAGATTTTAAACCGCTCAACTTAAAGCTGAGAATATCATCGAGTGATTTATGATTGCTCTTTGTGGGAAGCTTCTGCTTCTACTAGCAGTGATGCTTCAAAACCATTATTGAAAAAGCACCAACAAGATGATATTGAAGAACAGCAGTTCAACGAAACATGCCTATTGCGCAGATCACCAAATTCGCTCATTTGCGTTAGATAGTAAAAACCGCGATTGTGCTGACAAATGAGCTTGTCAATTAATTTCTATGCGTGATCCACACTATTAAATTGAAGAAAACTATCATCTAAACTCATTCATACTTATTCGCAACGTTTGCAGCCCGTTCCGAAGTCCCCAAAATCGTCATCACAGCTATCCTTGCCATCGATCATACTGACCCTAAAATGTTAACGGTCTATCGGGCCATATCAGTTCTACCGCTGTTAATACTGCGCATGTGTTTGTTGTGCGAAATGAGAGCCTTCAAATTTTATTATTTTTCTCGAAAGAATTTCGTCATTCTCTCAAAAAATTATGAAATCTAAAGGCAAATAAATGTTTGCGATGAGCATCCCTTGAGAAAAATAACAAGGCTTGTACTGAACGAAGAGAAGTGAAAATCTGTTTAAGGGAAGGTTACTTACGTTCACTAATTTGATGTGCCGATGCGGCCCAGTTTGCGACAGACTATTGTTGATCAAAGAGAATGCAAACGTTGATAGGAATTCAGTATTACGAATAAAAGATGATTATACGTAGGGGAGGACCACTTGAAGGGCGACGCTTAATACGGAGCTCTCCTGAGCTCCACACCAGGTTGCTACCACTGTCCGAATGGCGAGCCTTTGCTAGGGCAGATTTCACTGATCTGCCTAGCTCCACCTTCCATTTCTGATGATGCATGCAACGTGCCCTTTATCCCATTGACCATTTCGGTGATGTATGCAACATGCCTTTTTTCCCATTGAAACGTTGTTTTTGTCTCGCAGTTTCCGCTGGGTGTATCATCGTTTGCACTGTGTGTTTCATCGTTTCTGATCGTCATATGTGCCGCTGAGGCGGTCAGCCCTTTTTTGCTACACGCTGGCTGCAATGAGCAGCTATAACGCATCTCGCGTTTCGCGACAAGGCCGATGGAGCACAAAATCATTTAAGACAAGGCTACCTCATATGTAACACAAAATTTCAACGATAAATCTAGTCCGTTTTAACTGTGAATGAATTTGAAAGAACAAATCAGTAAACATGTTTGTGCCGATTCAGACACGACACCAAAGACGGACCCAATCAACAAAAGAAACATTGAGCGTTACGCCGGAGTCATCATCACCTGCTAAGTTGTCGAGCGATAGCAGCGGCACAACGAATTGTCACACAGGAGATATGACGGACGCACCACAGTCGTCAATTCCCTTACTGTCAGGTGGTGGCATTGTAACGAAAACTTCGTAAGGGAGATGCGGCGAACTCGGCGGAGTGATCAAATATATGATGGTGTTTTCGTGGAAATTGTTTGGATTGGATACTCACGTCTTTCAAAAAATTGCTTCATATAGTCGTGTTATGAATCCTTAACCATTCTGAAATGGAAACTACCGCAGGAACATTACATCATCTAAGGTTCTCTTATGCGATATCGTTTCAGTTGTGTCAGCTATAAAAATTAGAAAGCATCGACAGGATATGTCATGATTGTCCATTTGCGCGGTGACCGATTTTGAAAAGTGGGTTCTAAGAGTTGTCTTTTGCTGTGTGAGGAGCTCGAAGATGAAGGCCTGGTAATTCTTCTTCAAAATCGTTTAAGCAGTCGGAGTCAGGAGTTTTTTTCGTGTTTCGTGGTTTCTTTTTTACTCATGCGCTGGTTTCGGTTTATGTTCTTCCGATGCAGCAGTACAGATAGGTTTCAGGGCGATCTGCGATTGTTGATGTCAAATACGTTAGCAAGCAGCTCAAAGTCGGACGCCTCATACTGTTCACGTTTTCGGAGTTTTTTTGGCCCCAGTGGTGGGATAGTAGCGATAGCAGTAGTTTTACTACTGGCGGTAGTGGTAGTAGCTGAAGTCGCCAGTATCAGTATTAGCAGTAATGATCTTCATTTATTCTTCCATTAGAAGAACTTTAAAGATAAGAGTCTGCATAAACATTTGTTCTTCTCATTTATGGGAGCTTAATAAGTCCTTGCGGATGCAAGGTTGGAGTTTTTTAGGGGAGCATTGGACGATTCCATAAACTTGTTAACACACTAACCAGGTTGTGTGTTATTAAGCAGTCACTGGTATCATTGGCGTTTTTAGCGGGCTATCTGTACAGTACACATGATTTTACGGGTAAAATCTAAACGACTTTTATTCATTAACATTTCAAAACTGAAATAATCATACCAACGTGTTTGGTGATGAGATTAATACGCGAAGATCGACAAAATCCGTGATTTAACACCAGTTTCGAGGACAAGTCCACCCAATTTGAAGGCGTTATGTTTATCCAATTCTTCAAGAAGAAGCGCGCCGATATTCGCTTCGGCCAAATTTTCCATTTTTATTTAGCAGTACGTTTATTACGCCTCCGAAAACAAATTATTTTCATAGATTCATTCTGCCACTCCGATGCAGTAAATAAGTTATCGCCTTTCTCAAAAAATTATTCTATTCACCTTGATTTTTTTTCGTCTAGTTGTTATTTGCGATAAGAAACATAGGGGTGCCCTTATAAGTCTCAATCCGACAATAACAGAAGTGCGGCAAACGATGTGAAGTGACGAAAATAAGGTGAAAGAATGCAGTAGGTATTGTTAAGTGCATTAAAATGTAGTCTACCACAACTGCGATGGAGTTTGAAATAATTCTGACTGAGTACGCTGCCCCTCTTTTATCGCCATAATTACTATCATCTGTTAAAAGCATTCCGACTAGTTCAGTGTCAGTGTAAATATTCTGCTTTGTGTTACTTAGTTCAATATATTCAGAAGGAACAACGTTTCCCTTCTCAAAGATCTTCACATCCTGAAGAAAAACAAATAGCCTTTGTGTTGTTCTTGCGCAACAGGCCTAATTTCCTAGGGACGGAGTGATATTGCTGCAATAAAAAATATAGCATGATATCGAAAACTTTAGTGTTGGGGAGCTGTGTTCAGGCGAAATGATGACTGTGCGCATGTGGCAAAACAAATCTGTCCACCGAAAAAAACAGCATCAACTTGGACAAGTGTGAATTGATGGAAACTCCTTTTATTATGCGATAAATTGTTATTTCGGTCAGACGATCTTGAAATAATTCTTTCTTTGTCCAGCGAAAAATATTGTGCCTCAAAACAGCGTTGTATGTTGAAGGAACTTCATATTGCTAAAAAATATCTTTACAAATTGACAACTTTTCACACTTCGATAAAGAGATTGAACTACTCTCTGCGGTGGATAAACAATGTGAACTAAGAAAATGTTTACCCAAATGCACCTACAACTTAGCTGCTCCCTAGAGTTTCGATGAACCTCGTTCGGAGATACTTAGCTGCATCTTGAGGCGATAGGAATGAGGCGAGTCACACACAACGAGCACTTCACAGCTCACATTTAGCACCTTCTATGAATTCTGTGGTGCGGCAGGGCAAGCCAGCAGATGTGTTGTGGTTCTGAAAAGCATCGGATTACAAATGTAGGCCGGAAAACTGAATAAAGGTTCTAAAATAACATAAAAGTGCAGGAGAGGCTGCCAATGGTATTAAATTATTGGGGCCCATTCCATACAATGGGTGCAGTGCTAAACATTTCCCCCTTAAACTGGTGTGTTCTGTACAGTGAATAGAATATGGGACAGTTACTTGTCCTACCCCACTAATAGATTTATGGCCAAAATTATCTGCCCGACTCTCCTGCATTCCCACGGTCGTGGGTCTGACTACTTTGTGCATTGCCGCTTCGAACCTCTGCACTCCCAGTGGTGCTCATCGCCTTTGTGCTATTTCTTAGCACAGGAATGGCGAATTGGAACACCGGAATCGGAATTATGCAACAATCGGAATCTCACTTTTTAGTTGACATAAAAAGCAAAAAGGCTCCTACACAGCGCTTTCTCCCTTCTCGCTATTGCACTTGAAGATGTTCGTCTGATCGCCCTTGTGGGAATTTCTGTTCTGCTCCACCCTTGTGTCTGGAATGAACCTCTTGGTCATCTCAGCGGAATCGCGCCCTAATTGCCCAGGTAAACGTAAGAATAGTGTAACGAAAAAGGGCATTTGCAGCGCATTATTCGTGCAATTTCAGAATTATAATTATAACCACTGGAAGGGAAGAATTGATCGCTATTTGCTGACAAAAATGGTCCAGATGACGGGAAGCTGTGAACCCATAAAGGCAGTTTAACACATCATTCATGGAACTTCCCAATTATAACATAATTAAATGCGAAAGGAATTGGTCATTATTTGCTATTCGAGACTGATCAAGAATAATGATCGATTATTCTCTTTCCACTGATCACGAAATGGTTTTCAAATTATATGAATAGTAAGCTGGAAACGGCATTTATTGTGACACAACACCGCACCAATCTTGACTGAAATAACGATCAGTTATCACCTTCTAGTTGATCAAGCTACGATTCTGAAATGAATTATGCACTAAAAATGCAATTTGTCGTGGCAAAACTTCCGGTCAACTCCAATAAATAATACTGCAAAATTGGACTGCGTTCTCAACTGCAGTTATTTCTAAGAGTCCATCCTATCTTCAAGAGGCCAGACACGCAAATTATTTATGTTTAGGCAATAAGTCAAAAGTAGACGTTTTTAACGAGGGATGGCTCGTGCACATTGAAAGCGATGAACATTCAAACCAAAGTGCTTAGTTCCTCTAATTCTTATATTCTGAAAGTCTAGCGGAAAGTAGCTTAACTTTAAAATCAGGTGTAACTTTACTAGCGAAGGTCAGCAACACATGGGGTTAAAAGTAAACCACAATAAGCAGTCTGCCCTCGACCACAAACTTTCCATAAGCATAAGTCAAGACTACGAGCCACCATCATGTCCTTACTGTTGATTAGGGATGCTTTCCTCGTTTAAGAGCTAATTCCCTTGTGCGTATTGACGTGTGGTATTGACGAAATGACGAAATTGACGTGTGGAATTCAAGAGCGAGCTAACGATGGAAACAATAGAGCTTGTCTAACTGTTTGTGGCAATATGTACGGTTCTTGCACAACGGCGATCAAAATTCAAACCACAGTAATCTGAATGCAGAGGTCCTCACGTCAGCAACCTACAGAAAGCAGAGGTCGACCGACAATGGATGGAGTGATCTGTGAAAAAGATCCCAGGAACCGTTTAGATTATAGATTATCGAATCTGGGCAAGCGGAAGCAAAATGAAGAGATATTTATTCACAACGAAAGTTCTCCTGATTTAAGTGAAATAAAATAAATGAAGGTGTGGGCTGGCGCATCAGTTTTGAAATATCTGGGGCTGGGAGTTAAAGCACGACGGGACCACTTTTGCACTGCGCATGGATGTTGAGAAAGTAAAACTACCTCCAGCTTTTCTAATGGACACATGGAAGCAAAGCCTTTTCATGTGAACAGAACGTTGCAGAGAACTATACTTGCACCTTAAAGTATACACGAAAACTTCATTACTATAACGAAAATGGAGCCACAGAGGCCAGTATATCCAGTTACGGACTAAATGCTCTTCGGTTCGGTTCAAAATGGGTTATTTGGACATCTTCAGAAACGTTTCGACTGCAATAATGCAAGTATGTCAGCTGAATACTCTTAATGAGCCGAAAGATCGTCTGTTGGCTCTCAGTGAGGAAATGAAAATTTAGTGTATTTGGAAAATTCGTTAAGGCGGACGATACTCTGGCCACATTTGTTTGTTCCATGTGGGGTAGTAACAGTTACGGTGTTTGCCTTTCGAAGTCGCTTAAAATTAGGTGATGCGATAGCTATGAAATAATCCCATCACAGAATAGTAAACTGTGGGAAGGTACCGTCCAGCCGTACTCATGGAGCCGATATTTTTATACAGCAGCAGTATGCTGATGATGTGTCATCACGAAATAACGTTGAAAATATGAATGAGGAATGCGTCTTGCAGTTTGATCGCTGTTTATTTTGTTGCATTGTAGTGAACCTAGATGAGTTTGTTGTGAGCGATTAATGAGTGTTTTGTTACTTAGGTCATCTTCATTGTGCTCCAACTTTGTTGCAAAGTTTTGTTCATCGTTTCATTTGCCCTTTGGTGATATCCGCCATGCTAGGAATAAAACTTCTTTGCTGCCTCGTGATCGCTAAGCTAAAGTAACAAAATACGTGAACAGATTGCATTGAACGTGTGCATACCCAGTTGAACAGTAACTATAGTTTCTAGTTAATTTGTCGGAGAGGGAGGGGCTGAAGTTTGTCTTAAAGCTGTGCACCTGGCAGCACTGCTAGCTGGAGACTAGCAAATCAGGAACTTAGTTCCTCATTTGCTTGTCTCCAGCTAGCAGTTTATAGCACATGGGCCACGTCGCGGTGTTTTGATAACCACTCACGCTTGTGTGTCACTAGCCCACCCTTTTTCGTCTCATGTAACAACGGAATAATTTCTCTCATAATTGATATCGGGATTATTAATTCATTCGTTTTAATGTGCTAATGCGCTCTTTAATAGTGCGCATTAGTGAGAAGCACCTAGTGATAAGATTAACAACTTCTTCAGTGGAAGAAATTAGTTTACATGAAACGCGACGACATGCCAGAAAGAAATAGTAGATTGGCCCAATGCAGAATGCTGGAAGTACTTTTTACTTGGCGAAAATACGTATTTGAATGCCTCTCAGATGAGAACGCAAAAAATGCCTAACGGTGCAGCAAACATCGACGAACTAGTTTGTTCTGCACAGTCATCCTCTACGAAATTGCTGCTTCCAACATAGTTTGATTGCGTTGGGTTTCATGAAAGTATAGTTTGCACCCTCTCACCTCATGCACCCCTCATCTGCATTTTTTTTTTAGCAATTCGCGGCTTCTGCAGAGAAAACGGCAAGATGACCAAGAAGCTTTTCTGGCGTAAAGGTTTCAGTTTCTCTGTATAGATGTTAGGGATCTCTATAGGGAAGTCCCCATGAACCGCTAATTTTACGTGCCTGAAGTGCAGAACCATGCGTGTTGGGTCAGAACTGTCGTGTCCTTCTTTGATTTCTCATTAGAAGAAGTCAGTCTTGCAGAGAAGGAACCGCTTTAAACGGTTTTCTGATTAAAGGATAAGATGAAGGCAGTTGACTTCTTAAATTATAACGTGGAATGAATACAGCAACCATTCGACGCTGAAGCGGAATGCGCAGCGTCTGTTCTTCGTCAAGGAGAAAACACCATGTTCACTTGAAATTTTGATATCGAGTCGTTCGAAGCCCAAACTTTCGTTTGCTCCTGCTAGGTGACTTAAAAGTCTGTCGAGCTGAACCGCTAAACTTGCCATGACGAACATGGTCGAATGAAAATTTCGTTACTGAAAGCTAATTCTTGGTGCCCATGCGCTAAAACATTTGCTACTGAGATTTGGCTGCAATATATGTTCCAATGAAGTTCTGTGAGGTCTCTCGTTGCAGGCTTTAGATTCCATGTGAAATTTGATGCAGTCTGTGTTCCAGTACAGAGCAACGTCGACCAAAACTCTTCAACACAGTGCTGAGGAGTGCTGCGATTCGGAAGCTTTTTACTGCGATCAAACTAAACGCTATATCCTTTATTTTGATGTTAGTTCACATCCGTACTGCGCCGTTTGCTATAAGAATTTTCTCGATGTCGCTGAAATAAATAAGAGTGATGTGGTTCCTATCTGCTAAATTACCATCCCTAGTGTCAGATCATCTGCAATCTGAGGCTGTCGAATATTTTAGTGCAGCATATAAAAGCTTTTAAAGCGATATCACGAAAGCGCGCTTTCTTACTGGTTCGGTTATGAGGTGATGTCAGACTCCCAATCTTCGTATGCTAATATGACGTCGTAGGTTGTAGTTTATCTCTGCTCGTTACTGATGTTGACATGCAGATTTGCATCAAGCTATTGATGCAGAAATTTAGATTTTACAAGCGAAAGCGTACTGCTAATTCACATCTGTTGAAACTGTGTTATTTCTATACGGACAGAAGTTAACGGGAGGCTGTGGACCACGATGTCGGAGCAAGCTTGTGCGTTTAACTTTTTCACTGAAGCGTTTCGCTATCGCCTTCTTCTTGAAGCAGTCCTCTTTCTGGTTCACAGGGACATATTTGGAGGGGGTGCTGTGTGTCGGACTCGTTTATTTGAACGCTAGCTCACGGTTCTCGCAGCTAGCTTAGACTTGACCTTTTTGGAAGAGGGTTGTCGTTGCCTTTACGACGTTCGGAGGATTCAGCTCTCCCACAGCATATTGAACTACACAAGCTGGCATCAAAATTGCCACTCGATACTTGCTTTGCTGCCTTACCTATCTGCACCTATATGTGTTTATGTGTGCACGTGTGTTCCTCCTCTACTATTTTTCAACTGTAAACTGCAGAACCTACTGTGTAACCTCACCATTCAGAGATGCCGCAATGAAATATGTACTTGGGAGAGCGCAATTTGCAAGCCGCTGACGCTGTGGTGATTACATAATTACGGTCACATTTGCTGTGTTTTGTAGTAAGCCCGATAGTGCCCAATAATTAGCTACAGTCTGAAAAATTTCGAAAGTGATTACTGCCATTAGAAGCGCACTAGATACTTTAACCAGGGTGAGAGATAAAATAATTTTTCAGAAAGGGAACGATGCAAGGAGGCATGGGATTCGAGAATGGGGATACTAACATGCGGAATCCATTGCCTCCCGGGGAGGGGATTCTGAATGCTGAGGCAGTAGCCCACGACAAATAATTGTCGGTGCCAAAGGAAAGCCAATGATTTTCCGAACTCTCTATTGCGATGTTCAATGAAATTTCAAAAAACCACTGCTTCGTAGGATCAACGGGACCCTCGTGAGGGGTCCAGTTGATTTATCAAATCCGAGAAAAGTTTAGAACGTTGCAAAGGTGCTTAAACACGCATGCGTGTTAAATTCGGTTTTTAAATTTGCGTAGGTTTTCATTTCAGGTTGGATAAGGAGTAAATCTGTTTTTTCATTTTATTTGGTATTGTACAAAGCTAGAATGCTTTGATATGTCGGACGAACAGAATGCAAGTTGAAAGTGTGAGGCTTTACTTTCAAGTTACGTGCGGCAAATCAATAATGTGGGGAGAGGATTACTTCCACGAAGCCATCCGTATTGATTGCAATTAAATGATTGGATAACTCATCCCTAAGAAGGTACTCTACGTCTGTCTCAGGCCACTAAACGAAATATAAAAATTCCCTTTTAAAGTGGAGAATGAGGGCATTTGGTGGGCCGAGCGATACCGCTTGTCACCAAAACATGCCCGGACAGAGACTCTTACTTTATTTTCTCTGCCTAATAAATTAGCAACAGCGTGCTATAACAAATATTCAGAAGTAGCCTACACGCTTTACGAGCATAAGGTGGTGAATAAACACTTCTGTTGAACTCGCCCTTTGTCTTGAGAACAGTACGTAGCAAATTCTTTTAAGCGGGATTGGAGGGGTAGGTTTTTAGCAGTCGAACGTCACATGTTACTTGGGCAATAGTGTTGGCCTATAGAAAAATTTCGCTTAATTACCCAGATATATGGTGTCCTCTAATTCTATGCCACCCGATTACAGCGGTACTTCTTATCACGAAAAGTTCTGTCTGTGGACAGGGCAGTATTTTCCTCCTTGCGCTGTGTGAAATAGCGACTGTAGGGCAGGGGAAACCCTATAATACGACCGGTGACCGCCAGAACGCACTCATCAGAGTGACTTCTTCATGCAACTTTAAGATGCACTGAAATGCTAATCACACGAGTTGGTAATGCTCAAAAGATCACGTACTGTTCATTTTGAGCTGAAGTAAATGATCATGCTGCTCTCTGCTTTGTATTGTTTCTGGAAGTCACGAAGTTATGTAGCTCAAACAATATTACCAAGGATTATTCTATTAATATTGTCTAAACGGAGGCTCATTCTGACACATACGTGTACACTGCAAACTTAAATTCTTGTGAAATGCTTTAATCGTGGATTTTCGGAAGCTGCAATGAACTGTAGTTTGTTATCTTTTCCTAAGGAAGACTTGCGCTTTCATGATGTTTGGCTGCTGGAAGAGTGCAGCCTTGCATCTCGACGAAATAAAGAACCAGTTAACCACAAGAGAGCTGGTTTTCGCGTCGCACGACGCCGACTTTCAGCAGCTTTTATTTTCTCTGTGTTTCATCTTCCGGTCACTGTTAGGACACGTGAATGTAAGGAAAGGACAGGAATCAGCATGTCCAAGGCATAAGGGCAAAACCTTAACGGTGCTGCACATTCGAGTTCCAGGGAAAGAAGATGGTTTTTGTGAGTTGAGCTGCGAAATGTGATCAACAATCTCGTGTAAAGATGAGTTTCACGTTTTCAGCTAAGCGATGGTTTGTAACTTAATGGTGGCTTAATTGGTTCGAGTGAAAACACCCGACAGCGTTGAGAGTTTGAGATGATATTTTGCATATTCAGCTTCGACCTTTGGCTTTTGTGGACAATTTATAACCCCGCAATGATGCTTTTCAGTGAGGATAACCTCGTGTAATTGTAATGAGCAGGTAGCGATTGATGTATCTGTGGATGCATATAACCCTGCGAACATGTGTGTAACATATTAACTTCCAGCTGTTAGCAGCGATGGGATTCGACGTCTCTGGACAAAGCTAGCAGTAAACAACATAGAGGAAACAAGAATGAATCCAGAATTCATAGAACTCGTCGAGCGGTACGACACGTATAAGCAGTGTGCGGACGCACTCATCGACAGACTCGAGACATGTTTGCAGCAAAACCAAGCAGTGATTATCAAGGGCAAGGTATCGTTTCCGTGTTCTGAAGCGGTTGTTTCGTATTCGTAACTGTATTATCGGAACATTTCATGACTGCTGCCAGAGGTGAAATAAAAAAATTACGAACATAAGATAAGCGGGAGCCAGAAGAGCTTGATGTTCTGGACCGGCGAACGCGAGAGATAGGTGGGAACAAGATGTAAAGCGAAATAGGTAGTGGTGACAACTGGGAAATGTTAACTGCATTAAAAATTGCGCAGTAGTATTATTTCAGATAATTAAAAGAAGTGGATTTGTGACTGATAGCGGAAAAGGCGTAACTAACTGATGATTGGAAAGTGTTCAATTGAAAGTGTTAAAAGCGTGATGGGTCATCGATAAGAAATAGAGCCTAAGCTTTCAGAGGCGAAATAACATTTGTAGTCGTACACATAAGTTTGTAGGGGCACTCAGTTTTCATGTGATTGAGAGAGACAACGGTGCAATAATTGGTAATGGACAGATGGTGGGAGATGAATGGCATCGTTTCCAGACTTTATCTTGGATGCCTGCAAACGCAGAACAAAACTGATGTCACCTTCGTTTCCTTTTTTACTTTTTGTGGACCAAAATTATGAATTTTTTTATCCCTTGTATCTTTTGCATATGTCTGTTTCACGCATATGGGCCTTTACCTCATCCATTTTGCTGAAGAAGCGGAGCAGCAGCCAGCACTTTGATAATCTCACACACAAAAGCAAAATATCAAGTGCTTGGGTGAAAGCCTAACCTGAGATTATGACATTATGATCAGGCCCAACGCATAAGAAGCACGAAACCCCAGTCAACTACCGTGCATCGTTTTACGTACTCTCCAAAATTTATGAACCTGACCAGCGGCTGCCCGTCCCTATCTGTCGCGGTTCACGAGCATGGTGAATGTGCTGCCACTTGAGAGCAAAACGCCCCAGCCGCCTCAGGCGTGCCAGCAAGAATTGGCAGAAGAGCATTTACATCAGAACTGAATCAAAGCGGGGAGGAAATATGGCTCAAAAACATGAGGCGAAATAACAGAATGGATACCGAATCAGAAGAGCCCAATGGGAACGGAGGCGAAATTGAACAGCGTGACATAAGCTGTCTAGGCTCAACCCCGTGCAAATCGAAGACCACGAGTTGGTCTGGTCTTCATATTCGACTGCTACGTCGCCACCGTTACGTCGCAGTCTCAGTCTACCACGCCTGGTGTCCTTGTATTCTGTTTTGTCGCTCACGCTTTGACATCCACGGCGCCATCGAAGTGGGTGCTAGTAATTCAAAACCTGTTCAAGCAGCAGTTCAAATCTCGTTTGATACACCATCATTTTCGATCATATTTTTTTATCTTCTTCAAACTTGCTCACGCTCATATCCCACACTTTCGAGCGCAGCTTTCCTCTACCGTATTGGCAGTCTCATTTCGACCACTAAATATGATTTATTCATGTGTTCCAGTTTTCGGTGGATCGACTAAATCTGAGTATGTCCTGCAGCTGCAATGCGCAGTGCTCTGTATTCCTGAAAAATACTATCACCCAAAATGAAAAAAACAGTTGATGCATGCTTTTTCATTGTAACTAAATCCTAAAATGAGAATTCAGGTGTGCGGTATTAAATTTTCTTTGCAAATCAAACTGTGGTCTGTAATCAACCAAAGATGTTTACTTGTTACTGTTACGCGGTTGAAACTGATTGATTTTTAAAACCGTTTGTCGTCAGACTACAGAAATCATTCGTTTGCAAGAGAACTCCGGCTGCGACCAAGGCGTTCTATAAATAGAAGTCGACGGTTAATCCAAGACGCTCTTTAAGACTACATTCTCGTTGCAGCCAAAAAACCGGAAAAAGATGGAATATAGAGAGCCCCTCTTTCGAGAAGGGAAAAATTATATTTTCTTATTAAATTTCGGTGGATTGTTTGTCATCACAGCTTGTCCACATTACAACGATGACACATAAGTTGCCTGTTACAGAAAACAGACCTAAAGTCATACGTGTAAAGGACATATTTGATTGATGGTGTACGTGTAAAGAACTTTTCCAAAGGCTACCATTACCGGCCTATAAACATTGTTCCTTCATTTTGAATTTAAACAAGCATAGTGGACCATACTGTGAGAGCATTGATACATTGCTGGAAGAGACGAATAGTGGCTTGCATTTTCGATATCGGTGCAAAAAACCTAGCTATATTCTACAAGCATTTATAATCACCATCCTAATAATTGAAAACTTGCGCTCAACGCCTCAACGCCAGCGTCTACAATAGTGTTCACTAATATTGCTCCGTCTATTCCGTCAATGAAAATCGTGTTTGCGTAGTGATTAAATTGGAAGAACGAGTACAAAGAATATGTAAGTTCATTAGGGAATCCAAAGCCTTCTACGTAGCAACTGTCAGAATTCATTAAAGCATGGAGCGAATACCATGAGTTGAATGCAATGAATCCAAAGCAGTCGCCGTTGACGAAGTCGAGATCGATATGCTTTGTATAAGGATGATATGAGCTATCTAATGTGACAATGTTTCCACTGTTACTCACAACTTGCATTATAATGTTGTCGTATATTTTGAGCAAGAGAACAAGACCACGTTTTTGTAGCTAACGTTTCCAGTATTTCTCCTTGAACCGTCAGCGTGGGTACATGACTGCTGCAACTGATTTATACTTAAAGCAATAGTATCTTATACAATTTCATGATTCGTGACCTTTCACTATAATTCGTCTTCGCCTGGTCGGCTTCATGATTACTTCAGAATGGTCAATAATTAAGCTCACTTGCGAACCAGTAGTGAACAAACTTTCCCAAATATATATGATGCAGTTCTACGCAAAACAGCTTGATCATAAGCACCTTCGCCGACTGATAAGCCAGCCATCCATTCAAAAAGCAATGCTGCTCTCAGACATCTGAGAGCACAGCTATAAATGAGGTATAGGAGCATGATAATGCAAATGGACTGAATAATGGAATAAAAAGACGGAGACAAATCGCAACGATGAAATAAAAAGATAGAGAGACATCACAAAACGCTCCTCCCATGACGACGTTTCTAGGACCTAAAAACAATTCATCAGATGTCAATCAATGGTCACAGCATGAAGTGTCTAAATGTTCCACCAGGCTTCCATTGATCCATTATCTAACGACGCCACAATTCATAATTTCTAAGACAAACGATGCAATTCATACAATGTACAAACTGTATGGTGCTTACAGGTAGATGCAGAGCCAGGTGAGAATCCATATGAAAAACTCGCCAGTTCACTTGCACTTTTTTACACTTATCTTCCAACTGACAGACACGCCTCAATAATTGCTGCGATTTCTGCATCGAAGGTACTTGCTAATGTACAAAGAAATTTTCAGGTATATTAATCCCTCACCCAACCTATGTTTATTCTGTTTTCATGCATGATCGTGATGGATGCATAAAATATCTTCAAGCTTGGATTGTAAGCCCCTTACTGTTGATAAACAGGGTAAGCTGACTCCGGGTATCCTAGTCATCTTTGTATGATCATAGACGATAGTATTACCCATAAGCAAAGATGTGCAAGGTATCGCCATCACGGCACGAAGCGGACGGCTCAAAGTTTCGAACAATGTTTAGAAGAGAGGATGTCATTATCTCCTCCCCTCTTGTGCTTTCCTTCATCTCCCCATGCTACAAAATGATGTTGTCGCACCGTGAACGAGTTCTAAACACCGCCTTCACATGGCAATCATTACCACGCTGGTCATGTTATTTGGGAGTATAGACGCTCGGAGGTAGCATGACAAGAAATGCTATTTCGAGTAAAATGGGGCCTCTTGTGAGATAAGGTAAGTAACCTATTTCCTCGTTCCACGATAAGTCTTACGGTGATGCGCTATTTTGCAAGAATACGCTGCGGGTACGAAACAACTAAATGACAAAATGAATAGATAAGAAGACACTGTGTAACGTATTACACTGTTCTTTGCGCTCTTCTTACGCCTCTTTACAGATCAATGGCAGAAAGGCTATTCGTCATTTACGTCGCTTTTTCGCCATCGAATATAAACAATGCATGGATGAGAGGACAAAGCTTGATAAGTAAATTCGTATCAACGATTACTTTATGCACGTCAGCTAGAGCTATGCTACGCGCAGTTTTCCAGCAGGGAATTTTTTTAAACTGAAAAAAAAATTGCAGTCAAATGAAACGAATGAAACAGAACGAAAATGAGAAAATACGGAGACCACAGTCATATGAAGAGCACAGGTTTATGCTGTCGAAGTAACTATAACTACGTTCATACGCCACTGTATAGATCCTGCTAGTGCAAGTTCTGCTAAGAAGATAGCAAAACAACAGCAACGACCACGCAAACGTGGAAAGTTCAAGGAAAGCAGTGCGCTTCTATTGCTGACCTTCACTGCGATTTGAATTCGCTGTACTCTAGAAAACGACGCGAACAAAAAGTGATTCTCCCAAACTACGTTCTGAAAAAACCATTGATAATTTAATAGCAGATATATAGAAGTCACAAGATTTCACTGTGGAGAAATGTTTTCTACCAGATGTTATCCGAAAATGAGGCGATATATGCTACCGCAACAAATGGTTGTTCTCTGCAGTGGTATTTAAAGCTACGAACACTGCAGTACGCCAACTGGCGGGCCGGTTGGTCAGACGCGAAAATTCAACGTAGCGGTATGGGAAGGAGGGGCTTTACTAACACAAAACACCCATATCCGCCCTCTATCGCTTTTAGGATTCCTTTCAAGTCGAGAATGAAGTGCATTTTCGGAGGATATATCAGGTTGTCATAGGCCCGTCCCTATTTTTGATTAGAGCAGAGCTCAACGTTACGTTTAACATTCGTGTGGGACACAGCAGACAAGCTGTATATTTTTGCGTCGTGGGTAAAGAATTTGCAGTAGGCATGTAAATTTAACGCAACGTCATTCGCAGTTGGGCATTTATTTGTTCATTAATTTGAACCGATTATGGTGCGCTACCGTCGAGGGTGAGGCTGAGGCTCGTCTTCTGCTTAACGGATGTTAACGAGTCGACTCATCGTTGTTCCACTGATCAGGTGAGATCCTCAGTGGAACAGCCCGCATAGCCTAATGCGTTCAGTCCGATGAACATATTAGGGTATGCCGGTTATAATCAATAAGGAAAACGAATAAAGCATTCCTCTTTTTCATGCTGAAGCTCCATCCACGCAGCAACTAACTGCCCCTCATTGCAACATAGTTCGTAAGCACCGGGCGCTAAAAGTGGATTGGAAGAATTCCAAATTTGGCGCTCATCGAGATCGCCTTACGCCGAGAACGCACTGTTTTAGAAATATCATTAGCTAGCTTTCATTCCCATTAATGTAGTGGGAGATCACTTCCGAAGGAAAATTTCACAAACTAGATGTAAAGAAGGGCAACAATTCGTAAAAAATTTGATGCCTGATTAAAGTAACACATAAGTGTGCACATAAGCTAATGAATCATTGGGAAACAAATTATTGCAGCCTCGTAATTAACTATCATTATTGCTAACTGACCAAATCGAACGTTAGCTGAGTCAGCGTCAAGTATATCAGTTTGGTGGCATGTCACCATTGGCCTTAATCGGCAGCAGTTGCATGGCATTTTCATGCTCGCCGATGAATGCGAAGTTACACAACGAAAGCGGAAGTTGGAGGTAGAGAGAATAAGCACGTGTACCTTGATGTAAGCGGAAGAAACAGCTTCCTTTACGAAAACATTTAATTCAGTGAAGTCAAATGACACTTCTGCTCACTCTGTAAGCAGGAGGGAATATGGAAGGAAGAATATCGAAGTGCGCCATACTGCTTCTTTACTTGCCATGATTCTCTCAAAGTTGTCTCAATTTCTTCAAATTCGTGAGCGCAAGTAATCCTGCAAATATACTGCAATTTAGCTATAAGGTGCTGTATTATTTCTTAGATTCATGCATAACAGATATTTATGTTTAACAGATACAGATGCTAATGTAAACAGCAATTAAATTTGAAGATTAGCGAAGCCTAATCGAACAATACAACCAATTTAGATTCGACAGGAGATTGCTAAAAGGTCGCCTATTATCCTGATTCATAAATATCAACGAACGAGCGATATTTGAAATGGGCACGTCCAAAAATTTGTGTGTTTCCAGATGTTTTAATTCTATTCGTTGTCATGAAACGCTGTTGTTAAGCAGGAAGGCATGCTAGTTGCAGGAGCAGAAACCACATGGACCATATAAAGCACGAGGTGAAAATGTCAAAGACCACAGAGAAGATCGAAAAGTACGCAACACTCTACGAGCAGGCAGTGAGCGATTTCGATGCGCAGGCCAACCGTGTTCTTATAAAACTCAACCAGTTGCCAAAAATTAAACTTGCACACGAGGTCCTTTTGTTCGATGCTGTCTTGCAGCGCTTGATTTGAACATTCTTGCTTTACCAACCGGTTAATTGATTTCTTAGAAAGGCGACATGAAGAGTTTAACATTTCACTGGGAAAGAAAATACTCATTTAATGCCTAAAATCTCATCAAGTATTTGGTACATATAACTCTGTTATTTATGTTTACATGTAAACAACCTGAAGAATTTAATTGTTTGAGGACGGCGTTAGTGTGGAAGAAGCAGCGTTTTAACTTTTCTGTCTCCTCCACCTTTTCGTCAATCTCATCACATTATTTACCAATGCGTGCCCTCTCAGTTTCTTTCAGTAACTCCCACATTTTCTCAGCACTTTGTCAGGTGTTGTGAGAGTGTTTGAAGTTTTAGTCACGTTGTTCTGAGTTGCGGTTTCCGTCAAACAGTGCATCGAAGAATGCTTCGACACACACTTTTAATTTTCTCATCCATCCTCATTCCTCGAAATTTGTCTCCTTTAGTTCAATATGGCTGCTATTTTTTAAACCGAATCTCTTTTGTCCTGAAAATCTTCATTTTCCTACTGAAAAATTTTCCCGAAAAAGTTTTTTTTTTGCAGCAACAAGTTGATTTTTGAAAATCCGACAGTGAGACAAATCCACGGCTCTCTTTCGTGTGCGTGCAAATGGCATCTAAGTTTTCAGCGCCTTATATCTTCTAACTGTGCCGAATTCATCCTGATCCTTCCTCAGCATTACTGTTATTTTGCAGATACGCGACGCATTCACTTCTAACCTCTTCCGCCCTCTTTAATCGTTGGAGTGAATCTAACAAGCCCTTCATTGTGAGGAAAAATTGAAAGGATTGGGTTTAGGATGACTCTGCATATGAGCAGCATAGAGTGATTTCTTGTCAGATATAAAACTGGCAAGAAATTTTTCAGCTCTAGAAAAGAGCGATAGCTCAGTAGAGCCAGTTATTCAACCATGCGGTTTGTCAAAAATTGGCTGCAGCCATCTGTCCTGAAGTATATCAAATTTTCTTGGCACGTTGTGCTAGAAATAATATTCATTGGTTGAAAAGATTTCTTCCACAGAAACAGTCACCGAACGACATCACACAAAGTTACTAAAAATGATGAGAGCGGCATTCTTTCAAACGGGGATAAGAACTGGAGGTGTCAGAAGTGAATGGATGGAGGCAATCGCGAAAAAATAGTTACGGCAATGCCGAGGAAGCTGTGGAAAGACGAAAACGTCGTAACGTGGGTGGTGCTGGAACGTCGCTAGCGGCTGTTACAATACATTCAGTTGTCTGAGGAGGACTGTCGAAAATTTCGGACGTTGTTCCTCCTATTCGATTTTTTGGTGGTGCATCAATAGCTAACCGAAATAAGTGAGGCACATATGGTTGTAACGGAACCATGATTAGGAAACTAACTGAATGTACTTGTAGAGGGATATTATCGAGTATTGGACATGTCTGCAGCATTTCCATGGAGAAAGCGCAAAAGCAATCGCAGCAGCCAGAATTCAGTAGAAGACAAAGCAGCAATCACGCTCTTTTCAAATCTTCAGTGAATTTGCTATTTATGCTTGCTTTATGATGGTGGAGCTTTTATTGTTATTCTTGAGCTGGCTTGAAGTAGACCCAAAGAACCAAAAACGATAAGATTGACCGTATCGAATTCCACTAAATTTTATATTTTAATGGCTCTCACGAGTCGACTATCCTATTTTTCAACTCGTACCGAGCTGTTCACGTTTGAACAGTGGCTTAGATCACTCTCGCTTCCCATATGAGCCACAGAATATTGGCTGTTAACGATATCAGCTGCAACTGCCACAATTTGTCACTACGACGGTCCATCGGAATCGATTTAGCAGCGAGGTATGAAGCAGGATGGTTATATACGTTCTTTTTGCGAAATTTTATGTTAATAAAAACCGCGTAACCGACTATAAACATATTTGCATGCGACAGAGTACTACAATTTCGGGATGATCGATTCTGTGCAAGTTAAAATTACACTATTTTCAGATGAAGGAGAGCATTTAATGCTCACTTTTAGACATTTTACTGCATCTGTGATACAACTGTAGTGACAGTGGCAGAAATGTTTCAAGAAGCCGCAGCAGAACCTGCACTTAGCTTCGAAGCTAAGCCCAGGCAGAAAGAGTTTGCTATCGAAAACCGTGCTTTGTCGCTTCTTTTACCTTATTCAGATCATTTGAATCGCGTCCCGGCTGCGCCATCCCTGGTGCGCTACTCTCGGTTCCCATTACAAGCATATTAGCTTACATTGCATTACTTATTGTCAATTTCGCACTCGTTTTTTTCTGTTCGAGGATTGCTTGCGTTTATAGCTGTTAAAAGGTGAGATACTGCGACTGGTTTCCTCTTGTAAATGCACTCACGCGAGTAACGGTAGCCTTCAATGTAGTGCGATACGCTTCAAATGACGTGATTAAACAGAGGTTGAGCTAGCGAACAAACAGATGGGGACAGGAATATTTTGGAGCTGGAAACATGATCTTATGGTTGCAGCATGGTGTGGTGTATTGGATGCCATAAGCAATAGATCTATGTTCAATTCATTATCACTTTTCACGCGTCACCCTTCACTTCAGATGGTGTAAATATTCCATTTTTGTGAGATAAGTATCTTTCAAAGAGCTGTCGCAAATAGCTCGTGATACGAATGGTACAAATGGGTAGTGATATATTTCTTGCTCGTGTACGACAGAAAATAGGGAAGTCTAAGAGAGTGGAAAGTCCATTTTGATCTCGGACTAAGCAGTGATTAAAACAGTAAAAGGTCTGCAGTGACATATTCATGTGACACTTGAGACATCGAAGAGTATTTGAGAATCGAACTGAAATCATGGTCAACTAAGAAAGAGCGAAGGGTAAGGGGAAAGGTGTAGAATCCAAAAGATAGAATCAAGGGTAGTAATTTTTTGTAAAGTTATCGGGCTTTTATTTTTGCCGTGTGCATCGACAAAACAAATATTTTCCCGCAGTGCTTCAGGACGACGGGAGAGCAGCAATGTCTTTATACTTGCAGTAATTATGTAGCTGCAACTAGTATCCGTTGGCAGTGGACTTGTTCCACTGTCACGTCTCGAATACAGCAAAAATCGAATACAACAAACTTCATAGTTGACTTTTAAAAATAGGAGAAGAGGAAGCAATGTATGCTCTGTGCCACGACGCTTTGGATCCTGCGCAAATGGACAGCGGACAGTCGCCTCGATATTTTGGCGCGACGGTGCAGCGATTGGTCGAGCGGATATTTGGCTTCAGCAGCAGAAGACCTCGACTTGTTTTTCTATCATCACAGCCTTCATTCGAGATTGCAGCAGCATATGAAGTAGTGGAAGCCCATTTCAGCGACTTGGTGGTTGACAGGGTACTCACTGGAATCACTCAGCAGAGCTCAATTTCAACGCTGTGTACTGACCGCTGTGCTGACCACTTTACTCAGCCTTGCAGCTCTATGATCCATCTCTTTTCACCTCACAAATTACAAATTCAGAGGAGTTCGTGAAAAGTGGACCAAATTTCAATGAAGTAGCCGATCAGATGACGGTAAAAGAAGCAAATGAAATTTTCGAAGCAGCAAGAAATATGAGCAAATTGCGCTACCCCGCTCTCTGCCAGTTAGAGCCTTTGGAAGCTGATGTTAAAAGAAACTGAAAAGTAGAGTGGTCTGAGAAATGAGAAGGGATTCGGTACGGTTAAACTTAACTTGAGTTTTTGTTTTACGATGTGCTGCAATTCGCATGAAAGGCATCGGAGCTTTATTTTCCGCCATAGGCACCCGTATCTCCGAGTCAGCATTCATGCTACGGTACTATCTTGCATTATGCAATGCTTAGCAAAAAGCAATGCTTAGCGATTTATACTTTCTAACTGTTTGTGTGTCCACTTATTTCAACTCATGCGAAATGTTTACAATTCGGACGTCATTTATCTTCATGGTATTAGGGATCATTCTGAGTCCACATTTAAGAAACCACTCTTCTCATGCCACTTTTTCATGGCCACCCAAATATCTTTTACATCCTTAATGATGGCAACAGATTCACAGAATTATAGTAAAAAGTTGCCATCAAGGCTGCTGTGTGAGATGGAATAAGCTAGTGAAGGTTGCTCGAGTGCCAACTGATAGACACCAGTAGTTCAAAAGCGAATTTTGTTTGAAGCTAATTGCGTCTTAGAAACTTGAAACGACAGACACTTTTGATCGAAAATGAAACCCAACGAATAAACGACAGATCAGATCGGAGAATTTCGATTTCTGGGCAAACTTTCATTAAAAGATAATTATAGATAAAGTAGCATAAAGGTTGTTACACCTAACAAAATTTTTTCAGCACTAATAATAAGTACAAAACTGCTTGGGAACAACGACAATGATCAACGTATCCTTCATCTTGTTCTTGCCTACGCAGAATCAGCTCTAAACAGAGAACGCGCCACTTTCGTCCGCTGATAGAAGACAGCGAGAAAATGAATGGGAGCAGTCGCGATGCAACCGCATGCAAGGATACACAGCGTGCACTGCGACCTGTTGACCTTCTCACTGTTATTACCTTGAGTTCATGCACTTCAGTACGTCCGCATGGCATGACCTGAGAAAATAAGCTTGCTGCGAGAAATAAATTGTGCTCGGTGATTTATCATGCTTTTGCTGCCTATTCCTTGTTATTCCACAGGGCACAACTGAGATAAAAACCAATACACTCGCTCCACATCCACTGCAAGACGGCCAGCTGTGTGAAGTATGAAAGAAAGAGTCCTCAGTGTTGAATTCATCGTCACAGCCACCTCTCAAGCCTACCTTCAATTGCCGGAAACGATAAAAATAAATCCTAGTCCAGAGCCTTTCATTCACTAATATGGAGAGGTTATATTGGAAGCAAGTCGTGAGTCTCGACGACTGATTGATAAGTTGTTTTATTGAGCGGCCGACCTCTCTTCACAATCCAACCTCTTAGAAGAAGGATGTTTCGGAAGGTGCGGTCGGCTCAAGCGATAAACATATGGACTTCCTATCTTCTCAAGATAGGCGCATTATCGCAGGGAAAGGGCCCTGCATTCAAGCGGTATTTTAAGTCACTTAAGGGCTGTTTTCGAAATAATTTGGCCCGGGGTCCCTTTGAGGTGGCTGTTTACGGGGATCTGCATGACACCAGATCATTCCTTTCCATAATAAAAATAAATTGACTTATGCGCACGAGGTGCACTGCATACAGCTGTTGTCGTGAACGTCTGCATCCGATACGTTCGAAATATTATCTTTCGAATGATATGCACATGACGCATATTTCATCTTCGCAGTGAGCAATTTCAAATGATAATGAACTAAAGAATAAACAAATCGAACGGATGAAAAGACAGCTGCCCAAACATTTTACTTAAAAAAGAAGACAACATGAGCGAATGAAAAGAAAAGTAACAATAGTTACATCTATTCTGCTGGAATAGCTGTGATTTCCAGATTCCCTCTAGCTGTGATTTCGAGAAAACGATGCAACATTAATTAAGGAGCACTGCAGTGGATGAAGAGTTTCGCTAATCAAAGAGGAAATGAATCGAAACGGGATGACGGTGAGGGAAGGGGGTGGGAATCTTAGCTGCCCTCCGCAGAACCACAAATCGTCGTCATGATAAATGAGAGAGAAAGTGGGGCGATGAAATAATGCGATTTTCTGCATCTATTCCGTTTCAGTTCCAAGTCTCATATTTAAAAAAAAATCTCTTGACACTTCGATAATGAACGAACAGTGAGATTAATTTTCAAATCTAATGATTGGTTTGCAGGAAATTTCAACCAACCGGGAGAACAAGCGGCACAATTAGGTCGAATGTAGTAAGCAGCCGAATTTGGTAGATGGTGTTCGATCGAAAAGTCTAAATTTTTCGAGGATATAATGTAGTTAGTGTAAGCAAGAGGATCATGGCAAAACTGCAACAGAACGACGGCACTCCGCGCACCAAACCGCGAACGGCGCTGAGCAGGTGCACCACACTGCGTGCGCATCACTGTCGTACTCTGTACTCTCCAGATTTGCTGCAGAGGTTACCAATTTGGGTGGTTTGCAAAGCAGAAAAGAGCTACAAACATTAGAAAATAGAGTTGAGGGGAGCACATAAAATACTATAGTTGAGAACACAGAACATTAGACCTGTGAAAAAAACGACATCGACAGAACTCTAAAACTCTCAGGCCACGACGGCTCAGTTCCAGCCAGAGTGGCACTCGCGACAAACGACGCGCCTGCTAAGACGACTGATGCTTACTGCGTCCCTCTCTCTTCATCATACGGATGTGGCTCGTTAATCGGAACCAAAATTCAAAATGGCTTGGTGTTACAATTTTTTCTTATTTTCTGGCCATGTTCAACTGCCTAGTAATTCAAGTGCACTGGACAACAAAAAACTACTGACGGCATATGCAACTAGAGTTGTGGAAAAAACAGCAGTGAAGGGAATGCGGAGGAGGATTTTCCGTTGGACTTACATGAGCATCGGCAGTAAACAACGAGGTTGTTAAGGGGGACGCCACTGATGGCGTTGCCCCTTAGCAATACGAAGGTAGCAATGCAGCGGGTGCCTAAATTTAGCTTACGCTGACGGGTCAAGTGATTTTTCTACGAGACTGCGCTGGATAAATAGGACTCAACAGGTGGTAGTTCAGAAGAGGTTTTTTACGGCAATCATCAAAGCGAAAAAAAGATTCACAGGAACAGGGCTAAATAGAATTGAAAAGAAAGTAGGATGAACAGGGGATTAACCTGAGAAAGCAATGGCGGTTATATGCAGATGAACCAACAGCACGGGACGCCTCTCCTGATGGGGACTGCATCGGTTGTGCTCGAACATTTTGATAATACGAAGGCGGTAGTGGAACTAGTCTGCCCTCATAGAGAACATTACTTTTCCCTGGCAATTCGTTGGTCAAGTAGGCTTAAACACAAGGCAACAAAGAAAACTGTCTGTTGGGTCGGTCCTCAAATTTAAGAAAAAACACCACCGAGTATACACAAGGCTGGACAAAACTTGGCTGGAAGAACACTGACCTGAGGAAGCAGTTGCTGTGTTAGAAGTACAGGATACAGCATACGGCATCGTTTGCCGCACAGCTGATAGTTCAGGTGCTGCTGATGTCAGTGCAGGTTGATCAGGTCGATTCTGTATCAGTCATAAAGAATATCGCACTGCAAAGATGTATCCTTCGTACAGCAAAGCCTGGAAGGACTGCACGTATTGTATACTGTTTGAGTCTGTACGTTCCTGCAATTACGAGAGTTCTCATTGCGGCCTCAATAAATGCTTCATATTATACAGAAATGACAACCGCACATGAGGAGTTATCAGACACACCATGCACACATTGCAGTTTTCAGATACACATTGTAATTTCCGAATAAAAGGAGTAAAGCTAAGGAAATTTTAGAACAACTCGGCCCACTTTTAGAGGAACGAAATCCGCTTACCTCACTGATGTATGGTTCCAGCGTTCATCCGATTTTCCTAAATATTCTAAGATCACTGAACGCTTCAACAAAATTCATTTTTGCTTTTTATTAACGACTCTTCGTTAGTTGCATCATATTCCCTGCGGCAGTGAACAAGGACGGACAATACATGAGTTGGATAAGGTAAGGAGGAAAATAGAGCGAAAACGAGATAAACGAATACATAAATTGTTTAATTTATGGCACTGCTGATAGTATCAGTCTACAGAGTTTCCTTAGGCTTCTTCAGATCCAGTGTCTCCGTAAACGAAGACTGTTTGAGCCCTAGCCTGCTACCGTTCCATCCTGATATAATTCAACAATCTGCACCTCTTTCTGATGGCATTTTCTCATCAACCTCCACACCGCCAATATCTGCCTTTCCACAATGTTATCAAATGGCGCATTTTAAGAACCACAGTCTTCGATGCAGCATCAAAACAGAAATTGATCAATCTGACTTCAAGTTCAAGGTTCTACAGCTAGAAAGATGAGAAAAAGATCACTCGTTCATTTGTGTATTTACACATTTACATATTTACACATTCACATATTTATGCTTGGACGTTTATATATTTATATATTTGCGTACCATATACCAATTAACTGTGTGGCTCGCACACAACTACAAAACAGTCGATTTTATTTTAACCAAAGCGATGTCACTAAAACGTTAAACGGTATGAATTCTTCATTATTTCTTCCACACTTCAGTGTCCACAACTTTCATCAGATCTGCTGCATCGCTCCAGCTTCAGTGGTTCTTCGAGTGTAACCTTCTGAAGGATAGCTACACTTTTATGCATAAGAAAAAGTGCCTATAGGCGATTCCTTCTAATACTACTGCAGGAGCAACCGGCTTAGTTAGCGTACTTCTGACGTATGTTTTCTCTTTGTTTGTAGTTTATATAAGCGGTCGATTTAATAAGTGGAGATGTAAGGATGCGCATTTTATCGACCTTTCTGCTACATTTCTTCAGTCATGTTCTCCTCGCTGTCAAGGAATCGATTTTATAACGCTTTGCTAGGGGAGCGAGTCTCACCGCATTGATATGAACATACAAATGCACTCACATATTGTTTTAACACTGAGTAATCCATATCTTTGTGCGAAAGTTTGCTTTATTGGATTAGCGACTAAGAGAGTGTATAATTTGCAACGTAATCGATACGAATTTGTTTTGCGATGGTTACTAACGAATTAAATAATTAATTTATTTTATTTTACATAGCAGCTTGTTGCATCTTTCATGGAAGCAGTCATAGTTGCATTATACTTCCATCCACCTCATAATTTCATATTTTTCGCGTCTACGATAACGTATCTCTGAAACAATACGCTAAATGGCGCTATTCAGTTGCATAAGTGAGCGTTGCTGTTCATTGTTTCAATTTTCGTCTCGAGGACACAGCTGCGATTCGAGCGTACAAATGATAGACAGTGGTGTGGCGTTGTTGATTGCAGCTTTTGCCAGCATTGTGATCGCAATTACCGTTGTGCAGAGATGCTATGGAGGCCATCGGCTCTTAAAGAAGCCAAAGTATGCGCTGTTTTTAATGATATTCAATGAGCTGATAACTCCAGGCATAGCTACAATGAGGAAGGCGTGTTATTTTTTCTGAAATAACAATATGTTTTGATGTATAAACGTGTGATAACTGATAGTGTTCACTGAGAATGTTCGACTGCACATTTCGTCAGGAGTTTTCTCTTGAAACTTTTCTCACGCAACGTTTTTTCCACAATAAGCCACATCAGTGAACGTTAAAAAACATAATCCACAGCATAGGAGTACTTCTTCCCCCTCTCCCCCAATGTTTCAGACGTAACCGATGTCCACAAATTTGGAGCCTTCCATTTGAGCGAATTCCTGCTAGAATTTTTCAGCAGCCATAATTGCGCATGGGAGCGCCCAGCAGCCAACCACTTAATACCTCCGTGGATCATACAGCTGTAGTCCTTGACGCGCATCGGCTCCCTTCCAGCTTTTCTTCTTCTTCCATGATTAATGAATGCATGGCACACATATTTAAAGTGATTTTGTGCAGAAAAATAGAAACGATGGGGAATCAAAAGAGCAACTGGCTAAGTCAACGAGTTTATCCATGAAATCGGCATTCGTGTCAGTTAATGAGGTATGCTTCACCGATTGCAGCTATTGCGTGTGATAACATTTGACGGCTGTTAATTTCATTTATAACATGTCAAATCTTTGGGCCAACTGAACTGAATCAACGCTCACTGCAGAACTGAATCAACACTGTTTGCATGAGAGATTCAAACTTACTTAAGTAATTAACAAGGGACTTATTCAACCAAAACTTCGACTGAAGTATATTCAATCTCCTCTTGTTCCTGCATTCTTTTTATTTATGTGCTAAACGCCAAAACATCAATTTTCATACATTCCACTCAACTTTTGTCACGCTAGATCGATAACCGGACAAAAAAGGGTGATGAAGGAGGAGGAGAGGGAAAAGAAAGAAGACAAGCACCCATACTCATTTCAAGTGAAAAGTGTGGATGCTTTTCAGTATATGGTCGATATTTTGCCATGACTGCATTGATATACAGCGACAGTCTGCGTCCGGAGCAGTGAAGTAGGATGAAAAAGGAGAGTATCTGGGTAGAGAAATGAGAGCTGATGAAGTGGCGGAAGAGGGTGATAAATCGGAAGACACCAATCGCATAGTTAATTTCAGTTTCCATTGGATTTTTAGACGGCGGCAGGATGCACGGCTTCAGTTATATTATTATAGGCTGGAAATGATTTTCAAGTGGCTTCTCCAGTTCAGTCACCAGCTGCCGACCTCAATGATTTCACAGAAAAGGAGGTAGGAGATAACATCCCACAACCTGTTCTATTAGTATGTCTAATGACCTGATTTGGTTTTGTGTGATATGAAACTCTATCCTTGTTGATCCGGTCTCCGAGTTGCTTCTACTGAAAATAGTGTCTTTTTCGAAGAGTTGAATCCACAAAGTATCACTGTTACACAACAGAAAATTTAAATTAATATATTCTCCTGAGACGTTAAGCAGCAATGTTCATTAACGCGGCCATTGTTCTCGTTCATCATCAACGCTAGTAAGAAAGTGTTGGGTGTGGCGACAGAGAGCAAACTCACGATATCTCTTTGTGATGAAACAGTGGTATTTCGCTTTCATAGCATCACACACTTATACTGTTTGCTGGACCTGCATGTCCTTGTTCAACTTGTATTTTTTGGTTCGCCTGAAGCCTATATAAGGCGGGCCCCGACCGTTCGGGTCAGTCTTTCTTTCCCTCGACGACTTTCCTACCTTCACTCTCCTTTATCGTTCTCTTTTGCTATGGCGTCATCGATAAACGACTTCGACTGTTTTCTGTCCCCTCACCTTTCACTTCGCCTCCTCTCAGCGTTATTTGGTTGGAGATACAACAGTAGCGATCAGGCTTCGGAATCGTGACAAATGGAAGGCCTACCCACTCCGACGTCAGCAAGATCAGCAGGCGATGTTGCAGCAGATGATGGCTACAATGCAGCAGCAACTGACGGCTCTCTCAGTCAGCACGTCGCAGTCGACAGCAACTTCGATTGTGGACTCGTCTTTCGACAGTGCAACTGTAACCTTTACGTATGTTCCTGATGAAGACGTAACATTCGAAACTTGGTTCAAACGCTACGTAGGTAACTTCAACGTCAGCGCTCCGAAGCTCGACGACTCAGAACATGTACGCTTTCTCTTGCGGAACTCGATGCAATAGCTCACGAGAAGTAAGCAAACTACATTCTTCCAAAACAGCCACATGACCTGAAATTTGACGAAACAATCAGCATCTTCAAGGACATCTTCTGACCTAACATATCTCTATTTAACCAGTGTTTCAGTGTCTGAAGGTTGTCAAGAAGCCACGAGACGACATCACGATATATGGCAGCATCGTCAACCGTGAATGAGAGAAGTTTCGTCTGGGTGAACTCAACGCAGAGCAGTTCAAGTGCCTCATCTTCGTATGTGGACTCCAGTCGCCAGTTGATGCGGAGTATCGACTTTACTTCCTGAACAGAATCGATACAAACACCAGTGCAACGCTTAAGGACCTCATTGCGGAGTACAGACGACTTGACAGTCTCAAACACGACAACAGGATGGTCGAGGATTCCAACGCGATCCAGATGGTCAACGTTGCGACAGTTCCGGACAAGCCGAAGCACTTAAAGCGGAAGAAAAACGAGTTAAGCATCAATCGCAACACAACAGGACAGCGATAACAAGGATACCGTCGCCAAAAGAATAGTCGAAGCAGCCGACGAAATACGACAGAGCGGCTACTCCAAGGACACCATGCTGGCAATGTAGCGGTATGCACTTCGTCAAGAAGAGCCTGTTCTAAAAACACAAGTGCGCTCAGTGCGGAAACGGAGGTCATAAAGAAGGTTACTGTGCCTACAATCGGAGACAGCATAAGCAGAGGACCAACGAAAGACGCCGGCGCTATCAGTCGGAAGGTATTCAATGTGTCAAGACAAAGACGGAGGCGCGACAACGATACATTTTACTTACCGGCGTCATGCCGTGATACCTTCATGCAGAAATAACTCAGGTGAAGAGGCTGTCGCCTCTTGTTTCTTGAGTGTTCGTATGGCAGCTTATAGAGTCAGTGGTGCATTGCGCCATATGAAGGCCAAACCTGTTGCTTCCTTTAAAAATACTACCATCATTGGTCTACAAGGAAAGGCGAGGTTCGAGGACCAAGGACCATCATGAGCATTTTCCTTTGGCTTTTTTACCTTAGGTGAACATGTTGCTTACCTCGCTAGTTTGATCGCATAAAGCTAACAAATATGGTCCTAATTTTTATGGTTTTATTTCAATGCTTCAAACTAAATTTCGACTCGATTCGTTCCCTGTGAGAGTTTCATGAAACATGTTTGGCGCTTAGGAAGTCGCTGTATTTGGAGAATGTCGTGGAAGAATGTCTTTTCTTCCCTGGAATTTGCCGAATGCCTACTTCCACCCATTCTCCCGCTTTCCCTTCCCTCTTTCTCCTTTCCCTCCCTCCTCTCCCCATGTTTTTCCCTCTTTTACTCAACCTTTCTTTTATCTCCCTTCTCTTTTCCCTTACCTCCTTCCTGTCTCCTTCCATTTCCAGCTCTCTACTGCAGTTACGGGTTTCGAACAAGACCACACATGAGGAAAAACAACACTAGCAAAAACACCGAAGTACTCAAATCCGTCGATCTTACTCGGAGCGATCTACCCCAGCGTGCATTCCTTCTTGCATCGGTAAAATAACGCTGTGTGCATGCAGTGCCCGTGTAAGCGCGTAGAGCAAAATAAAGAAAGCAGGCTCTGCGCAGGTCAAACCCTACACGCGGGTTGTGCGTAGGCGTTGCTTCCAGAACTTTCCCGTGGATATTAAACGAGAGTTCTGGCTACTAGATTTACAGTGTTCCATATGTGGGGATGTTGTGATGGTGCTCGTTTGTTGTGCTGCTGTTGCACGCGGTGGGAGAGTTTGGTTGCTTGCGTAGATCGTTTTGCCGGTGCGAGTAGGGCATTTCGTGTAGAACAGCATAAATTATCGCCTTTTTTGATCTCAAGTATTTCTGTGCCTCGCGATTATTGAACACTGAGCTGTCCTATTCCTACTGCGGCGATTTTACTGCTTGCGTTGTCGTTGATTAGTTTAGTCACATTCCCTTCTTTTGCCATGCTGCAACGTAGGTTCATCGTGCAGTGGCCGATATGCTTCCATTCCATAATTTCAGTGCTGTGCTGCCAAATATCATATTATATATTTGAAATCTTTCAAAGAGGTTTGTGCTGTACGTAGGCGTTTACATATTTTTCACTCATTTTTATACAGAAGGTTGGAAATGGTAAAACTGTTGGAAATGGAAATGGTAAAATTGTTGAGATGATGCTATTTCTTTGTTGAGAATATATGCTTCATCATTGTTTTCGAGGCGAAAACAACATGACCACATACTGAGCACGGATATTCGACGTCTTCGGGCAGGGCTTTCATTTCTTAGCAGAGCACCACCCATACGTCCGTCGTTGATGGCTATCGCTGTTCAGTGCTATCTGTGATCCCAAACTTTCAGTCTTACCTTCTCAATATAATGTTATTTAGAGACGCTTTTGGGAAGGTGAATCCAAATGCTTGTTTTAGGGGGATAGTTCGGTAGAGAGTGGCTCTTCGGATGCGTACTTGAAAATGCAACAAATAGGTCGTGGAGCATGCAGTAAGTGAGGCTTTTCAGTTGGGAATGTGAGGTTTGTGTTTGGCAAAATTTTTGCCGAATCCATTCGGTCTCCACGAATTCACTGTGGATAATCTTGTTCGAGCATAAGTTGGTAGGCCTCTATATTTGGGAGTGTGGAATTCAAACCTATTTAGATAACGAAGATGAGATTTGCCTCTCCTCCTTACCTTTCTCAGGTAACGAGAAAACTCCGCGATCGATGTATAATCGCTTGTGAGGCTGCATAGACAATGAAGACCTGCAGTATTCCGCTGAATCGCAGACTTAAGCACTAATATTGTAAGATCCGTCTCTGCCATATGGCCTCCGAACTGCTATTCTTTACGGCTGAACGTCATTCGAAAGATTTCGTCGTCCTCCAAACGGAACGGACTGAATGTTGAGATTCCTTGTCAGTTTAGTTTCAATTTGGTAATTACTGCTCAACTTGAAGTCACCATCCTTGGAAGATTGTGCTTATTAATTTTCGGTGCTCTAGACCACCTGCTATGATTCCAAAGAGGATCCGTGGAAAGGGAGAGGGAGAGATGGAACGGAAGGCGTCGATAGCGATCTAACTATTCTCGTGAAATCTGACCACAGAACTATCATCACCTTCAAGCTCAGCAACGAAATATCGATGTTCAAAGTGGACCAGTTTTCTTTTTATTTGAGGAACTTTCAAAAGGTATTCGACCACATCCTTCATTTCGAAAGAGCATCAATTTCCCAAACCGTACTATATCTTTGCGCCATATATGTTCCGTCTCTTAATCTACTCATGTATACGCAAGAAAACTTGAGGTATGAAGCTTATATCTTTGAGTTGGAACAGTGTCTCGAAAATTTAGGGTGTCCATGCGAAGTTATTTATTCATATTAAAGACGTCAACACGCCTCATGACACCATGCTTATACTTTTTTAGGAAAGTTGATGGAAGGCAATTTGATCTTCTTAGTCCTCTCTTGATCATCTTTAGATTTCGGAGGGAATTTGTTCGGCCTCTGACAGGTTCAGCTTCTGACTCCTGCTTGTCTTGATGGTCGAAAAAAAAATTAAATATGGATGGTAATTGGGAAGTGATAAGCATGACTGAAGACCTTGAACAAGTCTTGTTGAAATTGAAGCTTAAGAGTAAAGCATGTAGGTGAGGCAGGAAGACTGTGGTAGAGGTTGTGAATTTTTTATAAACATTTTGGAACTCATAGAATCACTGCCATGAGATAGTATTGCTGTCCGGCATGAGTTACTCCTTGACCCGTCTTCTTAGGCTGTCTACAGTGCAGCATTTCCTTTGAAGCGTTTGCCCGTATTTTATTCCTGGTCGTCCCCAGCGTTAGACACTGAATCATCAGTTTTTTTAGGTGTCATTGGTAGTTCCGAAAGGATGCAGATTTTCGTCAAAACGATTAGCGGCAAGACGATCACTCTCGAGGTAGAGCCCTCCGACACCATCGCGAACGTCAAAATGAAGATTCAGGAGAAAGAGAGTATCCCACCCATTGAGCAGCGTCTCATCTACACAGGTTCATTGTCTCTTTATGAGAGGACGGGGGAAGAGGAGGCAAGTGGGCGGTGTTGAATATCATTGGCATTGACATTGTTGTACCTCTCATGCTTATCATCTCACTCTAAAAGGCACCATTCGTCATGGAATTTTTGGGTCTGCGCTATTGTCTTTGTGAGTTCAGAGGTTTACTTCAAAGTGTGGTGGAAATTCATTTTGAAACCATTTGGCGGCGTTTGGTTGCCGTCAATAAAGAGAAACATTGGAAGGAAACTGATCTGCCATCCTGAAAGGGCATATATCCGTCATCTGTGGGCATTCAGGATACCATCCTGTTAATATTTTAAGGTAGGTATCTTCAAGACTGCCGTACCTTATCGGATTACAACATCGAAAAAGCGTCAACTCTTCACCTATTGCTCCGTCTTCCTTGTGGGATGCATATATTTATCAAGACGCTTACCGGTAAGACGATTGCACTCGAAGTGGAGTCATCGGACACAATTGAAAACGTCAAGGTGAAAATCTACGACAAGGAAGATATCCCACCCGACCAACAGCGTCTGGTCTTCGCAGGTCTCTTCCCGCGGATTACTTCGATGTTTCCTTTTTTTATTCTTGCTTAATAGAGGGCATCGTGCTTTTAGCGTGTTAAATGACTTATCTTTGCCGTCGTATGTTGTAGAGGGAGATACGAAATGGCTTTTTGAGTGGAGCCGTCAGAATACGATGTCGGAGTAGTCTCTTAACGAGGAAAGTCGTTCAAGCGGCCATTTTTTTGAAATTGGGTTTTCTGAATAAGTTCATCCCATTCAAGTGCTGTCATAACGGCAATCAGCCGGGTCGGTGATTGTAAACATTATCAATCTGCTATCATTACTCGTAGTCATTTGCCTTGCCTTCATCCATCTTGTTTGTACCGTCTGGCCATGGTGTATCAGTCTCACTGCTGCTCCAGTTCGCCGCAGCTTAAATGAGAACGTCTATAGTGCATAAGATACAGCCCTGGAGCTCTTCCTACTGGAAGAACATAATTCAGCAACAGCGTTCAACGAATTTGTTCATCTTTGATTCACGTAGGGCATTAGCACATTATGTAGTCGAATATTTAATGACGTTCTGGAGCTAATCGACTGTGAGTGATTTTACCTCGTGTGGGCGCTGTTTGCAGCTGTGGACTCGACACTGGACTAAAAGTTCTAGGGAAGCAGCAGTACTGGGTTTTAGTAGGATTAGATTTGCGAATTACTACCTTCTGGCGCTCCCGTTACCATCAGAATTGGCGCAGCATTACTATTCCTGGTGCATACCTTAGGCAAACAACTCGATGACCATCAAAAAATAGCGGACTGTGGCATCCGGAACGGATCGATTGTTCATCTCGTTTTTCGTCTTCGTGGCGGCATGCTCATTTTCATCAAGACGCTTACGGGGATAACGATGACACTGGAAGTCGAACTCTCCGATACGGTCTATCACGTCAAGGCGAAGATTTACGATAGGGAGGGTATCCCGCCCGATCAGCAACGTCTCATATATGCAGGTATTATGTTTTGCAAGGAATATTTGTCTTTGACGATTACTTTTTCTAAAAGAGCTGCAGCGGGAAAATTAACGAGCTTGTAGAATTTGACGTTGTAGGAAAAAATATTTCAGCGACATGTTCAGTACGCTGTCGAGGGATTTCTCGTTGAAGTAGTAGCAAGTGATCGTGTCTCCAGACGACTAGAATTGGGCAGTAGGGGATAGCGGGTGGTGTTCAGTTGTGGTTGATCACTGTGAGTGTTGCCGGTAGGACTCAACTCCTTGTGAAAGTGCGTCCACTATATGGTAGTCATCGTATTTGAAATGTTTCTTTGCTGCAGGAAAGCAACTCGAGGATGATCGTACCCTCGCCGAGTACAATATCCAGAAGGAATCTACGGTGCATCTGGTCCTTCGTCTGCGTGGCGGAATGGACATCTCCGTTAACACACCCGTTAACACTATGATAGTGCAACTGGAAGCGTTGGACAACGTCGAGAACGTCGAGGCGGACGGACAAGTCGAACAGTCGGCCCATTTTCAGTAGTAACTTGTGTCAGGGGAATTGAAGCTGTCGATGGTGTCACTGCTTTCGATCCTTCGTTTCCACACCTCGAAAGGCACTTTTTATATGGAATGTCCGATCTGGTGGAGTAGCAAAGATAAAGGATACCTCTCATTTTACTGCCCTGATATTTTACTCATGTAGGTAAGTTCAAGGCTGTTATCTGATCCAGACTCCACTTTACTAAACCTTCATTAGAAATGGCTAAAGTGGAAGTATGGTTTGAGATGTCGGTTGTATCAATTTATTGGTTGTCTTCTGATCTCCAAATGGTCTCATTGTCTACTTATAGGGAGAGAATTGGAGGGTACAGGCACATTGTGGGATGGCAGTAACCAAGTCACCGATCCATCTAGTTCATCGTTTGTCTGAAGAATCTTTCTAAATTGTTCACTCTCTGCGTCACAGTCAGATATATACTTTGTCCCTTTTACCGTCCGTTCGTCTTCTTTCACCTAAAGGCTGCGTGGGCTTCCATCGACACTTAATATATCTTGTGCCCCTATTGCTACGTTCATGTTATCTTTTCGCATACAGTATGAAGAATGTCGTCCTTTTTACGCATTTAATGCTTCGTAATAAAGTTTCGTTATTTAATGAAATTGCTTCTTACATGTATCATCAGACGGTCTATATGGTCTTCAGACGCTTGAGGCACGCATCCATTGACCAGACATTTCGCGTACAGGGCTCATGCAAAAATATCTGCGTGCAAAATAGCGAAGAAGTACGAAGAGTTCAGGTAGTTGTGGTGGATTCGCTTGCAGGTGCCTGCGCCATTTGGCGGACAGTAGTTCATGGAATGTGTGTGCAGCGGAAGTTCTACCTCCTCGCACCTGGCCGTTTTCTTTATTCGGCGGTACGGGGCTAAATCCTTTTCCGTCATAGTCTCGAGATAGGTGGAAATTAATGTGACGGACCTGTACACTCACAATATGGGTTTTTTGAACTCGATACAAAAGTTGCCATGTGGTCAGCTAATGTCAACACGGCTGCTCGAGGTGCCGCAGAAATGTCTGCTCGATGAGGTCCGAGTTTTGGTGCATTCGAAGTGTGTCGTTGAAAGCAACGATCTGTTGTAATCTTCCGCAGTCATTTCAATTGATTCTAAAATCTTACGTATCCAGTGCGGATATGAAACAGCGACAAATTATGCGCGTCGACGTTGATAGGTCACCAACTGTTGTCTGTCATATAGGTCTGTCTTTTCGAAATAAGGGACTTCCAGGAATCTGTGGATCTGATCTTTGAGCAAACCCGACTGACATCATATCTGAGCTGGGAATTGCAACGGGCGATCTTCGGGACACCTACATAAGAATGTCCTAGTACTGACGGTATTTCAGAATCCGGTTACTGAATGATGAGGAGATGTGTATTCGATGCCATCCTTACAACTTGGAAGTTTTCCGAAAAGGGAGATCGGTGAAGACAGCTTGGTGGGTGGACATCTTGACTGAGCTATCGCTCCTAGTATTTCCCTCGTTTTAACCCCAACACCCCCTCCCTCCACCCTCTCGTCCAACAAATTTTCAATTTTTTCCGACATTCAGCAATCAACTCAAAACAAACCATGACAGTTTTATGGATCGGAATACTGGTAAACAAATCGCTCTCAAAAATTTGTTGAATTAGCGTTTCTACAGCTCCAAACCCGATCTCTAAACCCGCTCTTTAGACCCCCTGAACTCGATCTTCAAACCCATTGTCTAATCCATTAGTATGCCTCACTGAGACGTTGGTGGCATTAAATATACTTTGTATGTAAATTTCTTGTGCATCATATGCGCTATAAAAGTACTGTAGAAATAAACGGAGGAAATTTGGTGATCCTCATAAGGTGGTGAAGAATTTCCAGTACGTAATAAATAAAATTGATTCTCAGAGTGGGTTGGGATGCCTCTCATTCTTTTCGGCCGACAGCCGACGAAATAATTCGAAATTATAGTTCTACTTGTGAAGAAAAGTGAATTGCTTCAACGAGTTTGCCTGAAAAAATTCAAAAAATAACGTCGTTATAATGTGCTGCGATGCTGAAACTTCCTAATAAATTTGCTTTCCAGGATGTTCCAAAATGTTCCCAAAGATATTCCCAAATAAGTGAAATTTCGAAATGAAAGCGATCGAAACAACTAATACTCTATCTCCGAACCTATTATTACTCAAAAATGCTAGGACACTTGCCCAAAATTGATAGTTGCCTCACTTATTTTCCCAACACTTCTCCTTCACGAGCAATTCAGAATCCTTAATGCCGCTCTAATTCAACAAATCGTCAGGTAAGTGGGCCGAGCACCTGGTGGCGATGCATCGGCATTACCACATGAGTCGGCCGCATCAGGCGCACCTAAGTCGAACACAGGAGAGATGAGATTACCCTTAATTCAGTTTCTTGAACAGTAAACTAAGTAGCTTGAAAGCTAAACATTCGTATCCTGCAATCGGTGGTGCGAGAAAGCGAAGAGGGGAGAAGGATACCCTATAGTTGGGTCCACTGTCATACAGTAGGAAGTACGACTAACCGGTCAGGTCCAAAGCAATTATAGTGTACAGAGTTAAATAATATTCTCTGCAAAATATTCCCCTTTTTTTGCTGAAAATTGCAATGTTGTTGATTAGCAAACAATAACAATAACTACACTTTACCTCTCAAATCGCTTTCAGTATCTCCCAGTTCCACTTGGAGGTGCGACTGATGATAGTGCAACAGAAACATCTCGAGATGATAAGAGTGAAATTGCATAAACGGGTGAAATCCATGAGGATAGGATGAGATGGGCGTTTGACTCGATTCGTCGTTTGTCCACTGCTTCAATGATTTCTTATTTGAGTTTTGAACGGGAAAAGACAGACAGACCTGATTTTCGATGATTTCTTCGCTAGTTTTAGTGTAAAGTGATTTTGTGCAAATAGAAACAGTCGAGACTGTGTTTTGCTCTGTCGGAGGAAAACAGTGAAATGAATTCCTTGCGATAGTGGCTTAGCACCTCTATCCGTGAAGAATTTCATGTATCTTTACTCAAATGCGAAAATGACGGTCTAGCTTACGAGAAGCGGGTTGCCAACTGGAAGTTGATAACCGCATCTCATCGGAGCTGCCAACATCAATCTTGTAAATTTTTAAATAATCTTTGCAATGTTGCACGCGATGGAGGTCAGTTAGCACTGCTGGAGCAAAAGAACGATGCAAAATTAAAGGCTTCAGGAAAGAAGAGACGCCAGCAAGGAAGTGTTCTTCAGAGTATTCAGCCGAATCCGCATAATGCAGGAAATATCATGTGAGAACATCATAGTTCGGCCCACAATCGTATAGAATGGAAAGTGATTTGCAAGATTTGCATCACTTTGAAGAGTTCACTTTTTTTTTGATTTAATGCAGTATGATATAGATTGGAAGTGGGAAAACACACCAATGTATACAAACGGGAATAGCAATAATGCGACAAAAGATTTAATGTGAGAATTTCAGCGAAATGTGGAGATCGAGACGACTCAGTCGGGGCTTAAAAAAATGGAGCAACTGATGAATTAAAGATATCGGCGAGGTGCTGACTCCACACTCGTACAACCTCATAGTGGAGACTATCCAAGATATATATTTTTTTTGTTGCAACATCTTTTCACAAGGTCGAACTGTTGCAACTGAAATTGAAGAAGGTAGCACACAATAGACTTCAATGAACATTTACTACAACGTAGCGGAAGTGAGACGTAATTTCCGTAGAGCATTTTCCTCCTAACCTCGAATGTCCTCTTTCACTTTTAGAGCGAATCGTTACGGTTGACTTACTAATTAAACTTGATAAGTGAAGCCTCATATCTCGTATTCCGTATAATTAGAGAGCGCATACCTTGACTGGCACCTGAAACATCCTCAGCTTACGTGAATCTCTTATTGCCGATTTGCTATGTCAGTTTGAAGAGTGAGTGCATATGAATGGCGTAACCCCATCCCAAAATTCGGAAAACGGTGAACGAACCAATTTGTCTGTGAAGAGAGGTTTCCGCTTGAAATCATAACGACTTGCTGTCCGATCCCTCTTTCGTTCCTCCTCCACCTCACTACCATCTCTTCTACTACGCCTCTGTCCGTATGTTTAGAGAATGAAGAAGGAAGAAAATATCAATTCCTTTTATAGCATATAAAAAAGATTGAAAAGAGTGAACTTCAACTTTTTAGCTTCTCGGCTGCGTCATCCTTCCGACCATAAATGGACGATATTTAGCCAAAATGAGACTCATCAAATGGATTCCATCCATTACGAATTGCTGATTGATAAACTCATCAAGGCGTGTGTCAAACAGTTTCCATTTCCCTCACGAATGGGGAGAGGAGATTTTTGTCACGACTGCTCGCGAAAACAAGCGCGACGTGAGGTTCAGAGATTTGCCTTCAAACTGCGTGAAGGCTAAAACCTAACAAAAGCATGCCCTAAAAGTTATGCGAGGATGTGTAAACAATGTAGGAGTTGTTTAAGAGGATAATGATGAACAAATGTTGAAGTTGTTGACTGGCCATCAGATTTTTGGGGAAGGCGGGTAAAGGAGGAGCTGAACAGTGAATTCAACCTTGCATATATTTCGATCTGCAATTGTGGCCAGGGATAGTGGTGGATTCAACGATGTCTTTTCACCTCATTGTTTTTATATTGAGAGGTAGCATCGTATCGGCAATTTTTAATGGTCAGCTTGTTTGAAGGTTACAGTTTAAACAGCAATTTATGTTTTCTATAAAACATGTCACCGGTTTCCTTTTCGTTTCCATATCAGTGCTAATAAAGAATCAGGACTATTTGCATCTTTCTGTAATTAGACATATAAGAGTGGCAGGCGGGGAGGGGAGGGGGGGAGGGGGGTGGAGTGGGGAACAATGAGGAGAAAAGGTGAGATAATTGTAGGCGAAATAATTTCTGTACGAATATGTTAATCCATGGAATTTTCACGATTTGAAAGGGAACGGGGTAGACGGAAAGCAAGGCATATGTTTCAGTCAGCCCTCCGTTTCATTTGATAGGGAGGGGACGGGGGTGTGTGCAAGGGGAAACAGAAGTATAAGAAAGGATAGAGCCAAAAAATATTTACAAATGATAATAAATCCCTCTTCAAGTATAATTTGATTCTGTGGTGAGGACCTGCAACAGTGAGATGCTTTAGAAGTGAAGATTTTCCTCAAAAAGAACAAATATTTGATCCGGTTTCTGGAAACTATATTCACTCTTCGTAGACTGACATATTGCCAGAATCAAGGTGGACGAGCACCGTTTTTTCTGTTTGTGAACAGGTGAGCGAACCGAAGGGAGAGAGGTGTAGTTGAAATGGTACGGGATGCGATATAGAATGACAGCTATTAGCGCTTCTAGCGGAATCCTTTGAAGGGGAGGGGGGTGGGGGGGGGGGGATAGGTGATATAGAAGGTGTCGTTGAATGACTCTTCGGTTAATTTCTCAGTAGCGAAATATCTAGGAGCTGGAGAACTTAACAGTCGACTTATTTTCATTCATCTCGTCGTGGTGCATTAAACTCCCGTCTGGCGATTTTTTAACTGTTTGCGGTCTGAGCATCTCATTCCTACGATTTTTTTCACAGGAAAGAAATCTGAAAATGTATCAAATTAGCCTAAGAAAGGAATTAAAATGTTTGTTAAGGGGATCTTCGCAGATTGTAAGGTACAAGTGAAGCTTTGTTTTCGACCGAATTAAGCAAGTCAATATGACATGATGCAAGCAGATACTGTCTCCGAAATTCTCCTTTGCAATACGGCAGGTAGAGATTCAGCTCTGTGAATGATTCATAGACGATGGGAAAAAGGTTTGAAGGATCCGCCATAGATTTATATTTGTGGAGTCCTTTTCCTTAAATTCAAATTCAGGTCGCCTTCTTATGTATAGAGAATGTAGCAACTGCGAGCTTCACAGTCGATACGATTATGGTGAATTAATTGTAAATCAGCTGCATATACGTATATATATCGCTCTTTCCCTTTACGGCACTCTGTCATTATTTACGCTGAAAGCAGCGGTGATTTTCGTTTTCGTTTTCTTCTCTCTTTTTTTTCTAAATTTATTTCATTTGAATTTCTATACCCACCACTTAGATATACTTAGAATAAATGTCAACGGCTCAATCGAAATTTCGTTTTCAATTTTACATAAATGTTAGAAAAAACTTCTAAAATAATTCTACGAAAAGATTGGAAATTGGTTTACCGCCATTTTTGAGGAAATTTAGATAAATATAATAGGGAAGCATAAGTACAAGTGCTAATTCCCAGCACCAATCGAAAATATGATCGCATGATGTGTCTAGGACGAACGTCCCGTATATCTCACCTGGAAGCTCCAATTACAATCCATCTCCGAGATGAAAGTTACAAGCTATCAGATACTTCAGATAATTTTGACGTGGGAATATTAACTAAGAGGATTATCAAGTACTTGGGAGACTAGGATAAAATACTATGATTTGAAATTTTTGAAAAATGAGTTGATTGAAGCGGCCGATATGGATAGGGTCATTCAGTTTTTTGACTGCCTACATCGGCTATGAATAGAGCGTTACAAGCGGCAAATCCATGGACACGCTGCTCATGAAACGTGATCAATTAGCATTAATTCAAGGGGCATTATATTTAGTAAGAAAACTGTTGCACAACTCACCAACACCGTCCCATTGGTCGACTACTTGCTCAATATTAACGAAGGAAACGAATGAAAATAATCATGCGCAAAAATGATCTCACATGCGAGATGACGTGACAGCAAACTATGGAATTCTTTCGTTTGAACTGATGACGTTTTTTTGCCTTTTTTCAAAATATATTAGGATTTAAAGTGCACGTCACATTATATGGTTTTTTCTTTTTCACGAAATAAAATATACGGATTCAATAACTTCATATTGCTTCGAATATCCTCCCTATATCTATTACTTATATTACAACGCCCCATCCTAACGGATATTCAATAAACTAAGAAAGGAAGAAACCAGCACTGAGTCCGACAGACAAGACCAAGCATCCAAGATGAAGTTCAAGGAGGCCGTTACGAATGTCCATTTCGTTTGGCTCAAGTGAGCTCATATCCTGTAGTGCCACTGCTACCGAAATATCCTACTATCTAGGTATCGCTATAACAACGGCCAGATTCATTTGCATGCCATTACTGAAGCATTAAAGAAATAAAAATATAAGTGCCGATATAAAAACCAACACAGATGAATAAATAAATATATAAATAAAATGTACTCCAATCGGAGTAAACACAGCTACGTCGAAGATAGAAAATATAACCGACGCTCAAGCCCTTACAATATAATTATAAATATTCACAAGAAAACTTTATGAAGGACTCATTAGAACGCAAAACATATTTTCTATGAATAATTTATCCGACCCGAAAAGCCTCTATTTCTGAAGTCTTACGAAGAACCAACGGCTTCCTTTACGTCGTACGCGACCGGTTCGGTTACCTCGCGATGACTTTCACAAAGCCGTAAAAGTCGTTTGCCTAGACGCATCGTTCCATCGTAAATCTAATGAAAACAAAATATAAGAAAACGTTCGCAAACAAAGATGGACTGTCACTTCGCTGCACCAAAAATTACGCAGTATATGAGCTTTGGTTAAAAGTTTAGCATAATCCTTTCATAAAATGGCTGAATTTTCCCAGATTATATGCATAGTAGCAGTAAAACTTACTGAACACATTCTGTGGTATTTTATTTTCATATAGTTAACAATTCATGAAACTTAAAAATATATAGAGATACTATATGTATTTGGTAGAATGCGGGGAATGACTTAGCTATTTCATTAGACTATCAGCGAGAGTACCCAAATCTGGCAACCACTGTATAGCTGTGTGTTTACTTATGATTGAAGTACCGTCATATTTGCGAAATTTCGAATTTTTATTCTATAATCTGGGAAGCGAAACATTCGAGTAGAAGAACATCGAGATAGTATGGCATAGTGTGATATGGTAAGGTTTAAAAATAAGATAGATATGACTAAACATAAAGTGCACTACATGATATTTTTGATAGTTGGAGAATAATATAGCGGCGGACCAGCAGTAGTATCAAAACTGAGTAGAAACCTCGACAAGTGCAAAGAATATAAAAGTCGAATTTGTAAGGAAAGAATGAATCGTTCTAAATTTATAGGGGTCACTTCAATTTATAGCGAAGCGACGAAGATTGTATGCCTTCGCGATGAATTTTTTAATCCAGCTCGGCTTTATCAAGAGAGCTGATTTGGAGACGATTCATTTATGAGACGATTTGGTCATTGCAAAATAAGTATTGGTTCAGCCGTTCTATACAGGCTCATTCCATACAGGAAATCATATATTTCCTAGAAAAACATAGACGCGCGCAAACCTCCCTCTCGTCGGAGAAAAACGAAGCTGCACCGCTTCACAGCGAAACTGAACTCTACAAAGAACATTACCCGATGAGGACCGAAGCGAACAGCACTATCAGCGATATGTGCTCCTTCGAAAACATTCAATTTCTGCAACTGTTTCACGTTATTCAAATTTCACAGTGTACAGAATCGCATTAAAATGACTACCATCTTCTCTTGTGTGTATTCATGCATTCGGTTTGCTGTGCAAAAACGCATTGTTATTTCTTCGATATTCGCTTACATATTTTCTCACCTCTAGAACGTAAAGCATTAAACGCATTACTCCGACATCGCACCCTTGCTGAAGGATATGCATATGTGCCAGCCTCTCATCTATTTAGCAGACTCAACCCATCACTCGTGAACGTCTGCAGCAGGCATGAGCTAAGCTGTATGTCTCCCGATATGCTGCATTATACATGGGACAATAAATTTCGGAATGATGTTTATTTGAGGTCGTGGAGCCAATAATCTGCTGTCTGGAGCCTGGAGATCTATAGCAGCACAGCCATAGCGCGTTATTTAAGAAAAAGGTTCACTGTGGCGAAATACTGAAAAAACTCTGCGTCCCGGCACATATGACGACGAAAAGTGAAGTTTTTCTCCCGAGAAGGGTTTATTAACGTATTCGTGCATCAGCGCTTTAACTGCCTCATTTTTGCTCGGGGTAATAGGTGACCCAGGATCGATCACGGTTCAGCCAATTGTTTAAATCCAGGACAGCAGAAGAGATGAAGCCGTGGATTAACGCACTATTTAGCCCAATAACATCCAGAAGGGGTTTCCATTTTATCCCTGGTTGACCGGTCTAGAGGTATTAGTCTCGTGTGAGTGGTCTTGAGATATTGAGCACGCATGTAACCAAACATGACGTGAAGATTAATGGATCTACTCTTGGCTGATTTTGTTATTTTACGATCCTCGTTGGAGTGCAAGATGTGCGAGGAAAGATTCCTGGTTTTATGCTTCAGTCTTAGCCTACTGGTCTGTGGACCGTGGGTGAAATTAAAGCGCTCTTTATTTTTGTTGTGGAGTAAAAGCTGTGATAAGCGCATTGATGCGAAGCTGAGGTCATCGGCACGTTTCATGGGGAAGGTGATCGTTTCGTGGCACGAGAATCGTGGTTTATTCGAGCGACGGCGCGGTGCTGTAATGCTATGATTCTCGGGCAGGATGATGTAGGTGATTGGATCGACCTCTTTCTCAGAGTGAATGTTCGAAGCATTGAACACAGATAGTAGTGCTTACTGAGTCGTTATGCATATGAGTCGCTGCTGCGCATCAGTGGAATATCAAGGTGTTATATTCTGCAACCAGCTTGATCAGTATCGGTTTCGGAGAATCTCATTGTCCAGTTGCTAGTGTGGTAACATCTTAGCTTTTGTGTGAAAGATGTCGGCATTTGACGATGTTTCGGCGACATTATTTAAAGGGCAAGGACTCGAGTTCAGTGTCCACCGCCATCACCACAGCAGGTATCCCCGCGAAGACGGACCACTCGCTGCTCCTCGCGCACTTTGCTTTCGTTGATTATACTGTGAAGGCAGTCGCGCCAAAACAAAATCCCAATCCGCTGTTTAGGATTTTGTGCAACCGAACTGTTCCCGGACGACTCCTGTAGTCTTTGTGAGAGATGTTCAAAAGCAGATTCGATGCTGCTCATCCTGAGAATAACGAAAAAGAGGAGACTTTGTCAAGTAGAGTGTTCGAAAAAGACAAGGTAAAGAAGAGTGTAGAGCATAAATGCTGATGGAGTCACTCAACAGCGAATTGTGAAGGAGGTCGTGGAAATATAAAACGTCTACAATCAACAGGCCAAAAGAAAAACTAGACAAGAGATGGATGAACTGAATGTGGATAAAATGTCAGGGGTATATAAGAAAACCAAGTATCATAGTTTGATAAAAATTAGAAACAGAGCGCTGAAGTTGAGAAATACCCATAAGAATCGGAATCTTTCAAGGATTCTTAATCCACTAGATTTGTTATGGAAAACATAAGTAGAATATAAATGGACTCGTAAAATTTACTCGTCTGAATTTAAATCGACTAAAGAAAGCCAACATCAAAATCTCTCGATAAAAATAGTAATCACAATATTTATTAGACGAATATTCTATTATAGTCAAGACGATAATAAATAGGAAATCGGAGACATGCTTTCGCGAACGGTTTGGGCACGATCACTTATGACTGTCTAATTAGATAACTGGCGAATATGCCCTGAACCGATGTTCATAGAAGCTATTTTTCATTATAACTTGCTCATGGATATTTGTTTGATCAACTGGCTATATCTCAAAATACATAAATGTTTTTGCTGTGTAGGATATCTATCGGTTGGCCGATATATTTTCGCATCTTTCAGGACATGATGCTCTACATCTTGCACGCTCTACATCCTTGTCGACTTCATTATCATCAGGGATTACTCCTTGCCCTGACGGTCCCTCCCTTCGTTCCCATCAGCACTGATACTCACCTATCTTCATGAGCAAAGGGCGTCCGTTATCCTCCCCTCCCCACTCCCTCCTCCCCTCCCTCAACTTCGACTTTCGGAATGCAGTTACGTATTCGCCTTCATGACTACTGCCTCTTTATTACGAAGATCTTTTCACATGTCAACTACTCGGCAGTGAAGACTCATTTTATCTTCATTTTTTCAAAAATATGCTGTGATATTATTTCTTGATGAACGGGTCATGGGAAATAATGTAAGATGTGAGCAGAGATCGCTGCTACGCAATATTCTAAGCGCTATCATTTTGTACAGCGGCCGCACTCGACCCCATTAGCCCTCCTGCGATGACGTGAGACAGCAGCGTGATCATTACATAACATAGTTGTGCCTCACCCGCGCCATATACCTTGTTGTTTATGCAGTAGATAGTCACCTGCAAATTAAATCGCCTCGGACTTTTTATTTTCGAGGGGCAGCACGGAACCAAACAGTTTTTTGGTGTGTTGGTTTGATATGTCTTGCACCGGAAGTCACAATTTGTCTTCTCAGGGGAAAATGGCTCACAGCATAGTAAACAGAGCTCGAAACGATCTATGAAAGGAAGTTTCTAACAATGTGCTTGACCTTGCGGTTGATCTCGCAAACCTAGCACTTGTTTTCTTGCTTCTTACTATCACCGCAAAGTGCTAAATTCCCTCCTGTTCATGCTTATCCGCAGCAGTATAGAAGATACCATTTCCACATCATCTGATGAAAACTTACGATTGACTGATTGCCCTATCGATGAAGAACTTTTAAGATCTCGTGTATTACTTAAATTTGCACTTGCAGACCTACTGTGATCGAAAAGCAATTAGAAAAAAATGCTAAAATGTTCAAATTTTGCTAAAGAATTTATAACTACCTGGAAGTGAACAAAGAGGAAAGCAGCCTGGAGCAAAATTGTGGAAACGGCACATAATGTGAGTCCATGGAGGAGGACAAGTAATATGGCGAATAATACTCCGGCTGCAGATGAAACACCCAAGAGACATCTGCGATCGCCATACACTGATGGCGGTGACAATTCGTTATCTACCTAAAACTCTTTACAGTAATCATTTTACCGGTATCACACCTGCTAATTAGCAATGCAGCATTTTTACGTGGAGCTTTTTGACTAAAAGGTGGCAGCGTTTCAATATTCAAAAGGTGCGCAACATATCTGCCACTGCAAACGCTCTATCGGTTTCCGCCTTGAATAACCCGAAAAAAGGACATACTAGGATCTGGATGCTCGCATGATCTCGTTTTCTTACGAAGGGATGTAAATGGTTAGATTGTCCTCCACTTTCCTCCTTTCTGTAAACATGATACGAAACCACTCTGGTCGAGGAAGCAAATGTCAAAAAATCGTTTACAATAATGGACTACTTAGGAACTATCAATATCCCTACAAGGAACAGAAAAAGCTGTAATCACTGGAATGGGACTGATCAAACATTTAGCAACACTCGAAGGCCAAATAAAAAAATGAAGCCAAGCAGGTAAGAAACATACGGAGAGGCCCGTAATGAGAGGCTGGATGAAAATAACTGCTGGCATAGTTGCGATCAGTCTTTTGCCGAGTAGATGACCCATGAACGAGCCAATGCATAGTGCCAATCCGAATAAATTCACGCGACGTTCAATTTCATCAAGCGCTGGAAATCATTTAATTAGTAAAATTGCGTCTATTGCTTAAAGGTGATGTGAAGGCAATAAACGAACAACTGCTATCGCTGCAATCGAATTCAATATTTTCTTAAACAAAATTTAATTCGAGAAGGAAGAATCTTTTCCAACATATCAGATTTCACTGCTAAAAAAGGATTCTATATGTTGGTCAATCTCTTATCAACTTTCGCATCAGGAAGTATGCAGATGCCAAGTTCTGTTCTTGAAGTGTACTTCAGTGCTGTCCAGAAATCTATTCTTAGTTTCAGGTAAAGCGAAGTTGAGGTTTCAGGAAATCCAGAAGTGTAGTATTTGGGAAAAGCAGTTTTGTCCGGTGCCATAAGGAAGAGACCAACATATCACACATAAGGAAGTCATCGTCTTTGAACTCAAGAACGCAACAAAGCCAACAGGTTTCATAAGATGCATCATTTGGAGGAAGAGCTAAAAATTATGTATAACCAGCATTTTTTCGGAAAGTGAGGTATACGTAAAGCGGCAGCATGAAGACAAGTGCCAGCTCCCACCACCAATCGAAGATATACTCGTAGAGCGTTCCCAGAAGAAATGCGCCTGATATTTCACCTGTAATAAAGGTGTTGATTTACTCAACAGTCTCATATTTTCATATATTTATTTGGCGATGAAGCCTATAATATTGATCATAGAAGGATACTTCGTTGATCGGTGAAAAAACTCCCTGATGTTCACAAAAAATCTGATGCCGATTCCATGAGTACAGGCACAAATTAAAAGAACTTTGAGAGAGATATTCAATATCGTTTCAGCAGCCAAGAAAACTGCATAAAAATAGAAGAACAGACAAAAAATTTCTAGCTAACAACTATGAAAGATGGACAGATGCAAGTATCTAATAAGTTGAAGGGTCAAGTATCCAAAGTAAAAGCCAAACCGGCACTAAGTCCAATAGACAGAACTGAGCAGCCAAGATAAAGCTCTAGAAGGCTATTGCGATTATCCGTTTCGTTGGGGTCTAGTTGACTCATGTCTTCTAATGCTGTTGTTACCTGAAAATTATGCCAATATCAAAAAATCCACCCACCAGCGAACATACCGATTCATGTCTGTAGCTTAACAGATTTGTTTCTATCGTTAACCTGGTAGCTAGTAGTTTATAGGTAGAACACTTGGGCATGGCATGGACTTGTGTAGTGGTGGTGACAGGTTTCAGGAGGCTCAGATATAAATTGGATGTGTGCATCGTTTTCTGCTACTGATGAACTTCAGAAATTTCCTTGTCCTCTTTTCTCTATTGCAAGCACCAATTAATATATCTCTACTACTGCCGCTGAAAAATATACACCTTAATTTAGGCTCATTCCTTTACAAAATTATTTTTAACTCGAATCAGTTGTAGTTGCTTGTCGCTCTCGTGATGAAATATTTTCATTTTGATAAAGCTAGACTGTTCTTTGCCTCAAGTGTTACTTTTACAGAAAGGCTTGTTATATTGCTTCATTTAATTGCAAAGAGTCAGTTCTTATGTTGCTTCGTATGGCTTCTTGAAAAAGGATATAGAAATCCTCAGCCCTTCAGCATTTACCGCATCTTTGACGTCGTACATGGTCGGTTCGATCGCCTCTCGCGCTTTCTCAGCAAGTTGCGAGGCATGTTTTCCGAGGCGTAGCATTCCATCGTATATCTAATAAAAGTATAACAGTTGAAATTTTTTACATGGATCATATTTGCATCTAACAATGAGGTTTACGATTCAATCCGACAAATAAATAAAATCTTTCATTTTATCCGAAAAGTGCATCCTTGTGTTGATCATTGAAATTAGGCTGTTGAATTTATGTGATACATGTTGATTTCTTTTAACTGGATTATTAACTATGATGGTTGTTTTGCAACCAACGATTACGTGAATTCAATTCAACTCAGTGGAATTTCATTGCGAATTTGACAATGCAAATTGCAAAATAATGATCTCAGTTGCAGGGACTGAAAATGATTAGTCTTAAGTCGTTTCCTCATCCTTGCGAAGCTTTTTACTAATATCAGAAAGTATCTGAGAAATATCTTGCAGAAGCACGCCTAATGCCAAAGGTGGTTGGCGTTCCACTTCGATTGTCTTGTCTGTGTATATATTAACAAGTTGCTCCCTCTCTTTCCCTCCTCCTCCTCTCTCCTTTCCCCACTCAGCTTTCATCAACAGGCCATCCGTCCCGTATTTGAGTGCCACGTTCTCTGACTGTCGCAAGTCGCAGAGTTCGAAAAAAAAAAACTGTATGTATGATACTGCCAAAGGGTAAAACAATTTGATAAAAAATGCAAAATTTCGTAAACTTACGGCAATGCATCGTCTGCGCATTGTTTCAAGAGTGGTCTGCACTTGCTCTCCATAACGTTTTAGAAAATCTATCATTATTATTTCTAAAATGTTCCGACTATCATAAGATCCGAAGAAATGGAGAGGCAACTTAGATGGTTACCTCTGATAGATCTTTTCATCTCTGCTTCCCCTCTGTCATTTCCGCTGGAGACGCAAAAAATTATGGTTAGAAGATTTGTTTTATGGTTTCACGTTACATTTTTTAGTAAAGTGTGATTTGCTCATAAATCATATGATAACCGCTGACAGTATTCAATCGATAAAGGTACTGATAAGCTCATATTGGCAAATATATTCCCCATTCGTCTGGACATAGTTTTTGTTCTTCTTCACCTGTAGTACTGAAGTGCGTATTAAAGAAGCGGCAAGTGGTTGCCGAATGAAATGTTATTTTTGTTTTGATTCCCATTGTAATTGAAGTTTTTATTTTTATGCGTTATATCCACGAATCTTGCCAGCAGTGATCCTCCAACAATTAATATGAGCTCTTTGCATTTTTTTTTGTTTTTTAGTTTTATTTTTTTTCTTTTATTTATTTATTTATTTATTTATTTGAGGGAAAGCAACACCGCTTAATATTTGTTTCAAGTGTTTCAGTAGCTTTACACCAAAATATCGCTCATTTTATCCTCGCAGCTGCAGTGTTCGACGATTAGACAGTCAGCTACCTCAAGAGCTCAGGAAAATGCATGAAAGAGGAACGAAATGGTCAGCCGTTCATTTCCTCACCCCGTCCTCTACATTTCAAAGCAACCGTAAAGATGGATCATCACTTATAACACGGCCAACATTCGCGGTCAACTTATGATCAACGAACCCTTGGTCGTCACAGAATGGACCAACGCACGCCGTGCAACTGTACAACTGAAATGAACAATAAAATTGTGGTGGATAAGAAGTGAAATTAGATTCAGCTCAACATTCATCAGGTTGTATGTAAATGTTAGAAACGAACTTCAGCAACTGCGAAAATCTTTAAATTTATGCAAACATTTGCTCCAACTGTTCACCTCACTCTAATGCAGAACTCTGAAATGAGGCGATGACAATTCCCACTATTTAAAAATATATCCAGCTGTTGTCTTTTCTTGCAAACCATGTGATAAACCTATAGGAATTCCCACACGTGTTGTTCTCTATTAAACAAAGTGGGCCATTTTATTTCAGACAGGACCAGTATACGCATTGTGTTTGCTCGGTGCACTTTTGGGAGTAGCGAATAGGGAAAATAGACTGTGGGCTGATGATCAAGAGTATTAAATCGTCCGAGCGCGCAAGTTCTACTGTTTAAATCTTAGTTTAATGGTTTTACAACCGCAAGATCAGCTCAGATATAAGATAAGAGATTATTCACAATTGTTTACAGAGAACGGAATGATGTGGTTTGGTCAAACCTGCAATTGTTGTGCATAACTAAGGTCATTTTGCAATAAGATTTTCGAGACTCGTTAGCTACTATATGTGCTCGATAACAGTCCGTATACCTATAGTACTCGTTGTCTGCTCATAGTTGGCACCGTCTCCGTGATGAATTACCTCCAGCGTGTATAATTTTCTAATCTCCAACTAACGAAACGCTTGGCTGAGCACAGGGAAGCAGTAGAGGCAGCATATTTCGAGATGATTTTGCCCGTGGGAATAGATGTGCTCTCAGGATTGTGGCGTATATATTATTTGGCCTTCCATTCGGTATATGCTTAAGTGGTCTCCATTTAAAGGGGTTGAGTGCTCTTAACGTTCGACTTATCATTTGGAATGCAAACATCTCCAAGTACAGTTGTACTACTTTGTCATAATTTCTATTCTTTTTGGTGTAGTTTACATTTTAGATGATTATTTCATCATCTAAATAAACAAAAGTGCACTATGTAGCTCTCATGAGCAATTTGTCATGTGGTGGTAGGCGTCTTTTTTCTGAACATTTACTTTTTTGTTGCGGGAAGTTGTTTATGATGTGTTATGTTTGCTTTTTTTGAAATGGTACTTCGTTTATGTTGTAAACTGAGAGGAAAATGCTGACCTGGTAAGCCTTTTGGATTAAATTAAGAGTTCGGCGAATTTCTCGTTCATTCGTCATCGTTCTTTTCTTTTCATTGAAGAACACCTGCCTCACTGATTGCTCTCGGCTGCAACGATGCGGTGAGAAAATTTTTATTGCGAGTCGAACATTGAAATAGAGTATACAAAACTTAAAGACTCTTGACTGATTAAACATTATATCTTTCGGCGCTTGACGCATTCTTGTTGAATTTCACTCGTTTCCACTTCTTGGATATTTGTGGGATTTGTTGATCTCTTGAAATGTTTTAACCATATTTTTTATAACAAAGTGTCCATTTCGTATGTGTTATATATTTGTGAAGTGGCTTTCCAAAGAGATCAGTGCTATTAGCATTTTATTAAGAACTTTTGTGTTAAACGAATCAGATTAACAAACATAGATTTCGTTGTAGTTATGTATTTTGAACGATATAGAGCTTGGTTTTCACATTATGCTATATTTTGTTTGATGCTTTCGATGAGGTCTTTCTGCGTGATTTTCACGCCATGCTGTAAAGTATCTCCATTGTTTTTACGTTTTTATTCATATTTTCTAGTATTAAAGGCGTTATAGAGACAATTGACGTTGAAATTCATTTCAATCTAAAAGAAGTTTTTATCCGAAAAAAAGGCGATTTGAAGGAATAGTCGGTAAAGAGATATATCAGCGATGGGGTTTGTCCGGAGGGGTATTTGAATTGCCATTATGGAATTGATTAGCTTTGTCAACATTTGTTGTTATACAATAGCCTCGATGATGTTATCGCGATGTTGAAATGATTTTTCCCCATATTTGATTGGTGTTTCTTTTTTCGTTCTTTGTGAATGTGCAGTGCACAAAATAAAATCGTTTTTGGGAAGAAAGCAACGAATCATACAGCGTAATATATCTCTAACAGCAAAGCATTCGTGCGGTTCCCGTTGAGTGGCTTTATAGCGGTGAAGTAGCACAGTTATGGGGGAGTCATTATAAGATGAAATCTTATGGCAGAAACGCATTGAACCTCTCCGGTCGGCCGCCGTTAGCTGAAGAAAAGGTTTCAATGATTTTCGATAATGTGAAATATTTCTTAGCTCATATCGCCGTTTATGAATTCTCGACATTAATTTGGCTAGTTGATCTATTAAAGTGCACATTAAGTAATGGAGGCAGTGATACAATTTGTTTGCCGCTTTTTGCATTAAAGAAGTGGGGAGATATAAATTCATGATCAAACGCCGCTTTTCTTTCAGATCATCTAGATTATATTAACTTTCACCGATTCCCTATTGCCCGCTTCTTTCAGCCTCATCCTTCGATCTAAACTAGACCCTGTCATTGATATATTTATGCATTTGTCGTTTATTATTAGTGTTTTTTTCAAATATCGATATACTGCGATGGTACTTAAGTATAGTCAATATAACACGAAGAATTAAATTGCTGAGAAAATGGTCACATATTTTTTCGAAACGATACTTGTGAACTTTATGAAAATTATTATATGTGATAATTCAAAGAGGAGAAATTCAGAGAGGGGATAAATTAATGTTTTTAAAATAAAATTGAATCGATGAAATGAATAAAAAACGGCGATAGGTTTCATCGAAGGAGAATGCTTTATCCTCGTTTTTTTAAGTCGCTCCTACGAATATTTCATTGCATCTATGCAAATTTCTTCTTTATTTCTCTTGATAGGAAAAATTATTCTATTTTTGAAAATGCGTTGACTTTTTTTTATTAAATATTACTCTCTATGATGGATTTTATCGTTGATTAATAACCGAGGTATAGTAAAACGTCAAGTGCAACTCCAAGCGCTCCTACCTATTTTAGTTGGGTAGATGAAAGAGAAAGACTGAGTGCGTCTGGATTCGAGGAGAACCGACACTCAATCCAGATTTCACCGCACCCAGGTCTTGTCGTGCTGTTTCCAGCTGCGTTAAGTATTGCTTTCCGATGGTGTTACTTTCTGTGCAGCGAACATTTTTCAAAAGCTCGCGACACGCCATGTTTCAAAAAACAATTTTGGCGCTATTCCTTCGACGACCTACCCTCAGGTGGAGCAATGTTCTTGAGGGTGGGGCGTTTTCCTTTCAGTTAAGGTGGTGAGTGGGTATAAATAGCGGAGGTGAGTGGAGGTGTTTATTTGGCGTCTTGAGAGGGTGCGGTTCTGTTGCGATTCTGTCCTCCGTGATTTGAAAATATGTATCGTTGGTTTCGAAGGGACATAAACGGGATTTAGATCGGGTTTCATTGCTGTAAAGTTTTCTTAACAAGTTCGATTGTATTGTTTTTTTGTATTGTTTTTCTCACTATTGTTTGTTTAAAAGACCGCAAGATCTCATCAAGTAAGCTGTCGGATCACCTCCTAAGTATGCGAATGACTGAACGTTTGTAATAGGCAATGTGAAATTTAAGTTGCTTGAGATGTTTATTTACCCGAGTATAAACCTGTCGGTTGCCTCTATTGCATAGGAAACAGTGCATGCGCTGTGCCATAGTGAGCGCTCGAATGAAGTTATCGGGAAATCTGACTGCGGGGTCGACTCCGCATATAATTATGATGGCCTTATTGGACGTGGTGATATTATCATTGCAAGGTGATGCTGATGTAATAATTACCTTCCAGGTGCTCATTTGAAAAAGAAACACAAGTGGGTCTTAGAAGAGAAGAAACATTTCGGCATACAAGGAACTGCATATGATTTTACGAATTATACGTCTCTTAGTGGCACTAAAGAACTGGAGGATAAGGTGAATAGGCGGAAAGAGCTTGAAAGGACGGTCGATAGCAAGGCGATGTCGATGCTTGGGACTGCTGAGGACCGAGTAAGCTTCTTTGCAGAGATGTGCTACTTAGTGTGGTAGTGATGAGGGAGCGGCGGACGAGGTGATGCGCTTTGCATCTTCGTAGGAATGTTTGTACTGAGAGCCAATAAAGAAAAGGATTGAGCTCAAAAGTTTTTTTAAGGAAAGGGGCAATATGGGGTAGTTTCAAGATGCAATAAATAGGACAAAGCAACTGTCAGTTAGAATTTTAAAAGGGGTTGACTTGTTATTGTCACAATTGTATGGCAGGATGAAAATGGATTAAAGGAGGGGGGCGCGCTTGGTTGGGAAGGCATTCCCTTGTTTCTGTCTCCTCAAATGTTGTCGAATATGTTTATTATAGGCTTATTTTTATATTTATTCGCAAAGTCCCCTCATGTGTTTGTATTGTTATTGTAAAATAATGTAGTGTATTTTGCAACGAATATGTTTCTATCGGAGCAGTGTAAGGTTAGATTAGTTCACCTCCAGCATGGTGTACCTGCAATTTAATTGCCAAATTTTTTGCCATGATTGTTCAGTTTCTCGGTTTTTTTAAAACTTCTTCAAAGGTATCAAAAAAAGCCGCTCGAATCGAATAAGAGCCACTCTCCATGGTTTGTTGTTTGTATGAAGGACGATATTGGCTGGAATGCTTGCCATATGAGAATTGATCAACTGTATACCCGAATAGATCACATTTCACTAAGAGATCTCTTAAGATTTGACAGGAATCATTCGAATTATGTCGGCATTTAGGCGCCCATCTTCCTCACCTTAATAGATTTTCTCGAAAGGGAAGGGAGTAAATTTATAGTGATTTTCTAAGTGATTTTATCTTCTCTTTTGTGGACCGAGTCATACTCTAATAATTTCAGTGTGCAGATCTACAAGGCAAAAGGAATCAGCTGCTAAAGGATAAGGCATCATTATTGAGTGCCATCAAGAGATTAGATGAGAAGAAACGCAAAGAAATCCTCAAAATACATACACAAGTCAATCGTGTAAGTTTTTTCTGATTTTGTATTTCCTCATTCCGCGTAATTCGCATCCGATTTTCATTTGCTGGTTCGTATAAATGGTTCAAGAATGTGTGTTTGAATTTTGAAAGCATTACTCCGTATGAGAATTAACATTGATGGAGGCTCATAAAGTATCATTAACAATTATAGCATTTCTTATATAAGTGCAGAGGTGAACCTATACCCAGAATCAGCTTAAATCTCAGGCAGGGAGGGGAGTGGAATAGACAAAAGACTGCTTTTAAAGCATCATCTATTTTTTGTTAGATTTAAACACCGGGTTGCCTTATCTAACAAAAGCGCAATCAGTATATGAGATAAGATAGGGAGACATGAAAAGCTAAGCGAATACGTTCCTATGTCAGAAACATTGGGATATTTTTTCCGACATCAGAAAAAATTTCGTTCTCCTCAATTCCCTTTGATAAAACCTTGTTGCTACAAAAGCCCAATTTATTACTAATGGAGTTAGGATTTCTCCATTTTATTGACAGTTTAAGATACTTTGCAGAGAACGAACTGCAGTGGCATCCTGCGTAAATCTCGCAAAATTGTTTTTTTTTTTGTGAGGAGGGGAAGAAGGTGGTTCTTTAGCAAAATTAGGTGAAGCAATAGATTTATTTTTCCACTTTTGCAATAGATGATTATTTCTTCGTTCATTAGCTATGGGGATAAGCAGATGGGAGGAAAACTCCAAGGTACAGAAGACTATCCTATACGTCTTTGGCGTGGTGCTTGGCATCAAAACAACGAGGGGGAGCTATGATTTCATCTTTTTAAGTCCTGTCCAGTTGGATATCTTAGACTTGTTGTGTCCCTTTGAGTTTCGTGGCAGATTCGTTTTAATCAGCCTTTGAGGTTGCATTGTATTTCACTCCACACAATGTTAGCTGGAAGCAGTGCGAAATTAGATCCTCCGCAAGGTGCTCGATCAGCTTTGGAAGGACTTGAGGTGAAGGTGGCGTTTCGTGGAAAGTGGAAGGAAACTCTTGGAGAGTTATCAGCAGGTATGCGCATCATTTACGCATTAAGTGATGGGTTTAGACATTTGACAGCAGTAGAAGCTTTTCGTCATTGCTTATCGCTATTTCCTTTATCGCCATATCAAACTTTCACTCAGTTTTAAGCGTCACAAATATTTCTGTGGATTGCGATCGACTAAGTATAAGGTGCTTATAGGTGATGACGAAGTCGAGCTTCAGCAAGTCGTCGACAATCGCGCACGCGTCACTCAGCTTCTAGCCGCACACATCGCTCGAGGTCGAGATCGGGGATATTTCTAGTGAAATTGATTTCTAGATCGAATTTCTATGGACAATCGAGTCGTCTTACTTTTTAAATTTTTTTTGGGAATCCACGAATTTCTCTTAGTTCTTTCGACGATAATTTTTACAAAAATATTTCAGTGCTTGAAAGCACAATGAATGGCTTTATTAGACGCTGATATGATCAATGAAAAACGCATATGGAGTCTGCGCACGGAGGGAATTCCATTCTCGCCGAAGTTTTTGGCTTTAATTTCAATTTTTTTTTTCTGATAAAGTTGATTGAAAGTTACGAATTTTTTCTGTTTTCTAATATGAATGATTTATTGATAGAATTGTCGTCATTTCAGCTTATAACGAATTTTTATTCATAGAAGAATAAAGGGGACTGCAGCGAGGTGACGAAATGTAGGGTTAACGCAAATACGCATTAGCAGAAAGACCTCTTCCGAGAATGTATCATCATATAAAGTCAGTGCTTCGAAAAAGACCAAAATATATCCGTGCATCAATCGCCTGTGATGTGGTACTTCGTAACGATTTTCCACTAAATTATTGCTATAGAGGAAGAGGATTGAAATATTTTAGACGATATATAAATACATCTAAATTGCCAGATTCGACAAGTTTTCTGGGAAGACCATTCCACATCCGCTTCATACAATATTGAAAGCTATGTAGAACATTTCTTATTGCATTAATCCAGCAGTATTTCGGTAAACGTTTTTCTCTGATTTTATTGGTTTTTTTAAATCGTTTGTCCTTTATTTCTCGATGAAATTTGTGCATTTCCACAAGTGGATTTTTCCATAAGGAATGATCGTGCAGTCGCTATTCTCTTCGATGATTGCTCATTCGTCGCTCGTGGAAGCACGCTTATCGTCTTTTCGATTTTAAAGTATTTTCTGTTTCATTTAAGCAGTGGTAAGAGTTTTGTCATTATTTGGAGTATGTGCAATTATATTTTGATAGATAGTTCATATATGTATGAGCTGGACAGTTTTGTTATTAATGTTAACATCGAGGGAAAAAGTTCGTTCAATAGTTCGAAAAATCCTTTATTTTTTTATGCATTTGGGGAATGAAGGAACCATCGGTGGATTTGACTGACAGATGATTTGATAAAAAAATCAAACTCGGCTCTTTTGCGATCAATGATATTTCTGCAGAAGCAATATATCGATGGTATGCTATATATATATATATATATATATATATATATATATATATATATATATATATATGCTATCTCAGTGGAGGATCTGTTCATTGTGTAAATCATAGCCAGATGCTTATTGATGCCATTGAATCGGTTTCTTCTTAAAAACAATCATTTCATAGTAAGCGCCTGTCCTTTTGCAAGCACGTTAAAGATCGTTTTGTTGAATACCATATAATCTCAGTAAAAACATCGAATTTATGCTCATATGAAGGTTTCTATGAGAAACGCTGGGTGAGATGATTCGTTTTTTTTTTTCAGCAAGTAGGTTGTTCGTTGAAATTCACTGGCTTTTCAGAAAGGAAACCAGTAAGAGTTGTTATCGGTGAGGTGCTTTATTCGAGCTTATACGGTTATTGTCGCCATGTATTTATTATATTTGTTGATATTTCGCGTTGGTAACAATTACGGAAGGGAATATTTACTGAGGAATATATGTAATTAATGGATAAGATTATAGATGGTTGGGGTTGATGCACCATCCGAACATGAAGAGGCATCTCGTTTGGTGAATATGAGTCTCTGTAAAAAGGAAGGAGAGAATTATCGAGAGGAATTACGTAAGGTTGGCGAATCGCCTATGATTTCCGCATTAAATACAGAGTTTCTTCGCTTTGTTTATGGATTTATTTACAAAGAATTTTCTTTGTTCTGGTTGGAGTTGTTCTCATAGTCCGGGTATCTCTTTCAAGAAATAGCGGATGCGATCATTTGAACCATATATTTTATAATGTATGGAAGATGAGGAAGCGAGGATCCTTGTTTTCCGTGTATTGTTGACGCATTTTATTGCTAAGTGGTCGATCTTCAAAATAATGTTCTAAGGAAGCGGTATTGTAGTGCCCAAGGTGCATGGAATAGACAAGTCGGGTATAAGTGCTGATATCAGCGGTATTTTGTCTGCACGATTGTTTTCTCATCGTATCTTTTTTTCGAAAAGAAGATAGGGACAAAATCATTCCTACCCTCCTTTTTTCATCTTGTCATGAAGTCTGCAGTTGTTCCATTCAGTTGATAGCTGGAGCACTACCTATTTGGATTGAACTTTGAAGCAATAAAAATTTGTGTATTCGTTCCATCATAGACAAGGCTTCTCGTATGGGATGAATATTATTGATGATATTAGTTAGTAATTTGAGAAATGTGTGCAATATTTACGAGAAAGACGTGAAGAGGCGGTAAGCGAGGCTCGTGAACTGAACGAGGATGTGGAGCGGGCTGAAATCAATAAAATCATCAGGGAGGCGATGGAGGCTATGCAACGGTCGGAACGGTTTGAAGACGAGGATCCAAACGCAACTATCAAAGATTTCGAGCAGTTCCGAGAGGAGCTGTTACAACAAGGTGTTGCTGTTGTTTTTTTTTTTTTTTGGGTGAAAAACTGCGGTAAAGGAGGTTGATGGGAGCGGATGAAAAAAGAGCTAGAGGGACGGGATATAGAATATTACTCCAAAAATTTTTTACGTTTGCTCTCCACTAAGTGAATATGTTTCAGTCTAATTTTATGATTAAATTCATAGAATGCAATCTTCAGAACTCGACGATGTAGCTGCATTGGAACAGGAAGGGTTAAAGGCTGATGTCGCGTCGTATTTCGCCGACGAAGTCATTTGTCCTTCATGTCGGGTGTGTTTTGGTCCTCATTAAAGCCATGCTATGGTCTGTAATATTTCGCCTTGTCACTGGTGTTGTGATACTTAGATTGTTTCATATGCACGGCTGCTAGCTCGCAATATTTCGAAGATGTGGTCGTAGGTTTGTCTGAGAGTGAGGGGTAATTGAAGATTCGTTTCATAGGAGAAAACCGGTAAGTTATAACTCTTTTGGTTGAAGATTTCACTAATGTAAGTGAAAGTATGCTGACTTTAGGTTGATTTGTTGCGTTGCGATGCGGCAGCGGCGTTTAGAATCTCGTGATCTAAAGGGATGAACAGTGGTGAAGTGTTGTTGCAACGTTGTGAGGTCTCAGGATTTATGAAGAGAGAGTTCATAGATGGCACAAACCATACAAGTCATAAGGTCGTTGTAGGCGGTTCGGGTCCCTAAGGTCGACGTTTCTTAACGCAGTATGTGTTCAGATGTCTCCACTGCTGTTCCTTGATGCGCGCGCGGTGTTTTGTGAGATGTGTGAGTTCTACTTTCATCTACCAAAGAAGATGCCGTGCGCCGCCAAACTTTCCAAATATTTCATGCAGATATTCAGTGCGCACACGAATCGAAAATGTGATATTGTGCCATCGGTGATAGTGCAAGGGCCGCATATGTACTTCATGTGTGCCGATTGTGGCTTCGCCTATACGGCTTTCTAACTCGCATTGAATGATGCACGCATTTGCTTACTCATCTCTGGCTTCAACGACGTATTAGAGGGGATTTGCAGTGGTAGCGATTGGGTCTATAAGAGGTTTGATAGGGAAGGGATCACGCGATTTTGGTGAATCATTTATAGGTTAACATTGCGTAAGGTTGCGGCAAATGTTATATTATTTCTTCTCTTGAGCTAAACGTCAAATGTTTCAGGATGCCTGTATTTTGATATTATCATCACATCGGTTTTTTTCTCCAAGCAAAGAACGATGAATTTTTCGGGGCGTTTTTATCGCGATTGTAATTTGTGTTTTTATTTAAATTTTTGATGCTTTCCAACTAATAGGCATTGCATCTTTTCCAATGATGAAATAGGACTGTTTTTTTTAAAGTAAACTAGCAAGGGGAGACGACTAATGGTTCCTAAGGGAGTGTACTTGCAAATGGGAATGGAAGTTGTTTGTACAGGTGGGAGAGTGAATTTGAAGGCATAAAAAGCGTTTAGAAAGGTGGGGATGTGGGGAGGACGATGGTTAGATTTGAACGTGGGCAGATACATTTTGGGGGACGGAACGTTTTGGAATTGGGAGATATCTCTATGAAACGGGTGAAGCAGAATTTCAAGTAGTAGGCAATTGTTGTGTACATTTTATGCCACCGATTGGGTGTTCATTTCATGGTCGACGTGTAAGACCTTATTTTCTCATTGTTATTGAAATTAATTGTTTCACTGTGCTTCACTTGTCATATATGGTGCTTTTTATGATGGTTTTTTATTTGCATTCTTTAATTGATAAATGTTTCATAAGCGTTTTATTTCAACTTTCATTCATTTTGCACTGGTTTCTTCAGTTTCTTACTGAAATTATTTGAATATTTAGGGGCATCTTTTCTCTTTTTTCATAGATTATTATTAAAAGCGCTATAATAAAAGAAGTTTTGGGAGAGATGAACATATAGTGCTGGGGAAGAGGGAAATTGATAGGGAAAGAGAGTGGACGCCTTTAAGAGGGAGGGAGGAGGGGTGAGGAGAGGGAGGAAAGGAAGAGGTAATTCTTGCATAATTATTCATTCGTTTGTATGTTATAAAATTTCTTCCTGTAATTGTTTGTGCGAATTTTGATTTCTTTTTTAGATATCAAAACGTTAAGCTATACCTGATTTGTTAATCGCGTTCAGCGTGTATGTGAATACTTGAAGAAATTGTAGCTTACACAGATATCAGTCCTCATCTTATTTATGATCATTATTTCTTGCGAGAACGAAGTGTTTTCGATTTTTAGGCAAAGAGAAAAAATTGAATCGAAAATGGAATGTCCTGATGTGAGGTTGGACAAGGGTTAGATCTGTTGACGAGCCATCTTGGTCTAAGGTTGTAGCTGACAAAGAAAGTCATGTTTCTAAAGAACATCAATTTCTTGATTGAAAAGGCAAGGAGGACAGCATGAGGACGACGAGGAAGGTCCGGGAAATCCTGGATTTCGAAATCGAAATTCGGCACCATTATTTTTATTCATTTCTTTCTGTTTTTAAAATTTTTTCTCGTTTTTACTTTTTGATGCGAGTGCCTGCCTACCTATACGGCTTCCCTTTTTCGATTTGTTTCATGAATTAAAGTAGTTTTTTCTCTCAGTTATTATGATGCCATTATCGGCCACTGTTGGCTATTTATGGGAATCGGTTTTTTTTTCACAGATTGCCGATCATTGAGTAATTCCGTTGGATCGGCATAATCGAAATCTTCGCACACTTCCTAAATATACGTCTTGAGAGGCAGATTTGTCATTATAAGGATGTTGAAAGCAGCAAATTAAACCAACCAACCAAACGACCGACTAAATCGCATTATTTCTTTTGATTCCCCATTTTCGGGTTAAATTAGCGACTTGTGCAACTCCTTCTGAGGTAGTCCTTAGAAAGGAACGGAAAATGAATCTCACTGCCACAGATCGCCGAAGGGGTGAAAGAATCTTCCCGTTCTTCACCGAAGTGAACAAAAAACATTACTCCTCTTTTGTCTCCTACGCCATCCGTTCCATCCACTTCAAGTTCAACCGGAAAACGAACTGCGACGTGAGACGATGTCCCCGAACTTTTATGCAGCTGATGATAACGATTTGCATCATGAAATGTCTCGTTCTATATGACTTCTATATTTAAGGATTTCATCGGTAACATTTGTTACTGATATCAGTTAATGAACTGAAATTTGTTCCTTAAAATATCTTTCTTCCTAGCGTTCACTGAAATTTTCTCCAAAAAATCACTGAAACTTCCAGCCTTTTTTTTGTTACCTGCTCTTTTATCGGTTATTGGCTCAGTTCCTTTGAGATGAAAGAAAAAAATGTATTCATCTGATGTTTCCATAAAGGTGGATCGAAAATAAAAGCTCTGAATTATTGCTGTTTGGCACTCGTTTCATAAGACGTTCAAGTTGAAAAAAGTCAATTACTTCTCACTTTATTTATTTTATTTTACATTTTATTAGCGCAAAGAACAACGACGGTAACAAAAAAAACAGTTGGAAAAAGCATATTAAGCACTCTCAGTGCGCGATCATAAAAATCAACAACGTTTCATCCATTTATAATTTCAAACTTTCTATAAATTAGATACTTGGTGGACATCTGAGTTTGCACCTGATCTATTTTGCTTTTTAACTATGCGTAACGCCAAGAGAATTTCACACGTACAAACAAGTAAAAGTCTTCTATAATTGACAAAAGAACATCAAGGCAAATGGAACAAAGAAAATCCTCTCTCCTATTCCGTAGTTACTCTTCTTCGGATGAAATCCCATCAATAAGTCACTAACAACGGAAATTCTTAAGGAAAATCATACATACAAAAAACTTTCAAGTGTTTACAATACGCAGTCGACACAATTGATGTCCTCTTCTTGGTGCATTTGACAGCTAAAACCGAATTTTGAGATCATAGTTGAAGTTTCGACAATAATTCCAGAACTATACAACCATAGCGTTCTATCGAGAAAGCGATGCAGCTAAATAATACAAAGCTGTTTTGAAAGTCGATAGTTTGAACGTATCGATGTGAACGGCTGACAACATCGCACTCGGCCTGCCACACCGTGCATTCGAACAATCGTATCCATGCATTGGGCAGACTTGGTGAAAATTTCAACAAACTGATAAATGCTGAATAATTTATGATGGAATAAGGTATCTGAGATACTAAGAGAATCATGCAGTCTTGAAAACTCACCCACTGATCGACATGTCTATATATTTTCGCCTCTCAAAATTCACTTTCAGTTGCTGGGACAATCACTGGCACCAGAGAACCTCAAATGCAGATGAATTTACATCGGTATATTATCACTTTCTATGGCACATTCGCCACCTTCATGAATAGCATAATTGCCGATAGCTACACCTTCCTCGTGATGAGGATTCAATTTTTCACTTGCCACATTTGATTCACCTTTTTCACCAATAAACTCAGACTTGTGGATTATATGCTCGTTCACTTGCCAGTCAAACGGACTCGCTGGATCAACCTATAACAGTTGGTCATTTATGATAACGTCACTTCTGAACAGGGCATCACCTACTCAACGCTGTAAAAAAGGTCGTCTTAAGGGTTAAGGGGGAGGGGACTGATTCACCTCAAAAGGTTAGATGTGTAAGACCTTATTAATATCCTTCACGATCCTTATTGCCGATCGCCTTCTTTATTGAAATCCTCGATGTCTCCGTCCAAGCAATGTCTTATTAACTTACCAGAAGCATCACAAGTTTTTACTGAACTTTACTGAACGTAGAGCGCGGAATTGATGCTACAGAGGTTTCCTTTCGGCTCAACATTTTGTCCTGTCGACGGAAGGGCCACTTTTGTTAGCATTGCGCTTGTTCTTCAAAAGCACGTTGTTAGTGGAAGCTTTACAATTCTCAAGAACTGCTCAAGAATGAACATACACCAAATCACTTCAGGGTCTTTTTAGGCAGTATCCTGAATGAATGCGACGTCGCACAATCTCAAAGCAGCAGGGCGTAAAAAACGATGAAGAAAATGGAAATGTCCATGATGACGTTAAAGTTGCAGTGATTTGAAAGGGCTCCTAACACTAAACCGCCTCCACATTTGATGAGATGCAAATTAACTTTGCCTCACAATGATGAAAACTTTCGCGGAAACGATGCGTCGGATGCTGTACAATGTTTTATCAAGAGCTGGAAAAATTTATTTCCACACCGAAGAGTTCTCGGATATAGCCTTCCGCCGAAAACGTGGATCCACACAGGGCGAACAGCTTTCATTCATCCTCGTTAAAAACGGGCCCTCTGAAGAGTGCCTTATGATTGAGGTGCGCGTTAATCAAAGCTTCCCGTTCGTCGTTGTTATCTCATCCCAGTGATAACAGAAATTATGGCCGGAATACGTGTCCGTTTACGTTGTAGCACTTCTCCCCCTCCCCTCTAAATTCCTCTTCTGCCTCCAGCACATAATTTGCACAGACCGCATACCGCACTCCCACATTTTTCCTGTATAATATAACACCCGCTTCCCTTCCATTTTAAAGCCTAAATAGATAAATGATTCTGCTGCTATAAAGCTGTCGTGAAGGTCTTATGCTCTTGATAGATCGGATCTGAGAACGGAATTGAGTCAGACGGAAGGTGATTCACCGTTAAGAAAGACGACAGACAAGAAGAACCATATCATCTCGTGGAGCACAGACAGCTCCTCTGCTTGTAATGAATCGTTAACAATGCTTATTCCTGCCATTCGTTAAACGCTTGCATACATGGAATAGAGTTCAATATGAGATACCTTTGGAACGAGAGATTTTCGAATTTATCACTTGATTACGAAGCTGTATGCAGCGAACGTATGTCGATATTCAAAAATAATGAGAGTTCGAGGGTTCGTAGCCTGCGCAAATCGGCACCAAAAAAAGTTTAACCCCAACCTAAATTTTCGTTTGGTGCCATACTAACCCGTCACAAGAGTGATGTGATCTATGAATTTCACGAAGCTTCTAATTGCGGATGAACGTAAGTAGAAAATAAGTGACTCGATTTGAGATTAACGGCGTTCTCGGATATTTCAAAGAGGAGATTTCATTTCTTTTTTTCCTGGAAATTTTCTTTCGCATATTTGTATTTGCAATGCGAGGCGCATTCTAGCGACGTTCTATCTGTCCTTGCATCATTCGGTACTTCCGGCTTCTAGTCCTGATGAGCATGACCCACATTCTAGGATGGTCATTGCAAATATTCGAGGTTAATATTGATCATTTTAAAATTCAGGGCTCATCTAGGATGATCAATTCAGCGGTCAACTTTGAAAGGAATAAGAAAGCCTAAATCGAAAACTGTCCAACATATGCGTAAACGGGGGGCTTCGCATTATTCAGTAGGAAGTGTTCCCATATAAGCGGTCTGGTTAGAAAATTTACCAATGGGTAAACGCGCGTGCGTGTTGTTCACAGATGATTCTTAAAATGGTTTATTCTCGAAGACTGTTAGCGGGAGTGAAAAGTTCCATAGAGTTCTAAAATTTCAATTTCGAAAGCTGAAATAAACGAAATATATGAAATTAAATATGGAGACAACCATCAGAAGGCACCCTCATAAATTTTCAGGAAACACACAAAAGAGCTCGAGAAGCTGGACACTGCGACAACAACCAGCCGCATGGCGAGAGAGGTCAACGGGACGCTAAAAGCAATACTGCCAAATTCACCCTTTCAAAGGCAGTGCATAAGGAATGCCACGATGCACCCGAGTATTGCAAGACGTCGAGGTAGAATAAAATATTATAGTTCTCCAAGAATGGAAGGGGACAAATGAGAAATACCAAGGCCGTTATGTTGATAAGGATTTTTACGCGAATTCGAGAATCCGATCGCATTCCAATTACGATGGAGGCCTGTATTAGGGCCAATTTCTTACGTAACCGTCGTCTTTTTACACCGCAATAATATTCGCATTTTCTAATCATCAAGGTTTTCCCACTGAAACGTTGCAATAAAAACCACAGCACCGTTTCTGTCATGATTCGACCCGTTAATAATGTCATCGTTTTATTCATTATTTCATTAAACCTTAGTGTTTTTCTCGACTGTGTATGGGCGAACAATTTTATAAAATATCAATCTCGTCTAGTTCAGCCTCACCGCTTCTTCATCTAAGTTGTACTTTTTCATTTTGTCCATAATACCCTATCATCCTAATATTCCTCATCGACATAGGGGCCTACGCGTCCCCTCGTACTTCTCTTCCTTCCACGATTAGGAGATAAGTAAGGCGCAGGATTTTCGGAGCACGCCTACCTTGTGCTGCTGAAAACCACTCACTCATTCCCTCAATGATCTAGATTGGGTGGAGCCGGTGGTCTCCAGGTAGTTTTATCGATGCGTACATGAGGATCCGACTACGAACCTTCCACATATCTCTTACTGTAGAAATCTTCATAGTACTCGGCTCCCTTACAGTGGAGTGATTTATCCAAATCTGTCCTCATCCAGCGCACTTCCTCTATTTTGCAAGACCCTCCTTCATGGTATTTTAATGGAAATATTGACAGCGACTTCCCAATGAATACTCCTTCCCATGTGCTGGCGAAGAGAAGATATCAATTTCACTCAGTCGCAACATCCGCAGCGGGAAACAAGATGAACGAAGTTTTTTCTTGCTGCAATTTACTCGCACTCTCCCTCAACTTTCCTTAACGCAATATTCGAAAACGTTCATTAGAGACAACTAAAACAACAAATTTATAAAGATGAGCAACAAATCTTCGATGAAAGCGACCTCTGATGAGACAACAATGAGCGGTGGTAAAACGCTAAATGAAGCTATCGCATGTACGCGCCGTCGCAAGGATTCCCGAGTCTGACAAATAATCGGGCGGAAGAGGCGAAAAAGAAACGAATTAACGACTTTCAGCACCTCATAATGATCGCATCCCTTCCCGGTCATATTCCTTACATCCTATTAGAATCAGGCCACCGAATAATCATGAATAACCGAACAAAATAATTATAAAATCTATATCGATAATCGAATGAAAAGATATCAGCAACAGGCTGTTCGCGACATCACGCGTTCTCCGTGGCACTGGGAAACAACGCCAGTCCCCAATCTCCCAACTCCTAATTTCATCCGAAATCACAATGCTTGACTCCATCTATTTATCGAAGAAAGTACCATAAGACCTTGGACGGTATTGCTTCTTTTTTTTCACAGCATAGCAACGGCGTAATTCAACAAAACAGCGATCAACGTGAACAACTAGATTATGGACGATGAAATTGATTGATGATGCGCCTCTTCCTCCGGCTTTTTCACTTTCCTTTAACATGGGCGTCGATCTGGAGCACGAGGACGTGGTGCACACTTAATGATGTTGTCTACGCGGAGGATCTGAAAACCATAATCGGGCATCGAAAGGTCCAAGTTCTTTCCTCTCTGTTCCAAAGTGAAATTCGATGACCGACCTTAGACATCCTAATATTTCGGTACTACTTCAGGCATAAAAGAGCCAGTTAAAAATACCAATTAAAAGCTTAAAATACGTAATTTGTCTGTTGTAATAAAGAATTCATCTACTAACGGTTTCGATATAACTACCTTTACAGCGATATCAGCTACTAATAAACCTGGCACATGTTATTGTGCTCTAGGTGCCACCACAAATGCTCATACATTGCTATTCACCTACTACCAGTGATATATATAGCCAATGCCCACCATCTTCCATTTTTTATCGGCTTGTGATAACAGTGAACGAGAATCTTATTAGAAATAAGAGAAAAAAAGCTTACTCCTCGCCAGGCAGCACAGACTGACGGTGAATTCCAATAAACACCTTCGAGAGGGAAGGGGGAGGAGATTTATTAAGCTGCTACAGAGAGTTTGTTTTGCCTAACAAAAGATATTCAAACTGTCTTCGAGATTCCAATCTTTCAGCACTCGAAACACAGTTCAACTTATAGTCTTATGTGGTAAAACGGATAATTTATAAGGGAATTCTGCCGGAATGCTCTCGCGAAAATAATCCAATTATTTCTACCCTCCCTCACTGCCCCTTCAACAGAATTAATTATAGAACGTACTGCATCAATAAGTTCATTTTGAATATTGAACAAATAATGAGTGGCACATCGAACCTCAGTAATTCTGAAAAACTAAGAGCACCTTCCCTCCCTGATAAAAATGAATAATCATTCTGTTCATCCACATACGCAAAATGGCCACAATCATCTTAGTAGGTATATTCGAACGCACAAACAGCATATGAAATGCAGCTGTCGGAAAACATTCCGCAGGATGAAGCATCTCACCCAAATCTCGAGTGCAAAAAGTAAACTTATAATTTCGCTGTCACAGTACTTGCAGGAACCTGTCGCTCATATACCCAAGGAGATAAATGAAGTAACCTGTTCGGCAGCTTCAGCCGCACTTAACAGCATACACAGCTTCACGTTGAACGATTCGATTATACCAAGCTTCACTACGTTTGCCACCTCACCCCTCTCTACATCTGCAAATTAAATAATACTTAGCAATTCGAGGCATGTGACGGGGAATAATTACAAACGATAACCGAGCGCCACAGAAACAATGAAGCAATAAAGCTGTATAAACGGCATGTGGCCATCAAAAATGCACCAAGTTGTTCTGAACGTACAACACCTTGCAGGGACGTATGAGATTAAATCTATATTACTGCATAAGAGAACAAAAGAGCAGACATGAGAAAGTCGCGAGTTATGTTTATTCCATTGTCGATAAATGTAAAGCCACACCGATTCCCATTTCATGATGCCCATTCGCGTGTTCTGATCGCAACTGAGATACCAGTTCGGCGCTATCCAATCCAGCATTGTCGCAAATAATGGTCGGCAACTGGGCAAGTGCTCTCCCAAATGCTTCCACTGCTATAGCCTCTTTACCTGCCACCTAAAACTTCTTCATTTGCGTCGAAAGCAGCACGGAATACAACTTAATTCATATTGCTTTCTACGTGTACACCACTGCCATCTCCCTTCAGTTCACAACGGCACTAGCCCTTAGGTATAGTTGCAATAAAACGAGAAAGAGCACTGGCACTGTTTAGAGCAAAATAAAAAATGACGATTCCACAACGCTTGGATGTAACTTATTTCTTCACTGAACTATCCCACTGGAATTCTAGGCAAGCAAGAATCATCCATACAACTACAACGTACGACATCTCTTACCAATGCTGTTTATGGGTACTAAAGCATCAACCCACGCAAATTAATGTTCCTCAACAAACTCCCGCATGGCCGGCCAAAAAAGCTGTAGGACCGACCACTTCAAAAATTACGTTTGAAGAGAACAATAACCAGCAAACAGTAACTGAGAGGTTCACACATATGCAAGGCGTAATACAAATCAAATTTTGTCCCTACTCGCCCCTTTAATTATAACAAAGCATTTCCGACTACAGCGGCGACAAAAGATTCAAGCTCCCCCAATGGAACTCCTTCCTCCCTCCCCTCTCCCTATTCAGCCAAAAAACTATAGTCAGTCATCGACCAAAATGAATACGCATATCAATATTTTCACACTTAACACAAATATATGGAAAATCGTTGCGACCATAAAAGCGCTAAATGTATGGGACTTTCCCCCAGTTAAAGGTATAACTTCGTTCAAGGTTTCTGCATAGATGGATGAGAGGTCACACCGCCGTGGATATTATTCAACATCAAATTCCACAACTCCACCTTTAGTGCTAGAGAAATGGAAACTGCCCACAGACAAATCGACAGGGAGAGAGGCATAAACGCAAGATAACGAGTGAAAAATTCTACGGATAATAATGCCAAGAGGACTATGCACTTTGACGCACTGGAGCCATTTCGCTGAACTCTCCCTGGCGAAACCTCTACACGGAACAGCATAAACGAATCAAAAATGCTTTCTATGAAAGACGATATATCTCGCAACATTCTCAAATCCCAAACAACCCCTAAAGATGCACAACATCAACACCGCACCACTCATATGAATACTGATTCCTCCACCTGATATATGCACTATCCAATAACACTTCACAAAATAAGAGCGTCTTAATACTGCACATACTTCCAAAAACAGTGCCTTATGCAAAATGAAATGCGGCTCCACACTTCGCAATTTAACGTGAGAACTAATTGGGAGCAGCGAAAGTAATCATTGGAAAGCTTTCAGTCCCGCTGATCATTCATTTAATAAATCCTCTCTACTCTACTTGCCTTCTGACTAGCGACCATCACCGCAGAACTCATAAGGACCTCTGAGGCTCCGGCTCCAGCCACTGTGCATGCCTCTTTAACATGAGTAACAAGAACACAGAGTGCATCGTGCAATGACCGCTCCGCCTCGTCCAGAATCTGCTGCGTCGCTCCTCGAAGCACAATCGAACATGCCTCACCTTCAAATAGGTTTTCTCAGTACAATCACCCATCAGAGAGAAAACAAAGTCCACAAAGTAAGCGGAGAAGAAGCCAACCGAGAGGTGCGTCCGAAAAGCGCAGAAAGCGATCCTCACCCACCATCACCTCCTCGATCAGACCACATGATCCAAGTTTCACTTTGTCAGGAGTATCGAAGGTCGATACGATTTCTCCACCTAAACTGTTTCAATTTAGCAAATCATCGACATCTGAAGCATCTCCAAATTATTAATAAACCTCACATGATCCCCTCAAAGGATCTTTCGAAACAAGGTGGACACAACAGAAGCTTCTATTCCCACTCTAATCAACAACCAAATATTTGAATTTACCCACATATAAGGGAAAGCAATTGCAATATTTTAGGAAAAAATTTCACCGAAATCAGGAAATCGCTGCAGCGATGGGTGAGTAGACAGCAGAAGCCACACATGTCCGGTGATCATCCACGCAAGATTAGCCGTTTTCTGATGGCAAAAACCTTCAACCGACCCCTCAACAAAATATCATCCTTTGCCCGAATCAAACAAGAACTGCATTCGATCGCACTCATGAGCACGAATATCTAACTAAATAGGCACAAAAATGAAATATATCACCAAAGTTCCAAAAACTGTTCTTCTAACGATCGACATAGCTGAATGAGAATATGAATAAACATAAAATAGAGGAATGACTTACAGATTCATAAAATCGAATAAATACGAACCAAGCACGAGAGCAAGACGCTCGATTCCTTCGAAGTCGGCATGCTCTATCGCCATAATACCTGCATCAGCGAAAAGTTGCTCCGGGTAGTTGTAGATGAGCTGACGGTTGATAAAAACATTGATCTTATGTGCTATAATCTTCTCAACCTATAATAATGCAAATCACAATCAAAAGACGCACAGAACTGCAGTAATCGTTACCAGAACACATACAGATATATATTCACCACTCGTTTAGATTACAATGAAAATTATGAAAGAAGCTGGTGAAATAAGACGATTACAGAGATGATAGAAAGATAGAACAACAGGTGAAACTGCAAATCGCAGCGGTTGTATGGGGCAAGATTAAATAATAGTCGTTATCGCTACATAATCAACACCATCTCTGATGATCTGTGCAATCTTGGCACTGCACTCACAAAGACGCACAGACGAAAGCAACACAGAAAAAAGTATCGAGCGCATCTACGATTCTTTATGTAATCACTTCTTTGGCAGAATTTCCATGTATTCGCTTATCTAATTTCAATTCCCACACGTATTATTTACTCAATATATGTGCCCAAAATGAAACTGGTTCATAATTTCGAGCAAAGGAAAAGCTAAAACGATTAAAAGAAACTGCCGAATAAATACCGATATGACCTAAACTCGAGAATCCAGCAACGAAGCTGCGACGCTTGCTTGTCATCTATTATCTAACTTCAGTGAACGATACAATAATCAAACTCATACACATCCAAACGAAAAAAGCAACCTTTTCCTTCATTTTCTGTTTCTCAGCCACTTCCAATTCCGCAACCTTTGCCACTGATTCTACGCGAATACGAGAACCGAATACCTTCACCTGAATGAACAAAAGCAAAATGTGTGTCGATAAAAATCCACGATCTCGTTCTGGCTGCAAATAGCTAACGAACGCGCATAGAGATATCGCACAGGATGGCGGAACTTCCCTCACCCGTTTTTTCGTCTTTCCTCTGCGTTTCGAACTCGGAAACCGTGACTTTCGATGATATCTCTACTGTGAAGAAATTCTTAAATCTGCGGAATATTCGGTGCGTAAAGGTGACTTATTCGAAACATGGAACGAATCTAACCGGAATGATGCTTGGGTCAAGCGTATCAGCGAAGCTGGCACTACATAAACGCAGACAAAGCATTTTACTAAGACGTCGCGCATTTAACAAATTCTGGGAGAAACTTATTCCGGAAGCCGTTCGAACCATCCAACAATGAAAATTGACGAGGAAATTTTGCTGTCTTCCCTTTCTACCTCTCAAGTGCTCGTAACTTCCAAAGTAAATATCGGGAACAAAACCAAAATTTCTAGAAATGCTCACTGAACGGAGATTTCATCCGTCGAATTTCGTAAAGTCAACTCTGAATCGGAACCAACGGAAGGCAAAATGAGGTGCACAAGCAAAAATACCTCATCGCTGCAATGATATTTGTGGAGAGCCTATTAGAAAAATAAAATCCACAACCTGTGGGATTTCAATAAGAAATAAATAAACACAGTTTGTACAAATTCGGATATGCGCCCACCTCACCAATGAAAATAAACCTGACCTCATATTATAATTTATCAGCACACTCAACTAGTCTCTTATGACCGGTTATGCATTTACTCGACAAGCTCCAAGCCTTGATCTCACCCAAAACTTCCGATATGCACAGACAAACAGTTGACCAGCGTACCTTATCAGTATCCATTGGAGTGTTGGCGATGAGGATTTTCGCGCTTTCGACGCGCTTTGGCTGATACATCCCCGGCTTCTTCTCTAGCAAAAATCCTGAAATCCATCAATGCTTCTTGAGAGAGAACAGCAACGTATGCGTACTCCAGAGTCCAAGCCCATAAAAGAAAAGTATGAGTTGAAGTGTGCAACACAATACTTGCCCCTCCTAATTTTCTAAGAAAAAGTGGCTTTTTAGGACATCATAGACAAAGTATACGGCAACACTAACTCTAAAAGAAACACCGAAATATGCTCAAATATGCAAAAGTACAAAGGCCAAATCCTCTGACACTCTCTCGTTAAGCTTTAGGGGTCTTCGTCACAAATACAACATCACTTTCAAATGTTCACCATAACAATTAGTAAAAAAAATGAAGACATATATTCAATGGAAAAACACCTTCATCTAAGTAACTTTCGTCCATCGCTCCACCAAGCTTCTTGATTATTTGTATAGCATCCAGATTATCGGAACCTTTCAGACGTAAAACGGCTTTTACGGCCAATTCTGCGAAATGTTCCTTATGCTGCGAGAGAATCTTCGAACCAAGCGTCGTTCGCGCTATCTTCAGAAGATCCTCAAGCATATTCGCGCTACAAACCACTCGGATACAACTTTCGCATAGCTGTGTGATTAGAAAATATAACTAGATGGGACGCTCACCTCTCTTCCACATCCTCGAAATCACCACCACAATCCTTAATTGGAATAACCTTATCATCACACCCACCACCACAAATCTCATTCATAATTGCAAGCATTAGTTCAAAAAAAGAGATTCAATTACAGCTCACCTGAAGAGGTCATCTAGACTCTCGATGCCCCTCAAAACAACTTGTCTATACCAGATCGTTAGTGACAGGGTATCTGCATCAAAGGACATCAACATATTACTTGGTAGAGAAGGAACGCTGCTATTCAACAATGCCTAGAACACTATTGCTTTCTAGTATTCAACAACGCGAATCCAGCAAACATGGATGCCAAAATTCATTAAAAGGTAAGTGTTTTCTCAATCGCTTCTGCCAAGCCGAATGATTCAGCAATATTGCAAAATTCCGCTGCGCAGATGCAACCGACCAAACGGTGAATGGTTTGTGGCCGACTGAAGAATGAAAGCTGGCCCCCTCCCCTCCCTCAGTGTACTTTTGCCTTCGCCGAGATCAGGTATTGCTGAAGTATGAAAGAAGGCGGCGTTACATGCTGGGAGCATGAGGCGACTGTGCGAAGATTCCATTTTTCATGTTTCGTCACTGATCGTTCTTGGACTGCTTTTCACTGAGCATATTTCAGAAGATTAAGCGTTCATAATTCCGTTCAAAGTGGAGCGGTCCACTTCACGCTTCATTGATACCAGACGTCTATTTACAGAGTGGATGGTTGGGCTTAAACTGAATCGCTTCCCGAACTAAAATAAGTGGACACGCGGACGCATATATAAACGTACGGTCAAAACGACCCCACAATGCACTTCCCAAAGGAAATTTTGCAAAAGAACATACACAAAAGCGCTTAGAGCCTACTTGCGCTTTGCCTCTGCTTCTTTTCCGGAAACACGCACTGTATACTGCTGCTTTTCCCGGAACACGAACGTACTTCATTCCGGAATGGCGATTAACATAAATGGTGCGAATTAATGCAGCAAATGATATGCGATCGTGGAACGATATGAATTTCCATGGGACCATAAACGATAATGATGGGGGTATAATAAAAAGTGCTTGATGCGATCAACGTGAACATGAGCACCAGCAACGATGAAGAAAAACCAGACGGCACTGCGTCCTCACCTGAAATCCGGAGTGTCTCCCTTTTGAGATATTCAACTTGAAAGCAGTGCGAAACACCACAAAAATTAACATAACACACACCCAGACGGCTTAGCAGATGCCTTCAACGCTTCCTGGGCAATGTTTAGTGCCTTCCGGTAACCAGCAATGATGACTTGCGGGTGAATCTTCATAGCGATCATATTCTCTGCTTCTCTTAGAAGTTCCGCAGCAAGCACCGCCACTGACGTCGTGCCATCGCCCACTTCAGAATCTTGCGTCATCGAAATATCTGAATTAGTCCTAACTGTTTGATGTATTTTTTTGTAACTCCTCACCAGATGATTTTTTAAATTTTGAACTTCATTAGGCTTCAAAGTGGACAACAACAGGCGAATTAATCATTTGCAGTCTAAAATAATCTACTACAAAAGCTGCAGAACGCCATCATTGGTAATGAAATTACTGATGTCTACGGTCACTAATAATGGGAAGATAACATTTGGGAGGATATCATACGAAATGACTAAGTTTTCAAGACTACTCTCATGTGTGACAGGACGAGCAATGGCCAATTCGGAGGAACTGCCGAAGAAGAAGGACTTCAGCCTGAAAACAATTATTTCCGAAGAAATCTGTGAGATTCCCTTGCATTACCACGCTACATGGTTGACGGCTGGAGAGGCAGCCTCTAATCGGCTCATTCCGACGCAATTAATGCATATCATCACGTTTCGACAGCCCATAAATTTCTATTCCGTATGATCTAAGGCATAGCGTTTCTCCGGTGGACAGTCGAACAAGCACACAATCCTTTCAAGGGTACCAATGGCCAGTGTTGCTATCGCCACTGTAAGCCGGCTACTAATGATTTACCATGCATCATCTCATAGGAATCTAAAGATCCTTCAAAGCTTAATGAACGACCCCACCGGTTCGCCATAGGCTTCATTTCATGCAGCCTAAAGTACCCTGCAAGACAGCCAAAGAAACGCCTTCAAAGACCTGGTCTGCACAAAAACAAAATTTTTGCATGTGAATTTTCCTGCAATGACCTGAGCAAGACTCACCTTTCCTAGGAATTTGCCAACATCCGCAACGGTGTAATAAAAGAGAGAAAGGAACAGGAGTCCTTTTCGTCCACTCTGAACTTATTTTCTTTCAAAGCACTGCAAATCGCCGACCATTAGGCGATTCCGGATCGGTGTGTCAGCACATACCTATGATCCTGCCTCCCTCGGACAGGGAAGGGAAGAGCGCTGTTCCAGCATGTTTTTAATTTTTTGGCAGAAAAAAAAAATATCGTCAACTTCAATAACATGTGCCTACCAATGAGAACTTTAGCTGCCGGATTGTCGACGCCAACGGCTTTTAGAATAGTCGCCCCATCGTTGGTCACCTGTACACTTTGTCGATCGCCTTCCCCGCTCAGCAGAATCTTGTCCTGAAAAGTATTCACGTAGAAACTGTGAACAAATACAAAAGAACGAAAATCCTTTTCCAAAAATCTACAAATTATCCCAGCCTTCACACTGAGCTCCTTTCAAGTGAACTTGGTGACCAGACTTCATAGAAAAACCCAATTCTGCTAATTTCGATCATAAAGGAAAAATGTGCCATTCATTCGCTTCCACTCACCTTAGAAGATCAAGCCGATTCCGATATAGTTCCTTCTTGAGTGTGATTTTGAAACGCTAGAAACAAAGAGCTGAGGCCAAGATTGCTATGAAGTGCTCACCATTCCTTTCGGTCCGAGCGTCGACTTGACCAGATCGCCGATCGCAATCGCGCCGACGAACGTCAACAGACGAGCACGTTCGTCTCGTTCCTCTTCAGCGTTCTCTTTCAAGATCTGAACTGGTAGCATCGTACCTGCGGGCACTTATCACCACACTGTACCCTAACTGCAAACATCAACCGCTAAACTTTCCAACCAAATTACAATGCGATCGATTATGATGAAGAATACGCATACCCGTGGCTTCACGGCAACAAGCACACACAGCTAAATGATCACAGCTGAAGTATCGCCTTAACGCCTACCCCATTCCCCAGGAGCAGTTATTCCTCAATTCAACTATGCGCCATCATATATACCGAAATCACTCGACTCCATGGTACCTGCTGAATGTTTGCAGGATGCACAACTCAAAACTACGAGCTACGGAAAAAAGTGATAGCACCGTCAGCTATCTAATCCTTTCAGCACCTCGATAACGGCAGCCACAAAATAAAACGGTGAGATGAGAAAATAACTGCTACGACGAGTGTGTCAATTTGAGAGTAAGAAGATGAGCTAATATGCACACGAAGTATCCGGTTGGGACACGTCGAGAAGCACGTCAGGAACAAGGCGTCGTAGGTGGTAAACGGGACGGTGATGGAGCAAGAGAGGGAAGAACGAGCAAATGCTGATCGCGCAAGAGGCTAGCGGATAGTTCCGATTAGTACCGGAATTCGGGGGATCCTCGAAAATTGAAGGTTTCAGCAAGAAATTAGAGCTCTCCTTTCTCTCCGGAAACTACCGTAAGCGTGGGCAACTTTTCATGAACGAACATTATTTTCGCTGCCTCAGACGAACCCCTAACGGGAAAGAAAGTTCATTGGACTCAGTTTTTGGTAAGCTTGAGTTCCCAGGATATTGTCCTATCAGCACATGTGCTAAAGCGTCTACACAAAGCATTTGTGACAAATTAACCACCATGTTGTGCACTGGACGGTACCGATCTCACCAACGCACGAAGCGGTGCATAATGATTTACTCTGCAGTGCGCCGTAGGCAGAGAACGATAACACAGGAAATTCGGAGATCGACAGAGATGCGAGTGCAGGAAAGAAAGAGAAAAGAACGTCAGTTTTTGCGTCAGTGCGAACATTCCATCGATGCAACCATGAATCTCAACGTCCTGCTCATCTCACACAACATGCTAACTTCCTAGTCGTCGTCTGCCTACGTGAACACAACTCCCCCCTTTCCTGCCGAATCGTCTACTCCATTCTTGGCCAGCCGGCTTCGATTTTGGTCACTTGGAACGTAGATCATAGTTAGCAAAAGCAGCCCCATTGTGGCTGCCACACTTCTAGACGCGTAGGTAAGCCGCAGTTAGAGCTCTACACGACCATATCATCCCTTACGAACGAGAAAACCCAAAGTGATATTTGCTGAACGCTCTGCAAGCATGCTGGTGAGCAACTCAGATGGATGTCCACCGTAGATGCACAGTCATTGCGGGAGTTAGGATAACCGACAACACTGCAGCTCAACAAAATAAAAATTGCTCGACTCAACTGACCTTTGCGTCGTTGTTGCATCATAGGCAAAGGGACATATGAAAAAAGGCAAATAACATCCGTGAGAAGATATGAAATGGCTATGAAGGGCACAGATACGGGCGCCAGCTATATGACATAGAAAAGAAAAAAACGCCTTTGAGTCGTGCCAGGCAATGCATTCAGTGAGTGTAGGTCGTTTCTTCATCGATCATATTCCCTCAAAGTTACTCCAACGGAATTGTGTTCCTAATTCGAAGCTTTAAAAAGACCAAATCAAACCCTCTCAAGTTAGCATGAGAGCGATTGAGGCCTCGCATATTTCTCCCATCAACATCTTTCCGCCTTCCCATCACTCCTTCTTACCATCGTACTTCCAATCAGTTTTTTATACCTTCAGGGGGATCGATGAGATTCTTTTGCTGTATTACCCCAGAAAATTCCATACGTTTTAGCAGCTCACTTGTTATGATCATATTCGAGTATATGCCACGTTCAATTCGAATTAAGCGCATATTCGAAATAACACATTTTCACCTTCACGTTGTTTGGCGTTTCTGGTGCAATTACCCAAGTTTGTGACCTGACGAACGCCGAGCCGACTGCATCATCAAATTATACATGGGACAGAAAGAAGAGAAATAAAAAACCTTTTCAGGTCACTCTCCTTGTTTGAGGTTAAATTTTCTCCTCGAACAATCGCATAGACATGAATTTCTTCCATCGTTTGCCATGATTTTGAGTAATTTTATGGATTTTGATTCTACCAGATTTCAGTCGATATTTTCTTGAGTAAAGGTAAGGGCAAAATTGATGTAGAATCGATGATAGAAGCAAAAGCGAATGATGAGATTCAATTGCTGAAGTTGCGAAGGGGCATGATCAGCAAATAGTTGCATTATCAGCAACATTCTATGTCGGCGAACGTGTTGCAAAATTCCCTCGACCGACCGTAACGGTGCAAGATGGAATCTGCCGATGAGCGATCAACATTATTTGACAGTAACTAAGAGCATTTCAAATGCTTTCGGATGAAGTCTTCATTCGTTTGCACACGCAGTTCTTGCTCGTTTATCACAAAAAATGTGATCACCGTTTGTTTTATCAGTCATTGGACATTAAGAATATGCGGCAAATTTGATTAAATCTGCGAAATAACGCAGTGGATGGAAGCACACTTCTGATCCCACACATTTCAGGTTTCTGGTGCATCTTTTTATAACAAGTGATATGGAATGTTTTTTTGTGTAAACCTACTCAGCCTGAGCTCCATCGTTCATAGCGATGATCCAGTTTTCTGTCAACTGAGGTGAAACAGATTCTCCTCGTTAAGTTCCAAACTGAATAAGCTGGAATAAATTTTACCGAAAAGAAACGGATTTTTGAGAGGAGAATCTCTCATGACGACTCCTCGCAATTAGAGGCAGGTGGCGTTAGGCTGATAAGGTGTTATCAACCACTGATTTTGCCTGCTGCTTCATGTGATGCGAGGAGATGATTTTAGTTTTCCCAAAGAAGTATTCGAACCATTATTCCAATCCTACTGGGTTCATAGTGGTAAATTTGGTGGGTTTTAGGCTTACGCTAGACAAAGAATTCTTGGATTTTAGTAGTTTGCAAGAATGGAGTGCGGAAGTGGCTAGTGTCCCTTAGAAAGTTACGGTGTGGCTGCAAAGTCGCAGCATTTCTTGATAATAGCGCACCGTGCCTTTAGGACTCACGTTTCGTTCCCAAATGCGTTGTTCCCAGTTGTGCTGTATGGGGTTCACAACTGGCTCTCTTTCAAAAAGGTTACGCTTAGCACAGTCTAAAAGAGGAAAAACTGTGAGCGAGCAGGTCAATTGCTGCATACAGTCGTCGTGGGAAGTAGGCGGCCATTTAGATATGAGGCTGGATAGCAGAAGAAGGATTGTAAGCAGTAGTGGAGATTGGTCAACTCATGGCGCTCTTACTGGAAAACATAGAGAGGTGAGCGGCAGTTACGCCTTCCTTTCTTTGACGCTAGATATACTAAGAGCGATCCTATAAGCTATCAACGATATCATTATTGCACTATGAACATGTCTGTTACAGAAAAGCACCACATGGTTTGACAAAGCTTGTCACTTTTGTGAAAAAATGGACACGAATTGCGGTTCATCTCTTCAATGAAAAACGTCCACTGAAGCAGAAATCACCAGTAGACAACCTTTCATCGTCTTCTAGGTATAATGATTCTTTAAAGGCAATTCCCAATAACATATAGTTAATTGTCATCCGCACAAACAGGGGATCATCGTGAGAAATCAACTTACTATGCTTCTGCGTGTGCATTTGAAAAACCAATTTTCGGCTGCAGTTTCCCTAGCAAGAAAACCAACAAAATAACTTCATTCGCTAGGTCTACTTGGATAAATGCAAATGTGTGACATTCAGATGCGTTATGATGCGTATTCTATCACTCTATAGAATGTTTCTTGCAGTAGTGTAGTTTTAGCTGAATTCGCTTGCAAAGAGTTGAACAATTCGACCAATTTGGAATACAATGAGTCAAGATACAAATGCTCGCTCACATGTGAGCCGCATTCAGAGGTTGGCACCGGTCGAGCTGTTCAGGCGACGAAAGCTCCGGCGAAAAATCGTTTCTTATAGGACCGGTGGGGAGGGGGATGTGGAATTGTGGCAGTTTGCTGTGAAGATCAAGAAGAACATCACGAAGGGCATATACGCATGTGCAACAGTGTTGCTTTTGAGTTAAAATTTAGGCACGGTTGCTTTCGAAATGCGAGCTAAAATCATCAATTCGTCCCCGTTCAACTGCCTTCTGAGTTCCCTAATCTTGGGACACTTTATAGATCCCCCAGGGTTCTCCCAAATCTCCCAGCATGGCATTGCCTCTCCTACGATGAGTCTCTCCTATTTTGGAGAATCAGGTTGCAAGAGGCCAGAGAATGACCTTGTCCAAGCTTCACGACTGCCAAGCAGAAAGAAAGTCTTCAGGTTTCGAAGTCGAAAAGTGCGCTTGCCTAGCTAGACACTCTTGGAAGTTATAAGGTCCTAATGGATTTTCCTTGATCACATTGCTAATACTGCCTCAGACCTGCGCAATGGTAAACCCGGCGCTAGCGACACTCTCCCAAGTCGGAGTCAGAGCTCGTGAAAACTGATTATTCCCATTGTATGCGAGAGCGATGAACAGGAAATTTAGCCAGCAGCAGTTATCGGGTAACTGTTGTGTTTCAGAACGAAGAAGAAAGCTAGCGGAGTGTCAAAAAAATCGCAGCAAAGTTCCGAGCCGCGCACAGTAAAAAAGTAAGTATTACAGTGTTCACTGCGACACTATTGCTTTTGGACTCACATGGACCTGCAAAGAAATCATTTTGCGTCCCCCTTGAAAGATGCTGCTTCCAAAGCTAAACGCCCGAAAATTAAGATTACCCATAACATCGTCGCCCTAAGAACTTCGAAAGTGATTGCCAAGGACCCAAAACATCTTTGCACTGCTACTCTTGAGCGAAAATTATTTCCCAAGAATGTGGCAGCCGTTACAAACCAAAAAAGAGTGCCAACATAAAATCTTCGCAGAAAGTTTGCGTTCTCATCAGCTTAGTCACAGCTGACACTTTTGGACATTTACTCTTCGCAAGACGGCTGCCTTGCCTTTCGGGAAAATGCTGCAACCATATCTTGGACAGGAGAACGAAAGCGCAAAAAGGGCATTTATCTATAGGATGCGTGGTGATATCGGACCCTGAGCATTGCCAGTTTCTCCGATTCTAGTTCCACTTACGTCCGCAGCAGACCGCAGAGTACGTACTGCGTGTAGAGTACGCACTTACACCACAGGAAGTATGCCTTTTTTGCTTATGCCTTTTTTTGCTTATAAAAGTATGCCTTTTTTGCTAATGTAAACTTTCCTCTATATGATGATAACTTTGAGGATCTCACATAAGTAGTGATGTTTCTGTTCGGACAACCACATGCACTTTTTCCTCACTTCTCGACGCTTATTCCCCAAGCCATATTTGCTACTTTTTCTTCTCATTATTTCTTGCTGCTGCACGTTCTGCTGCTTTTGTTCCAAAAACGTGTTATTACCTGCCCACCACTGCACGCCATATGTTTTAGGGAACAGGGCGTTCTACTCCATATTCACTACGTCTTTGGTTCAGTTTTCATTCGGTAACAAAGTGCCGAAACATAAAAACTTCAAAAATATTCTCATGTCCAAGTAACCTCTCATCATTTTCCGCAGAATATCAAATCTTCCGCAGCTAAGACTCTTTTTTTTGTTATAATTTAGAGCATACTTTCAAGATCCGCCTATGCGTTCTAATCACACATTGCACGAGAGTTGTGTCTCAGCCTTCGTCTCATCGTTTCAACGAGATGTGCTTGCAATCTTTCTGCTCGTCGCCGTGCATAGCTGCACTGCACGTTGTTCAGTTGTTGTCGATCAAGAAGAAATCATCGTATAGCGGCGACATGCCCAGTGAGAAGACACAATCTGCGATGGGCGAATCCAATCAGAGAAGAAAAGAGAAATCTTGTTGATTTTTTCCATATTCTTCAATGTTATCTTATTGCATTCGAGATAACCATCGCCTAGGCAGAAATGTAAGATAGAGGAGTTTCCAATCACAGTTGTCTTCCAATCTTTGTGAATATGACCACAAGATTCATGCTGTGGTCCCTGACGAACAAAGCTGAGAAGATGACAGAAAATTCCTTGAAGTAAACATAGAAACTGATGCCGAACTTGTTATTAGAGAAGGAGCAGGCTCAGCTGAATCGAAGATGGCTGTCTCTAGTCGCGTATATACTTGTCAAGTTTATCTTTATTATTTGAAACTGAAAAATTACTGTTAGTAATTCGTATTCGGCAGAAGGGGATGCGGTAGCAGAAGCTCGAAGATTCACAGTAAATATCAGTATTAGAATATAAAGGAATGTCTGGAGTGCAGTTTCGAATGAAAAGTAAAAAACGATACGCGTGGAAAATTTCGGAGCGAAAACTCTCTCAGTTCCCAAACGACGCCACCCATAGTCCTGGTTTAGCACGAGTGGGATGCGAAGAGACACGGAGATGGTCGAATCAGTTTATAGCAGGACGCAACAGCTCATGAAGAGCAAACTGGGGAGGCGAAGCGTTCCAAGAGGGCTGCGGGTGGAAGAGCCGTCAAATTAGAAAACTGACTCTGACTGGCTGAGGCCTGCCTCATATAGGCTCCAGGCTGATTAAAAGTACAAGTTGAACGCAAAAACAACGCTATAAAAGCACAACACTGTGAAAGCAAAAGGTCGTTGTTACATCAGAAAGAGATATCTCTTCAGATTGCTGAATGGAGTAAGGAATTTTAAACACTGTTTTCGATTTTTGCGTGGTAGGCAGATCGTTCATACATGAAGCGCCGGTTTATTTCTGCTACAGAATCTATTAGAGAATTTCTAGAAGTATCAGGGTCATACAATTTTATGAGTATTCGAAAAGGTTTTCTCGGCTACTTTATTTAAAAAAAAGTGGTACTGGAAGGAGTTTAATGCTTCTCTTTTTCTTTCTCTCCCGTCCTCTCTCTCTCCACACATATATCTATATCTGAGCAATTGTAGCCGTTTGCGCATTCCGAGGGAATGTAAGCTTTAACGTCGTTAGTGGACAAAAAATTCTCATGTATAAGAAAGGCTCCATCGGGAGAGGGTGCCGACCCATTTTTGAACGCACTCTGTAGAGTTCATAAAGAAGAGCGTTGCAGCTATGACAGCGGAAGTAGGGCGATCTGTTCCGAGATCCTTCGATCAACCCCAGATCGATCAATATTGTTCATTTGTGTACACGCAACGGGCTGATGAAAGCATCCGTTGCTGTTGTTGTTATTCCAGGTCTCATAAATTTGTTAGGCAGGATCAGAAAGCGCAATGAGAAGGGGGGATAATGAAGGGAACAAAGAAGAAGAATGGAGACAAGCGAAGAAGATAGGCAGTAAGTTGGAAGTTGGAAGAGGAAGTCTTCAGTCGAGCCATTCCTAAAGCGACTAAAAATATGACGTCGCAAGAATAAAAAATCCTTTGCCACTGATACTTGCAGCTAATGGCTAATGTACTAAACGATCACCGAATGATATAATCATTTATACACGCTTTGTGCAAACAGTTTCTAAGTGATGAGGAAACCTTATATGTAATCAGGCAGCTAAGTAGAGCTCGATTAGGACAGTTGCGCCGCATATGCTTAAGTCGTGGCATCAATGCCATCAGGGCAAATATCATATAGCTGAAATGTCGCTATATCGCATATGAACATAGTGCTTTTGCTTTAAAGAGTACGTTAAATGAATAGTCATTTGGAATCACTGATTATTACTTCGGGCCTAAAGAGGGCTGAGAATGGTTTTCTGGCAATGTCAGGCCAGAATCAGGTAAGGCTATTGAACCGGTCAAGGCTGTTAGTCAAGGCTTGTTTAAGTTTTGTGAGCAAGCAAACGGCAGAATCCGTTTACGAAACGATCGTACGTTGATACACCAAAGAAAAGCCTTGCAGAACGGATGCTACAACCGCTACCATTACATTTAGTTACACACTGCTCGTTCACTGCATGTAGCATAAACCATAAATCACATCTTGCAGGTATGCACCAGAAAGATTCCATTCGAAAACGGGGTTGTAACAAGGGATGCCAGCCAATCCAAAATTTTTCGAGGAATGCTGCGATAACAAGGAGCTGGCTTCAAGACTGCACAACATTCAAAATGATTCGATTAAGAACCGCAAAGTCCTATATTTCTCCGCGGATATAAACTCATTAAACTTTTATTTTCTCTTCTATTATCCTCAATATAAAAACACATATCATATTTGCTCATTCTGGTGTTTACAAGCACACATTCAAAATATTCGAATAAATGATAGATATTGGCTCGGCGGGAAGGAAAGACTAGGCGGAAGGAGAAGAGATAAGTTAGGAATGACGGCTTCAGTTTATGAATTAAACGAATTCCAAAAATCGGAACCACTGCCATAATTTTCCAAGCGAAAAACCCAAAAATATATAAATAATGCTAGAATTTTAATGGTTTTCTTCATATTGAATGAGGTATTTGCAAAAAAGAGATGATGGAAAAAATGAATTTGCAAACGGTTAACGATGTTGTGAGGAGGGAATCTGTAACGATGAAATATGAAGCAGATGAGAAATTTTGTAGAAAAAATGATTGTGTGCAAAATCTGTGAGAAAATGTAATGCAGCAAAGAAATTAACAAGGAGGAAACGGTGATGCAGAATTGAAATTCGAAAAAAGGGAAAGATGATGAAGACGCTACATTTTCAGCAAGGAAAAGACGGCGTAGAAAGATTTGCAATATGGAAAGTATGGTACAGAAAAGAGAATCACAACGAGTAGCAGATGATGCAAGAAGAGCAGAAGGGAAACATAACGCATAAAGACTGCAAAATGAAAATTTCTGGAAAAGACCGGAAAATGGGAATTTCACTGTAGCGAAGGAATCTGCAGAAGTAAAATGATGATGGGAGCAGAAAGTTTACAAAAAAAGATCATTAGGAAGAAGAACTGCAAGGATGAAAAGATGATGACGAAAGAAAATCTGCATAAAACAGCAAGATGTAGCAGAAAGAGTGTTTGCAAAAGACGACGATGCAGAAAGAAAACTTACAACTGACCGACCAATCAGCGTTGTTCAACTTAACAATCAGAAAGAACACAAGTCGCTATTTAACTCGTTGAACACATGAAAAAGTGTTGAAAAATCATCTAGTGCAAACATCATCAACAAGTGACAGAATCAGTGCAACTGAAGAAAGAATGTATACTTATATCAAATGTTATCTGGATAAATACACATTCTGTTAGTTGATAGGAAATTGTGTTAGTTGACTATTGTGATTCTGCATTAAAAATAATTGCAAGAGAGCGAGTCGTTACGTTCATGTTTTCGCTCGCATTTCTGTTCTTCAATGCCGATTCGACATGTACAAAAAATGCTCAATAAGCGGAAAATGCATTGGTGTCAAGATCGTTTGAAGTCATTTAAGCATGCTTCATTCCACTATAATCTTCAACAGTCGAAAGTAGAATCTATTCGGAAGAGAGCTCGTAATGAATTGAAGTAAGTGAAAAAATTTCGTGTGACGGAAGAGAGGAGAATCAATTAATGAAGGACGTTACCTCAGTCGCGATTCATTGGGGGGTTTGATCGTGAACTTCACGACAGCACGCATCATCTTACAGGTTATTTAACGAAACATGGCTGAGTGCGAACAGCTTTCTTTATAAGGGGTGGTATTAGCATGCCGACTTTGTGCATTCGTTGTTGAGGATTTACTCTGAAGGTAGTATTCAAGTGTGACTTTTTTAATGGGTTGAGGAGAAGGGATGGAGTTAACAGAATGCATGAAAATCGTTATTGAGACAGCATGGTCAGAACTTTGCTAGTGGGTTTATGTGGTATAGGTTCATTTGAATTCACTTGATCAAGGAGTGAGGGGTAAGTTTTTTTATTTGAAGGTTGTTAAGAAATTAACATGAATTCTTTAAACTTTGAAAGGTCAAGAAAGGAACGACTGCAAGTCACAACAATTTGGCCTATAGTGAGGCTCATTTATAAGGTGAAGGGATGATGCGAGGATCAGTGACAGTCCTGATTTGCAATGCTGAACAGTTAGCTAAGAACCAATAAAAGGTAGGGTCCACAAATCAAGTGTTTTTCGATATGGTGAAGGAAGACACGATGGTCTTGAGGTCTAGAAGAATTTCATGTGAGCCCGTCTGCCATTCCAGAGCAGAAAAGCAACATAGGCCTTAAATGATATCAAGGATATGAAATTCCTTTCATTGGGAGCAAAGATACGACTCACGGGCATCGGATGATCTGAGATCGTCGTAATTCCCCTTCAGAAGTAATTATGCGTGGCACTGCCTAGGTGATTGGAGTTGCAGAAAACATTTTCCCTCTGTGACCTGATATGAGTCATATTCAGAGAACTAGGTTAGGTCACAAAAATTGGAAATAAAGTTGGAAGGTGGCTAAATTGCAATTTCATCAAATGGTAAGGTTATAAAGTGTCGTTTCTGGGCGATCAAACGAGGCTACCTTGCTCAATTGATGCTGAACCGTTTGCGATGATTTAGGCTATCTATAGCAGCCGAAAAGTTATACTCTTAGTCAGAGAAGCTGGTTGAATTGCGATGCGAGGTGGTTGCGAATCCTCCATAAGTCTTGTTACACTCAAAAAACAGCAGAGATATGTTGAAAGTGAGTAAGATTCGATCGATGGGTGAGTGAGAGCGGGAAAAGGAGAAGAATTATTCAGGCTTTCGAGGAAATAATAAGTTGTTCATTCGTTGCGTTTTACTGTTAATGAAGTGTACATACGAAAAATGGTTATCAAATACATAGCACGTTTATATCTGCAAGAGAAAAAGAGAAGATAGTTTGGAATGGGTAGGATAGGGATGCCATTCACTTTTACTTTAAAAAAGTACCATTGTTCACGAACAGGTGAAATAACCCTTGCGGGCATTGGGAATTTCGGTGGAAAAATCTTCTTCTGGTTTCATATAACACTGTCTACTTGTTGCCTTTACTTGAGCTAAATTTTCCCCAAAAATAACCACTATTTGCGCGCAATCCTCGAGGGGTCACCATGACCACAAAAGAAATTCTTTATATACGCGCTACCAATGTCTTAATTATTCGTGCGGTCACCCGATTAAAAATGTGTGAAATCATCAAGCTACATTCTCAATGATTCAAGCACTACACGATGCAGCTTACTGTTAATACTTTTTTTAAAGCTTTTCGTTATTCCGTGCAAAATAAAGCATAGACGATATAATCGAGTAAAAGGGCAGTTAAATTTCTGTTACCGTTCGGTAATTGCAACGGATGTCTGAGTTGCTATGTAAATTGCAGCTACGTGAATTGCAATCTGATTTGTAAATACGTAAGTTGCAGTCTTTGTTGCAAATATATGAACTGCATTAGACGTTTGAATTGTGGAAACGGTAGTTGATTTTGTTGTCAGTGGGGTTATCATTCTCGACAATTGTAATTAACCTATAAGATTGGTTGAGCGAAAAATGAAGCTTTATCAACATTATGATAAATGATAAAACGGATTTTTGAATTTTTATGACAGTAAATTCTTCCACTTTTTCTCATTCAATATGAAGAAAACCATTAAAATTCTGGCATTACTTATATATTTTTGGGTTTTTCGCTTGGAAAATTATGCAGTGGTTCCGATTTTTGAAATTCGTTTAATTCATAAACTGAAGCCGTCATTCCTAACTTATCTCTTCTCCTTCCGCCTAGTCTTTCCTTCCCGCCGAGCCAATATCTATCATTTATTCGAATGTTTTGAATGTGTGCCTGTAAACACCAGAATGAGCAAATATGATCTGTGTTTTTATATTGAGGATAATAGAAGAGAAAATAAAAGTTTAATGAGTTTATATCCACGAAGAAATATAGGACTCTGCGGTTCTTAATCGAATCATTTTGAATGTTGTGCAGTCTTGAAGCCAGCTCCTTGTTCTCGCAGCATTCCTCGAAAAATTTTGGATTGGCTGGCATCCCTTGTTACAACCCCGTTTTCGAATGGAATCTTTCTGGTGCATACCTGCAAGATGTGATTTATGGTTTATGCTACATGCAGTGAACGAGCAGTGTATAACTAAATGTAATGGTAGCGGTTGTAGCATCACTTCTGCAAGGCTTTTCTTTGGTGTATCAACGTACGATCGTTTCGTAAACGGATTCTGCCGTTTGCTTGCTCATAAAACTTAACCAAGCCTTGACTAACAGCCTTGACCGGTTCAACAGCCTTATCTGATTCTGACCTGACATTGCCAGAAAACCATCCCTAGCCCTTGTTAGGCCCGAAGTAATAATCAGTGATTCCAAATGACTGTTCATTTAATGTACTCTTTAAAACAAAAGCACTATGTTCATATGCGATATAGCGACATTTCAGCTATATGATATTTGCCCTGATGGCATTAATGCCACGATTCCTTTATTTTATCACCTTTCTGAGCCCATTTACATTCTGCGTTTCTCAACTTCCGCTGGTGATGCGTAATCTTCCGATTCTCGCTGACTCCCCTGAGGCGGTTAGCCTGCCTCTTTTTGCTGCTCAGTTAGCCTCCACCGGATCGCCATAATGATACTGGCTTATATGATGACAATTGCAAGCAGCAGCAACTCAAGATGTTCGTCCGATGCGGAGATTGGACCTCGTAGAACGTCGATACAGGCGTCAAATTACAAGGCTTCAGGGACTTTTCAAAATATCGCACTATGTTGAGGTATTGTGGTATTGATAATGAGCTAATGTGGGTATTGGGATTTCTGAACCAGTGGTGCTAACTAGGTTGGGGACATGGATTTGCAGGCTGTTTAGATTGACTGAAGGCAAAAGAGATCGAGTTCGCGAATCAAGAATAAAGTGTTGCAAGTAGCTGATATCCAACACCCGAGGTCTCCAAAAATCAATGGCAGTGAGAATGGGTGTAAGACGGCACCTGCTTCCAAACAGAATTAAAAGTGAGAACAGAAGAAGTATGTCAAATTTCAAAAAGAAGGGGAGAAGCAAAAATCGATGACTTGTGGCAGAACTGGGACAGCCTGTGCTACTCCACTCTGAATAGTAAAAAACACTTGAAAGGAAGACCATGCAACGGAGAAAAAAAGGCTTGTTCCCATCCCTATATGGCGTGCTAAAAGGCTGCCTCGCAGGTGAGCACTTAGGAGGCAGTATGATAGTGATTCATCCGATAGGCTGCGATGCTCCAGCTCATGGCTTGATACGCATATCAATACAAAGTACTTTTGCAACGAAGGTGATTTTGGCTGACCGCCTGCCTCATACATCAGGTTACTCTAACAGGATCTGATCGCCGACGTTCTCGACTTCAGTTATATCGTTGATAGAGCAGTCGTTACTGCCAGCACCCTATTTCACAACCTCAAGGACGGTACTGTGGCAAGCAGCAGAAGCGAAATTCCTCCAAAAAATCCATATCCAGTTGTACTTCCGATGCAAGCAACCGTCCTGGACTGTCCGAGATTTCAATGCACCATACCGCTTTTACCATTGGTAAAGCTACCATATCGTAACATCGCTGTACCATTTTAATGGTTAAGAAACATGGTATTTGACCTTAGAAGTAATGTTTTTGCATTCAGAAGTTCGCCCGAATGTCTCTCAGCAACCACAAGCCCGAAAGATAAAGAAAGTGAAGCATTAAACCTGCCGAACTTAAAAATCCAGTCAGCAGACAAATTCATAGTTTATTTAACTGACAAGCGCTTTAGCTGTTATATTCCCCAACAGCCAGGTATCATGAATAATTTTTCCTTACGCGATTTCACGTGGGAAACTATCTCGGTATTGTGCATGAAGTCGGTATTTGAAGGGTTTAGGCATATGAGTTTCTATTCGGCGAGCAGTCATTTCGTTGAATTATTTCCTGCAATTCACTGTATGAAATTATCATCGTAGTTCTCCATTTTCAGAATTTTTGACGACGAGACGGCGGATTTCTACCACAGACACGCCGAAAAAATTAAAGTGAATTCACCGAAGAATTTTCTGCACGATACGCACCTTTGCAAGTGCACCAAATTACTAGTCGATAGGCAAAAAACGTGCGAAGTATTGCGCTTTTGTTCGATTACTGCGACAACGCAGACTCGTTTCGATCGGGACGAAGTGGTGTCGGCCCATATGCGAAATGTGTGGGACAATTTTGAGTTTATTAGTCGTGCTGTAGGTAGACCGAATTGAAAGCTCGCACAGGTTGTTGTGTTGGTAGGCGTATTGTATTGCCAACGCAGCTTCAGTGTGTTCCCTTGAGACTTCTGTGTGACAGATAGGCACATGACCACATCTCTGCAGCATGCTTGACAGAAACAAGTTGAAAATGCGCCTACTGAGGCAAGATGATGCGCAGAATTATAAATGCAGTGTCTGATTAAAATTTTAGGCGATGGTAAAGGCGATGACCCATAACATATGGTATCACGGACTGATGTCACGTGATGAGGTAGAAGACCCGCTGAGGAGAGACGGCGATTTTATGGTCGGGAAAACAGGAGTAATCATCTCCAGATTACGTTTGTTCTTCTGGGTTTCGATAGCGTTTCATGCGTATTCGAGACCTGTCATGATTTCATCTTAATGTACCATGTCTTAGTCGACGACGTTGTAAAAGCACGTCCCTGCAAATTTTTTCGCAAACACTTGCAGCCGGACTGCGATATGAACGAAAATGAAGTTAAGACATAGACTTCTTAATAAAATCTGCGAAATGGTTTCTCCTGCACAACCCCTTTCACTCCGTCCTCTTCCTGCGTTCCATTCGATCGCCTTCATTTAAGCGCGACGATGAAAACATGGCAAGTGGTGGAAACTTTTCAACGCCTCCTAGCTAACGAATTCCAGCGCATAAATTTTCATCTCTCTTCGCAGAGATTGACAGATTTTGCAGCCATAAGGAAATTTTCTTCTGAAATAATGGCATTTTGTCTGCTTGGACAGTTTACACAGCATAGTTCTATGATCATCAGCGAATAAAATGAACGCAATTACTACCATGTGGATTTACCTGTAACTTTGTAGCTAAATTTTATGCATATAGCTTACAACTAATATTTGAAGTGTTTCACTTTCTGGGAAAAACAAAGTTTACTCTAGCACATATTATATGCATGGTTCTTCAGAGATGTAAGTAATGGTTTTTTTTCTTGGGCATCCCCATTCAAGGTAACACTGTAGATCACAACTTGCTCACTAATCTGAATTTTTGAATGACATATAAAATGAATGGTGGCTCAATTACACGAATCTGATAGCAATAAGCAAATCGATTTCGAAAGACCCAATTACATTATCAATACACAACATTAAGTGATAATGAACTAGCTGCGAAAAACCATCGCACACTTTGAATAACCTCCAGAAGAAATTTAAGCGAACTTATCAATGAAATGTTATCAATTATCAATGAGATTCTATAGGGACTTAAATATTAATATTCCATATTTCGTAATTTACAATGTGTTAATTAGTCAGTCAGTTGAAGAAGCGATTTTCGAAAAGTTCTCAACGTCTAATAAACCATAAAATTAAGAAAACTTTGTTGAAGTAATATCATTCAAATGTGAAAGACAATTTTTATTCATTTCAACAATATACTGTCGTAATATAAATGAAACTCCTCTAACGAACTTAATAATCTCTACTAAAATCGTTCTTTTTTATTGAAATGTTCCACTTTTATCAATAACAAACTTTTTAGTCAACGCTTAGGCTTCGGTCCATTGAAATGTTATACGTTCGCCGGTGTTTAGGGAACGATTCGATGCTCACTTTGCGTCGTTCGTGTAATCGCTAACTACTTATATGCTTCAATCAATGCATTTAAGCAATAAATTGTCATAGCTTTTCCTCTCAATAAATGAAAGAGGAGTCAGCGCACTAATCTCATTTAGAAATATCCAATGAGATCGTCTTTTTACATTTTAAGATGATGGATTTCACTCGTAAAATTCAGAAATTCTCTGATGAAATCAATTGAAAGCCGATTTTCCCATTTATCCCTTCACTTTTGCTAAGATATTTGATATCTGCAAGAAGTGAAGATCTCACTCCTTCGATCTAACAACTTCCTCTCGCAAAAAACCTCTATGTTCGCTTAATATAACGCCTAGAAGACGTCAAATTTACCCATAATGCACTCCTTTTAATCGACATGCGCCGAGTTGTGACAGAGTCGCGCCGTAGTCATGCTCGGTACTATAGAACAGCGCGGAGGACTGGCGCCGTGCGAGTTCGTTTCGTCAACATCGTATCCACCAATTAGTTCGAGTACGTCAGTGTAAGCTGCTGCTGCTTTGCGAGTCCATGCGCCAAAAAAAGTCCGAAGAAGGCCTCGAAATCAAAGTCGGCGAACGTGGTTGCAAGTCATCCAACTTATTCGGTCATGATCAAGGCAGCTTTAGTGGCACTCAAAGATCACAAGGGGTCGATTCGTGCCGCTATCCTCAAGTACATCTTGCAGCACTACAAAGTTGGCTACAACATTAATAAGGTAAATTGTTTGAAGCTATTCCACAGGATTACGATCTCTGCTCAAATCCTTTGTTGACTCTTTCATATTGAATGTGTTCCTACTTTCTTCAAAGTATGGAGTTTTATAATTTTTGGGGTTTCGAGTGGGAAGGAGGGTTTCTGAGTCTGTGAATGTTCTTCCATACTTCAATATTCTTTCGGATAATGCAAACCTAAGCTTACTGATTTTTATTTATCAAATTTTAATTAGTTCATCTAGCGTAGTAGAGGTTCAATTTGTTCCTTTTTGTGGCACCTTGTTTTTCATTAATTGGCCATTGCTTTGTGCACTCATAGGTTAATGCCCACCTCCGGCAAGCATTGAAGAAGGGTGCTTCAAGCGGTTTCCTGAAGCAAGTGAAAGGTGTCGGTGCATCTGGATCTTTCCGACTCGACGAGAAGAAAGCCGAAGTTCAAAAAATGTAAAGAAACCGATGGCAAAGAACGCACACAGCATCAAAAGCGCAAAAGCAGCCGCTACCAAGAAGCCAGCCAAAGCCCACAAGAAGGTATGTTCTGTCGTGTTTCCGCGGTCAGTGACACTTTCCCATTTTAGACGTTTCAGGACACTATTTTATTCCTATTGCTCGTGACTGTTCATTTAGAAAAAAGGCTTGCACTCATACAAAAGATGACGAAATGCTTCTGCTGTGATGAAAAATGTTTCGTTGTAATCGAGATATTTTTGCAGAGGCTGCGTTATGAAGTTGTCGATGATTTCATATTTTTGAATTTTTGGTTTCGATGGTCATCTTTGGAATAACAAATCCATTATTTTAGACTGCTGGACTAAGAAACCAAAGAGTCCCAAGAGGGTAAAATTGGCAAGCAAACCAGCTGCGACTGAGCCAAAGAAAGCGGCTAGTCCTAAGAAGAAAGTCGCAAAAGCAAAGACACCAAAAAAGCGATGGCCTAAATATATTCCTTTGCATCTTGTAACGACCTCGTTTTCACCTGCAATTGCAGTGCCCAGTACTTCCGTTCGTACCTCGCTTATAACTCCCGAGAATTCTGCTGTGCAGTAATTCGTTATTCGTTGGAAGTGTGTACTAGGTAGTTTTTTTGTGGTTTAATTCGTTGCCAACCACTTTCAGTTCCGTGACTTCCTGTTACATATTGCCCCTATCTTCGTTTTCTCTTTGTGAATGAAGATGCTGCTTTATGTTCGTTGTTCGAGTCTTATATACCGCTCGAGCATTCAATGACGCAACGCTTGGGATCACGTCCAGTAATGGTACTAATGTCAATGCGTCGAATTATAGCGCACTGTCAAAGTCATAACATGCTGAAGCGTGCACCGCAGGAAGAACCCCTTGCAACCTAGCATGGTAGATTAACGTCAATGTTAGAGAAAAGTTGGAATATGCGAGAAGAAATTGTGGCAAAAAAACATTTGAGATTTCGCATGCGCATAAGCAAACATGATTATATTTCGTCTAAAGTTTAATGTTCCCATGTAATGGACATAACTCATACAGCTAAATTATTTCTATAGGTTGTGGAGAATTGGAATATTGGTGGTGAATCGAAGCAAAGGACACGTGTCGAGGATGTATTTATAAGTGCGGCAAGCAGTCTAACGAAATCTGCATTGAATGTGAAAACAAAGCACAAGCTGGCCCCCGATGCACACTTTGCCACATGAAGTGGGCAAGTATTTCGAAGCCGATGTTAGCATTCGGGACCTCAAATATGAGCTCCCATAAACCTCAAAGGCCTCGGAAGGCTTCCAAATTCAGCGAAATTTTTAAGTCTAATATCAGCCAACATATCTGTTGAAAGGTTGAAAAATACAGAAAACGAAATGGAGGTGAAAATTGTTGAAAAAATGGTGCGCAATTTGAGGAAAATATGGTTCCATTAACGCGTTGTGATTAGCCAACAACCAATAGGACGGCTTGAATGAGCGTAAATATTATGTTTTCATCAACTACGCACAAGGAGAGGCGGTAACACAAAATCCAGAAACACAGCAGGACCCTCCTAAATGCCAGTGAGCTTTTTAAGCAGCACGAATCTCAAGCCTCGATAGTTCATTTCGCTTAATGGTGTTTGCTCAAGCTGATATCGACTATACCGGTTTCAGTCTTGTAAATGTTTCGTAACTGATCTCAAATCTTTTGGTCCATTGTGAGACCGCCTTATACGCTGGACCTTTGGCAAATATTATGTTATTCCGGCTTCTCATGCAGTGTTTCTACTTGCAACTCGTAGTTTCATGTTACCGTTTCACTTGAAGTTCTCCTATTTGAATTACTGCATTTTATTTCTTCTACTTGAAGAGGCTGCATTCAACTAATTTTGTTGCAATTTTTGACATCGCCAATGTGCCTGCCCCTACTAGTAGAGACGAACTCACAACATTTTCAACCAGATTTATTGTGCTCAGCGCTGGGATGGAATTACTGAACTCACACAAGGGCCGAATTTCATATACTTAAAGCAGGGGTCGAATTTCATACACGGACCGAGTTCGAGGTACTCAACATGGGGACCGAATTTGATATACTGAATACGGCGACCGAACTTAATAGGGAGACCGAATTCGATATACTCGACAGCGGCAAAACGATTGTCAAAAACTTATGGGGATACTGTGGACAAGCAAAACATTTGCTTTTAGGCGATGCATATTTCGATATCAGCTTTGTGGTTGCATCAAGTGAATGAACTTCATACGTAAAAATTCTCTAAAAGTATGAGGTCAGAATGTTAGTCAATACTCAGTCGAAATAGTTCCTGCATAAGTGCAGATTTGCTTATTTGAAGCAAATAGTTAGTGAGTACCGACCTTCCACCTGTTTCGATGCATGCTTCGTTTGGAGCTCAAATATGAGGCCTGGATTTTTTTCGTAACAGTCGGCAAGGTATGAGTCGTAAAACGCGCCCATTCACTCTGCATTATAATAACTGGAGATCGCCCACGACCTTCCACCTTCTGTAAAGTCTCATTTTTGCAGTGGGCATCATACCTTACAATTAGAGGTAAAACAAATCCAGGTCCTCCAAATCGCTTCTCAACTTCAAAAACGTCCGACCCCGCCAACGTTGGATGGCATCGACGATCAGATGTGACGCTTCTGGACGGTGCTACACTAGATCCACATATCCACATCATGGCCAGTACGTAGTTTAAATGTAGCCAAATTGTCACCTGTTCCTTATTCGGTGCTTGTAATTGTCGTATATGAATTCAAACCTCCCTTCATTCCATCTAGACCGGAACCATAGAACATTAACCACAACGAATGGACGCGGCATTTTCGCACCCGCACGCACCACATATGTGTGTGTTCAAGGTAGCTAAAGGAAATAATACCAACGATTGGCGCAGGAATATGAAACAGTCAGGGATTTAATGACCACAAACATACTTTCACATGAGGATTGTACACCACGTTCTAGACCACGCGCTGCGTGGATATTCGGGATTTCACCATCAAAGAGCACTGCAATACACGTTGACAGGATGTGACGTCAGGTCTCAGCTCCTTTCACCTGCTAACAGAAACCTGTTGCCTCCCTTAGACGTCCATAAATGTATGCATGTGCAGGCGACTATAGTACCGACCCTTCTAAAAAAAGGTTTCTTCACTGAGTGATTGTGTCTGTAAAGTCAGGTTCCAATACTTCGAAATCCAAACTTTCACTCCTGCCACACACCAGGAAATACAAAATGCAAACACGGAACAAATGAATTCCCATGTATCTAACACTACATTACTGACTGACCTAAACTAAATTTATCATTAAGCCATACCTATATTAAAAAAAAAATGGAGTCAGCACTGCGACGATCAATATAACACTAAAATGTCAAATTAAACAAGGCGAATAATTGTAAATGTGAACGCAATTCTGCAAAAAAATTTCATATGCAACTTGACAAAGTGTTAGCGAAAAATTTCGAACGCGACAGCGTAAATACCATCGAACACACGTAACAAAACTCAAGGAGAACCCTTTGATGAGTGCGACCTGAGGACGGAACCAACAACCGCTCAGCTTTCTCGTTCGAAGATACACTCCTAAGCCCGGTACTTCAGATAAGCCTCAGGTACAAACTATGATGCTCTGATAGAGCCTCAGATGCAATATGCAATCAATAGATGCAGACTCATACACTGCTACACGTGCTGCACCTTTTCGACTCAAAATGATGCAAAAGAATTATCTGCGGAACATGAGGAGAACGCAGTTAATCAGACCCGCAAAAATAAAGGATACGAAAAAGACAAACATAGACTATTTGACTGGCCATATTAATATGGCCGTTCACTGCATCGCGTTGATGAGCTTCTTCAAGTTGTAATTCCTGCTGCACTATATGCGGATAAAAAGTCGCGATATTTTTTCTCGTGCTCAACGCTTTCTCGTATACCTTTGCTGCTTCTGATGGATTATACTTTTGCACTTTCCTGCAAGAAGGTCGACTTGTAATATGAACTGAATTGTGAATATTCGTCCCCACTGTGTTCGGATCAAAAACTGCTGATGAAAAATCGTACACCTTCAGCGGTTGCCCAAGACCTATCATACAAATGAATGTGTTGACGCTCCATAAGCAATCCATAGGTAAACTGAAGCGTATTACGCAAATCGAATAAAATGAATAAAAATGATAGAGCCACCATAAATGAACTCTTCGGTGGACGAAAGCGGTCCACCGAAGAGTTGTGCGAGAAATGCGCACTAAAAGCACATAACTTGGATTCACTGTAAAAATCAATTGAAACAATAATCATCCACAATCGCAATGTGTGCAAAGAAATTACTAATACCGCACATTACTTCTGGGATTTCTGTATGTGGAGCGTTCCTAATATGAGTCTCACTTCTTACCACCTTAATCAAATGCCATTTTAACCATCGTCTCTCAACTACCTCTTATGAGTTAAAAAGAGCAGATGACGCGGAAAAAAGCAATTATCGAACTCCGGAGATTACATCAATTGGACAATCTAAGCGGAAGCAAAATTTCAATTATTCATAAAATGGTTATGTGAAATAAGATAGATAAACACTTACGCCTCGCTAGAGCTTCAACTTCATACAAGCTTCAACTTCAACTTCATCAGGAAATTCTTCAACTATAGCGGCAGGAAACATGCTTGACTATTCTTCATACATTCATGCAACAACGACTTGTCTTCCAGAAGACGTCCTGAAAAACGTTCATTGTCAAATATTTTCTAATTGCAGTAAAGAACATACGAAACTGATGTGTGACAAGTCATTATTGTCGCCATAGCCAATGGCACCTATTAAAAAAGTCTATGCATCATGGCGAAAATGTAATACTTGAAAGCATCACACAAAGCATCACACTCATCACGACAGTAGCAAATTTAGTTTTTAAGCATTACTCGCTTCGAATAAACCGGAATGATCAGTGCGCGACATACGTCCGGCATCTGTTCAAATGTTATCTGCACCAGAAAGAATACTGTGCACATCACATGAAGTTTTTCACGCAACTGTGCACAAAGAAAGCTTTCGCTTGAAGTATGCGACGAGAGCGTTATTCCACGTCTTTGACTAACTGATAATTTATATAAAATTCTGTCGCCTAAGTGGATGTATTTGCTCTCCAGCAGAATATATTGCACTATTTTTGTTAAATCTAGTTATTAATTCTTAAAAGCTTTCAAGCTGAAAGCATTTCAGTCAAAAAGGGTTCCAAATCCTGTTGCGCTAACTCATTCCCTACTGGCGTTCCTTGCGTTGTTGGAAATTATCGCAATGATAAATTTATATAGAATGCCTCGATACATTGTCAACAAGAAAAAATGTTAGGAAAACCGCCGAGCAGCATTTGAAGGTGCGATTTGCTTTGAGAAGTCGTTCCTTCCTCACAGTCACGATTTTGACTAATTATTATTTGATAGTACTTAGGCAGTAGGTTGCTTCAGACTGCTTTCAACACGCTTATGGCCTATTCGCGCGCATTTAGGCCATATGCGTGTTGATTTTTTTTCGGAATTCCGAAGTTCACTAGATGTAAGCTAATCATTGGAAGGTTTTCTGTGTCCCTTTTTCGTTTTCATCCATCAAATTTGAAATGGGTTAACGGAGATTTAGAGAAGGAGTAAGCGCATTTCGGTTCCTCGACTTCAATCACGTTTGTAAAAAAAACGAAACTTTATAGAAAACTTGCTCGATCGATCAGATGAATTCATATGTTAAGGCGATATTTTTTGGTCGCTCATGAAATTGGTCGGTTGAATGAGCCGATTGCATAAGTGCGTTTTGTGTCGGCACCTCTTGTATGCATTCGGGCTTGTTTTTGGACCCAAGAAATTAAATAATTGATTTGTAGTGTCAGTTTCATCAAAAATACACTCGCCACAGAGGAATGTCTTCATACTGGATGCAGAGCTGTTTGCCTCCTAATACTGCACCCTCACAAAATAGACTAGGACATATTTCTGGCTGGTAACGTTTCCTGTTTAGTGCTGTTGCCATCGTAAATCTGCACTCTTTGAAGCCAATTAAAGCTACGTAGGGCAATCCTTTCTGAGAAATCACGATTCGCGTCATGCTCACAATGCATTCATGAATCTTCTTCCCGATTAAAGATGGCCAATCGTTATCGACAGACTAGCAATGGAATATTTTTAGGCGAGGAGGGGAGGGTGGAGGGGAGGGGGGGATGTTCATATAAAGTCTTTGCTAACGTGATGCAGTCCTCTTCCGACTTTTCAGTCTTTTTGGATATTGGACTCCAACTGTTAGCGTTATTACACCGCACATTTGTTCAGTAAGTTCATCATTGCTTTCTTTTCGCACAATCGTGATAACTTCTTGAATCGCAGTGGTTCAAAACATCTTGCTAATATCATCTTTCATGCAAAACTGTTTACTTACTGTTGCTATCTCATGTGTACAGAAGCACTTCATCGAATTGCACAAGATGTACCACTTTTCCTCGTTCTGCTTCAAGGGCTTTCCATCGCATCACTTAAACAGTCCTAAGGTTTTCGGAACGCTTCGATTCCTTAGGCTAACAAGTGTTTGCTTGTTGAGTGTCATAGTCACACTTGTTCGGCATCATGTTTCATAACTCTCGTGATGTTTTTGTTAAGATTGTTGGGATATAAATTTTTTTCGATGGACGCACTGCTGGAATTCCAACAAATTGGTAACAGCCTTTATTTGTTCTCATTACAAAAAACATCTGAGCTTGTTCAATCTTTCTCACGTAGCTCCATTAAATGCTAACCTCTTTGGTGGGGAACAACGAGCACGTTATAAGTTTGCTTCCTTTGTTGACGCCTAATTGCATATAGGTATAACTGCATCGCCTACAGATGGCACGCTATGTCCTAGGTGGACCTCGATTAATACTGTTTATTATGACCGAGCAAGGGCATGATGTCGCATATGAAAAACTTCGTCCTCCTAGTTATATCGCCTACATTTAGAAACACTGAGCCATGCATTGAGTAACGTCGATAAATATCACCTAAAACTGTTCTATTTAGCAAAACGCAAGCATTTCACTGAGAATCTAAAACGCACCTTGACAATGAAACAACGGCCGTAAAGGCTGTATGTGGAAAGTCGCATCCATCAGTTAGTCCCAAGAGACTGGAGATATATCATGTATAATACTGTGAAGAAGTTTACTAAAAATGCTTATATTTCGTTTCACGACCTTGCTCACTGTAAATGAGAGAAAGTATGCCTCCGCAGGAATGAAATATCTGAAAGGGGGAATATTTCAAGGCTAGTCTTCTGATCGCTTATAACACCGACTATAATTGTTGCTGTACTTGTTTACCGCGTTACTGAGGTTGTTAGGAGTGGCCAATCTTTGAGATTTTTTTGTAACGGATTCAAAGTGGGAACCAAAAGTATTAACCGACCGCCAGCAAGCTACACGCGAAGAGCATGCTGCACGCATTTATACACAGTTACTGTTTGGGTTGTGCATTGTTCAGGGCGTTAAATTTCATGCTTGCAAGATAAGCGCAGTTTTGCAGCAAGTGAGAGGTATCGTTTATATCGTGCTGCTGACAGAGTATGCAGTATGGCACTCGAGAATGTGATAAAAGCTAAGAACGTACGACTAGCGTAAAGTGGGAAATAGAGCGATGATGTGAGAAGTATTGGAAAAAACCGAAAATCCTTGCCCAACTTGATCTATTTCTACACCTTATTTCCTCGGTTTCTCCTACGAACTGATCATTTTCTTTCCAATCGTAACAGCCCCTTCTATCTGTGTGACGGTGAGAATTGGAGGATGACAAAATTATGCGAGTTTGCTCCATCTATATATATTCATTTTGAGAGTTTGGTCACTTTATTTTCTTTGAGGGATTTGATATCAAATTTATATTTGGTTGCAGTCTCATTTCAATACTTTGTAGTGCTGGTGCTGAAGTCCTAAATAAATATGATCCTATTGTCACAGATACTCAAAAGCTCACCGTTTCTATAACAAAACTCCTCCCCTCTCCCCTCCCCCCCCCCCCCACCTCCCCTCCCCCCCCCCCCCCCCCACATTCTCAAAACAAATGAAAAGAAAACCTTTCAAATATCGTACGGTTTTCGATGGTGGCTCATACATTCTTGCTCAAGAATGTATGAGCCACCATCGAAAACTGTTTTCGCCATATTCCGAAACGTTTTCACTTGATTTCACTACTTCACAAATAAGGAGACCCATAGCTATGCGAATGCATACCACAACTCATAGACACAGCCAAAATGTGGAGATCGAATCGTTAGAAAAAGGATTAGACCATGCTCGTCAAATTTCGTGTATTAATTCCCCAACAGGGCGGTTGAAAATATCCCTCGACATTGACATAAACCACAAGATAAAAACATAAAGCATAAAGTCTTTTTAAACAAATAAAGTATACGATACTTATCAAATAAGAGAAGGCAAGGCGTAAGTCGCTGTGTCAGGAATTGATTAGAAATGTGTACATAGGAAAATATGTCTGTCCAAAAATCGTTAGATGAGTCACTGAGGCGGTTCTGCTTCAGATCAAATCCATACTCATGTATTTAGATCTTGTTGCTGAAGTTTCCTAGCAGCTGTGAAACACCCTGCTGTTCTCATGAAACTGAACGGATAATAGCGAAAATGATTATGTTTGAAATAGGAGATCAGAGACTCCAACGGACCAGCATTGCCAACTACGGCACTTCCATCTACAATATCTGTTTGCCGTTCTGACGATCACTAAGTGTCTATTCGCACCACTCCCAAATACTTCCACATGTAATCCACGCCGGAGTGTTAAAATAATTAAAGTAAATAAATGAATGAATATTTATTTCGATCACTCATTTCAAGCAGGGCGAATACATCATTCCCCTCCCTCAGTTTAAGGAGAATTGTCACCCTCTCTTTGAGTGCTTACTTTCTCAACAGCTCTTTCAACGAGCTCTTCGTGGGTCGGTATCGTAGCAGCCCATTTCTGTCGGAGTTCTTCTGTTGTCTGTAAATGGTCGAGTTATGAAGGACTTTCACGTAAAGTCGTACAGATTTTTTTAAATTTATATTTTATTCGTTTGTTTGGATTTTCATATGCGGAAGTTTGATCCTCTACTGTAAAACCAAATATACATATGTAATATTACGAAATTATGGTGGTGATGTTTCGATGTGAGTTGTAGATCGCCGACCGCCGTTATCTTCTAACGTCTGCATTTCCATTGTATTTTTGGCATGAATCTATTGGCAGAAGACATGCGAAATCGATAGTCGGTGACAGGGGCTAACGTTGGACGAGTCAAGAACAACTCCATATTTCGAATAGTACTCACATCTGTTAAGATTTCTGCAGCAAAGGTGAGCGTCTTAACGCCTAATAGTTTGCTATACTCATTATGCAGAATGGGATCTTTGAGCAGTAAAAATTGTCTGCACCATATTTCTAGCAATTTTCCGGAGATCTTGCGCTGCTAAAAATTTCTCTTCTTCTTGCTTGTTAACTTCATCATGAATGATATGGTCGGCCGTTGGTCCGTAATCCTCTGAGTAGCGACGTTCTCGCCTTCGAAATAAGAAATAGATCATAAGGAAAACGAAGAAGACGACTGCAGCGAGTCCCAATGCCGTCTGCAAAGTTTCATATCTAATAGCTTAGTGACACCACCTTAAATGATACCACCTTCAGCATCACTTCTTGCTCACGCTTTCTATAACATTGCACGAATGACAGATAAGAACAGTATGAGGGAATAATGCATTAAAATGTGGCAACAACGATAAGCACATTTATTTCCATTCGGTAAACCTCTTATGAGGTCTTTTTTAAGGAAGTGATGATGAAATAAAGTAATTAAAAGGAAATTTGACGAACCGCTTCGACGACAAGCGCGTGGATATTGAATGAGCTTTTCCGAGTGGGGTTTCTAAATATGCTCATTTCTCTATTCATATGAAGTCATAAAACTGTCACTCAGTGCAAAGGTTCAAAGAAAGCAGCATTTATAGGAGATGAGTAGAATAGTTTGTCCTGTAATACGACCCATTAGTTGAGAAGATGCTTAACGCAAAACTTGTAAGAGCCTAAGCAATGATTTAGCATGCTTAAAAAGCCTGAGATTGCTATGAAGTGGTGCTTTGATTAGAAGAGGCTTTAATTTACAGGGAGACAGAAACAACCGAAAATATCCTCGCCATCTAGATCATTTTGTTTTCGAAGTACATTTCATCCAGCTTATGCCATTAGCGAATGCTCCATCAAGGCAATACGGTAGCATTCGTGGCTCATTCAATTTTTGGATTGTATGTCTCATGTGGGCTGACATTGTAAAGCTTCCTTCGCCATCACCTCTTCTTGCAGTCAGAAGTGTGAAAGGACGCCCGGGAAAGTTAATGCTCATTGTTTGATTTCTTAAACGTCTTTTGAAGAAGCAGAGTTATACGAATACAGTAAAAAACCCTGCCAAACTGAATATAAAATATTGATGGACGTATCTGTATTTCTTCAAAGAAGGTGAGGAACTGTATGCCACGACTAATAACCAACCTGCAATTGTCGTGAACACAAAACGTTATTGATAGTAAATACAGTCAATCGCCAAGAACGAAACGAGTACAGCTTGCGCTGCTCGATATCAAATGACGCAAGTGAACAGCCTGCTGTGAAAACAACACAAACTGATGAACTACCACATAGAAATTTTTGAAAGAAATACATTAAAATGAGAACGGCACCAACTATTATTTCTAAACAAATATGCTAAATCCTTGAAGGGCGAATTCTTCAAAGCTTGGACTCCATGGTATTTTGACATTCCAATTATTTCAAAATAAGGGAAAACCTTAACGCCAACGGAAATTGGAAAACAGTACAGAATTTGCTGTGGACTGAATAGACCAGAACTTGCAATAGAAATTAAATCATCGATTTATCGAAATATGCTCGGGTTAAAAGTGGACGTACGGAGGCTGTACCATCATCTTCTTTATGAACAAGAGTGGAAAAGAATGGGAAAATGAAAAGGATGCTTACCTGAAGTGGAAGGATGGACCAAACCTCGACTACAGGGTAAGAGGACTGACCAGACAACACATATGAAATGATAGAAATGAATCACGTAGCGGATATTTACGGAGGCACCCTGTCAAATTTGCCCATAATGGTAATTTGCTATCTACATATTTACATGCTTCATAATTATATCACCTCAATGTCCACTACAGGCTGTAACCTCGAGAAATTTACAAAGCATATTACACCTCAATACCCTAAGGTACAGCACAGCCGAAATTCAGAGGATGAAATAGAAGATCCACGAGTAATCAATCTATGGGTTAACTCGATAGGTTCAAGAATTAGGCAAGTCTCAATCTGGATATTGGCAAAATGCCCCTCACATTCTGGAAATGCCTATCACAAACGTCAACTACATTCCAGCAACATTAAGTGAGTAATCCAAATCTATGGAAATATTCATCTCATCACCGACCATCTTGATGAATGCGAACCCATCCAATCAGTATTGTAAATTTGCAGCCACAATGCCGTTAATTCCCCCTACCACAAAACTGTCAAAACGTGTACAAAACAATTAAGACACTCTTCTTGAAGGATATCAGGATATCTGGCAGATAGATGGAAATATAAAAACAAACATCGGAACGGCAACGCAATGAACCACTATGCAAAAGGGACATTGAGAACGCTTCACAGAACAGACGAGAGCAATCCGAGAATTCGAGTTGATATATGTGAACTACGAAATTTGAAAGAACGTGACGGAAACTAAATTATAAAGGCAGAAAAAAAAGAAGCTCCCTGACGCATGCCTGATCATCACAAGGCAGGCATAGTTCAATTCGCATAACCTTTCTAAATTTATGCCCTAATACAATGAAGGATGTCATCCCTCAAGGTGTGTGCACAGGTGATACTCACATGTGGACGTATATTCGTATGGACATATTTCATAGAAACGATCAGATACGCGAAGATCTCATATTTCACATTGAGCAGGTTGAAACAAAATCTGCGCCTTATCAGTTGTTTAAAGAGAACGTGAATGTATAAAGGAAACACTCAAGGAGGCAAAAGTCATTTCCGTGGAAGTGAAGTGCATTAAGCTTCGTCTCCACTGACTTTGGTGGGATCTTAAGAACACACATTAAGTCTGCCCTTATTAAAACGATTCGCATTTTAAAAAATTGGAATAATTCTTGCACCTCATCACGCAACACAATCATGACGCGTATTACCACAGGAGGTATGAAAAGGAAACGGTTAAAGGTCGGTCATAGTAGAGGAGACGTGGGTAGTATAGGTAGTGCGTGTCGCATAAATTGAATCTATCTGAGGAATGAGAAAAAAGCAAAACTGGAGCAACTTAATTATTGTGGACTTGCAATTGTAAAATGTCGACACCGATCGATCGACGAGTTGAATCGTTGTCGACGTCGCTCTGCTATGGAAACTAGAACTTTCTGCGCTAGAACAGGTGGTAGACCCACGTCTACTCTCGCATCCAACGTTCGTCCAGTTCTTTTCCTAAATCTTCGACTGTAACGAAGATTCGCATTCTAGATTTTCTTCTTAGACTCTCTGAAGATGGTACGCTCCAGGCTGAGCGCTGGTAGCTCAGCGATCAGTGCGCACAGCGTTCTCCGAAGAAACAGGACAGTAGAAGTTGCACAATGCAACGACCAAAAATTTGCCATTTATTTGCACAAGTGATCGGGAATGGTGCCAAGAGGAAGCTAAAGGTACGAATATCACATGCACCAAATAAACCTACAATCTATTCTATGACAAGCGATGTTATATGATAGGTGGTCAGCAACACTTCATGAAAGGACAAGTTCGACGCGATATCTGCTCCAGTTTCTCCACCACCTTTCATTATTTTGAAAACTATTTTTAAAGTCAGCAACATTAACTGACATTAGTAATACAACTCTGAACAGAAACCAACAAAGCAAGTGATTAACCAAAGAAGAAATTTACCTCACTTCCTGCACTAGGTTGCATATCACATTCCCAACAAGGGTTACAGCCAGAGGAAGGGAGAGGAAGGGAAGAATGCTCCCGTGCAGGCACAGGATAAACGGGGAATCTATCTTGTGAGCCGATTCACTGAAGTAGTGGAGAAGAGTACAAGAATACAACTGTTCTCCTATGACAAGATTTCATTGTATAAAACTTTCCAAACGCAATCTCCCTATGTTTCTCCTTAAAATTCTGCACCTGCGCAGAAATGAATGCAACGATGACGTGTGAGGACATTTCGAATTCGATATTTCGAACTTCGGATATGACCGCAGCCCTATTGCAATGCTTAAAGTTCACCGAAAATTCATCCAGATAATGTCGATTCAGTTTAATTCACAAACAACAGAGTTTTGCTGAAAAATGATGGCGAAAATTGCCCGAGAAGAATGTTACGCTCCAAACGACTGTCATCAAAAGCTTGTTGCAAATTTCACCTGACAGTTTATTTCAGTGAAGAAAGTGGTTTTCTTGCTTTTTTTTCTTGACTCGTAAAAGGTATAAGTTGTGACAGAGTAAACACGTCCATAGCAGACCAACAGCAGTGCCAGAATCATAGAGAGGTACTGAATAGCAAAGCGTGGAGAGCGGAAGCAGCAGTTCCATACCGAGGATATAGTTAATATAACCCAAGCAATAGCACACGCGAAAACTATTCGATGTGTAACGCCGTAAAGAATGTGATAAACAGGCCAATTCCACCCTTGCAATCGTTTTCACCGAAACCATTTAGATGATGAAATTCAATAAAAGAAATTTTAATTCCATTATCCTAAGAAACTGAAATAAGCAGCTCACATTAAAAAAATGTGCAGAAATTCAACAACATCATAGAGTTGAATATGAAACGAAACGCATACGAGACAATCACACCGCAAATGCCATCGAAACAAGGAGAATAATAACGAGTTATATCCATGAATGATCACATGAGAGCGCATTCGCATCAATGCATGTGCATTTCACTACCCACCGCAAAGTCATATTCTTCCAAGAGAAGATGAAATCAGAAAAGAACCGAATTTCCTAATACTACTGCTATGTAAACTTAATGTAGTAAATTAAAAACGTGTGCGTTAATGAGCACCTAAGCAAGTACTGCTATTAGTGACTGATGAGGATGTATATGGGCCTGTAGTGCTGGATAAAAACCGAATATGATGCAGGATGCGGCCACATGCGCAAATACCTATCCAGTCTGTCGATGGCATTTCGTAAGCGACATCTTCAAGTTGGAATTTTGTATCGATGCCAAATGGTAACCGAGAATGATGCCTACAAAATAGGGACCGATTCGATGCCACGGTTTTGTGTAAATCATAATATGGTGCTGAAATGCGCAGCAAAATCAATCACGGAAAGATGAACACTGTTGTAGCCAGATATCGCCGCTTATTGTGGATTTCGTTGAATCACATCAACTAACTACGTCTTTAGACCAGCTCCTTTACACATTAAGCTGGCGCATAGTTAACGAAAGGCAGCTATGGACGAACAACAAGGTGGCTGTACTGAACGAAGAAAAGTGAAACTATGTTTAAACGAAGTTTACTTACGTTCAGTAATCTGATGTGGGGATGCGGCCCAGTTTGCAGCAGACTAGTGTTGATCAGAGAGAATACAAACGTTGCCAGGAATTCAATATTACGAATGACAGATGATTATGCGTAGGGGAAGATCACTTGAAGGGCGACGCTTAATACGGAGCTCTTCTGAGCTCCACACCAGGAGCCTGTCCCCGGTTGCCACCACTGTCCGACTGGCGAGCCTTTGCTAGAGCAGATTTCGCTGATCTGCCTAGCTCCACCTTCCATTTCCGGTGATGCATGCAACGTGCCCTTTTTCCCATTGAACCGTTTAGTTTTTATCTCCCAGTTTCCGCTGGGTGTATCATCGTTTGCATTTTGCGTTTCATCGTTTCTGGTCCTCATATGCGCCGCTGAGGCAGTTAGCCCTTTTTTGCTACACGCCGGCTTCAATGAGCCGCGATGACGCATCTCGCGTTTCGCGACAGTTGCAGCGATAAGACGATTTCTGCACAACCAAAACGTGGATCATTACTTTCCATTAATACTACTCTAGCACGGATACGTCAGCTCTTTTGACGTATTAAAAGTAACCGAACGAAAGCGGCACTCGCACAAATTTTTTTTTTTTGAAATGTTTAAGAAATACAACTTGTACTTGCAATATTCAGAGATTAACGTAGATCGCCTTGGCATGTGCAGACTTATTTAGGCGTCGCAGAAGCCCATTGCCCTACAGGGAGTTCCGTTCTCCCATAAATGGGCACTGGCAAAAACATGCTAGCGCAATTTTATTAGCAAATTAGCAAAATTTAACAAAACGTTAAATTCGTGCTTACTGAGGCTGCGGAAGAAATTTTGAAATGAATAACAATAATGGGCACCTGATGCCGTTAATTGAAATGCACATTTCTGCGAGAATCCTTTTTTATCCTGCTATGAAGCCCCACAGTCTTCTCTGCTTTAGAAGGGACCTCTTTAACGCAACGTTTCAACTTATATGCTTTCGACGCAAATTGTAACCGCAAGGTACAAGAAAATCTACATGGAACGAAGCACATTCAAACCCAGTCTCGCATATCCTGTCTGTGCCTGTCCGCAGTCATCATTTCTAGAAATTATGAAGCCCCAATTCACAAAGCTGTTGTGGGAGAAAAATACTAATTTGAAGTAGCGAGGATTTATTTAGTCGCACTGATATTAAACAACCGTAATGAATTCACTGTAAGCTCTTCATTTTTTCCTTAATGTAGGCAGTGACCAATTTGAATGGACGCATTTCGTAATCGGTGTATGTTTCTTTATCCAGCTGGATCTGATCACCTTTCATCCGATTCAACAGCGTAACACAAACGACCGCTGCTGAAACACTATGCGCTCGTCGTCATCACTTCATACATCTGTGCCGTTTTCCAGGATTCTCGACTTCTAGGATGCTTATCTTTTTCTGCAATCCTATTTTATTCATTTAGTCGATCGGCTCTTTTGAACGGCGGTAAGTAAAATGGCAAAATAATATCGAAGTGACAACTGAGGATTATTGCAACGCTTAGCTACTTTTATAGTTGCCCGAATATGGCCAAATGAAATATTCATAGCAATTTAACCAACCACCTATGCAAACGCCAGCTGCTATTCTAGGCTTTTCTAATAGCTAAAGAACCTTTCTGATAATCTCTCATTATTTCAATACCAAATAGTATGTTGTACAATAATCCCATTCTATTCCATTTGCAGCAGTCCAAAGCAGTGAGAAGGGCGGTAGGAGCGTACTGTTATTCACAAATCTAACGTGTTAACACATCGAAACTGCAGATTTTTTGTGTAATACAATTAAAGCGGCATTTTTGTTGAGTGAAGAAAAGAAGAAACCACTTAAAGGGTGCTGAGGAGCCAGAACACTTGTTGCTGGTTGTGGCACGGAAGAGCCAGCCCAAAATATTTGCTTGTGATCTAACACTGCAGAGAACAAATCCACTCATGTAGTCGATTCTCGTTCGTTGTTTTTCATCTAATGTCCTAGATCGAATTATTTACTCTTGCACCGCAGTAGGCGATATCGGGGTTTGTACAAATCGGGCTTCGTCAGGATTGTAGGTTTTTGGTCTTCGGTCCAACTTTTGTTTGGTGGCAGTGGTGCTGCCTTTGGCTTCTGTACTCTTCCTATACTCGGTTCCGTCTATGACGCGGCTGCTAGTCATAAAAGTTGCCATATTCGAGAACACCACCGACTACATATGTAGTTATGCTATTTCTCTCAGCTGATAAGTTCTCGTATGTGAAGAAAGCTACAGTTGCCGACCTGGGATACAGACGCGCCTGAACATCGACGCGAAACATGTGGATTCCATCTCAATATTGCGAACACCCTTTTTGTATAAGGTTTGTAGAAAGTCATACTTATCCTTCGATGTATATGCACAAAATTCGCCATCCAACCGAGCCTGTCCTAATAATTGAAAAAATATGGACATTGCGAAGCAAAACAACCGACTAAGCATTAAAAATTCCATTAGATTTTATGTTAGTGATGCTTGCCTATAAAATGTGGAAGCAATGGATGCTCGAAACGTCTAACATTGGCGCATTAGATGTTATTCAGAACAAGAATTCTTGACAATTCCCTCACGATTTGAGTTCAAAGACATGGATTTCTCTTTGTTCAGGAAGTAGCTGTATTGTAGCAGCTGCATTGAAATCGGCGATTCATAATCCGATCCGAGTCGGCAGGTCGATACAACTTTGGGTAGTAGCCTGCCTGTCCTCATTATATAAATTAGAACGTGAACACTGGAATGCGAAATCTGCAACGTCACACTGTCCTATAATCTCGGAGAGGGTCCCTAGATTTCTATTTTTTAAGAAAATGCCATACTTTTTTGGGAAAAGAGAATGCAGATGAGGTTTGTGGGATTTATTGAGAGAGAAAGGGGAGGAAAATTGGTCGGAGACCATGCATTTATGCTATCATAACAGATCGGATTTATGGTCGCAAAGTGGATGAAAACGATGATAAATTGACATAGAAATAAATTATTATGGTAGCACCTTCATAGAAGTCGTCTGCGCATAATGTTTTACCGCATTCCGCGGGAACGCTCACTTTTTTTGCCATTTCGGCAAGTTCTTCTATTAGTGAATGATTGAGCAGTGTGGAACGAAGCACCTAGAACGAAAAATTCATCAACAGTGATGGGATTCGAACAAGTTATCTTCGAAATCAACTGCAGTGTAGTAAACCTTGAAGCTAACAAAATCTTCCACATAGCTTCTGTACTGCTTCCTTACTAGCTTCTGTAATGTACTGCTTCCTTACTGTCAATGTTTCCATTAGCACATGCGAAAAGCCTTTTAGTTTTCTGACTTCTAGCATGAATGACAGTTTGAAGTTAATTTTGGCACAGGAGACATCGAAAACTTTGTAAAGGTTTTAATCGACCATTCTTCTTATGCGACTGATTTGAACAGCACAAAACAGCGCAGTTCCTCTCGCGCACTGAGTGTCCTGGACAGTTCCTCGAAGATGACAGTATCCCATATCATTGCGATATCATGTCATACATCATTTGCGTTTCCTCCATATCATCAATGGCTTTACGATAATACGTCGATGTACGAAATGTATTCACCTTTTTGCCAAGAATGTACTGAATGTGGTACTCCTGAAGTTCGCCGTTCAGTGCCGATGTTGATAACACAACGGTTCCTGGTTCGACGCCAACACCTCCTGATGTGCCTAGACGAAAGGCTCTCACATTGGATGCGCCCGCATAGTGCAACAACTTAATCACTTCGACGAGCATTATGCTGATCGATGGATTTCCCATACCATGCTTAAACAAAAAGCGATTATTATAACACTAGGAATATTCATTTATTGGCCCATAAGCAGGAGCTCTATTGCGAAGCCGGAAATAGCTGATGAAATATTGTTATTACTGTTCGGATAATTTGCGAGAAGGATGAATTTCGACTTAATGGGGATTGTGCTTTTCTACTGCTAATTTTATCTTTGTTTTTGCTTCTATTTTTTGGAGGTGCTGATTTTTAAATGAGCTGATACTATTTCCATCTCACTGCCAATATTTTCTCAGTGGATGATTCCTGAATGCAATCACTGCATATAAATACGCATTCTGCTCAGCATTGTACAAGTGAAAATCAGTTCTTGGATGAGAACTTTGCTATTTTGTTTTTATGTTACTTTCATTACTTGCATCACAAGCTGAATTTGCAGCCTTTCTACTCAAGTTCATTGAAAATACAGCAACAATGGTGATCAACGCGTCGGAGTTCATACATGAGGTTATCGTTCATGATCAACAGATACGCAAACAAGACCTATTGGAGCTGACTTACATTAATCCATAGGACTGGTCCAGCTTTATACATGACGAAACGATCGGATTTGCTAAGATTGTCGCTGCATGGGACTCCAGTTTCCTTGGAAAACATTTCTGCGAACAGCGCCAAACGAGGACCGCTACCGCCCGTACATACGAACTTCAATACGGGTCATTAATCCTTTAATGCTTAACATAGAAGACTTATAAAAATTCCTTCGTAACACCATTGCGGAAGTAGAAAAGTACTGTGGTTTTGGTTGTGTCAAAAAATTTCCTATAAGTAAGTGGAAACAGTTCAGAGCCTTTAACGCTGTAATTTAATACCATAAAAAGGTGATTTCCGTTACAAAAAAAGATATGAGCGTCTGAACAGTATATGAAGCGGTATAGCACATACGTCGCCTTCTCACTGGCTTTCAACGTACGAGGCGAAATGCCTGGCGTAATGGAACCATTCAGCGCTCTTGCTCATCTCTGCACGACGGTCCAAATTCAATTTTGCTTAGACGTCCTATATGTCCTGATGACTGGGAAAAAGCATTTTCAAAGATGCATTTCGTGTTGTCATATTTACCTGCTGGATATCCTCTCTATTCAGAATGAGAGAAAATGCGGTGAGAAGGGATGACATCGTTCGATATCAAATATCATATGAATAGTTTCCGTTACATTCGACATTCACAACTCACCTTAACGTCACCAAATACCGTTGGAATATTGTCTTTCGTTTTTGAAATACCAAAATGATAGAGGAAGTCCTCATTTTCTTCAGCCATTATTGGATTCAGCAACGGCACGACCGAATTGTTGTTGTTCTGCAATGCAAGCCAATATGTGCACTTATAAAAGGTTTAAAAACAGTAATTCTTCGCATTCCTTCTAATGCCCAATTACCAGACTTCTCGGCAGTCGAAATGATTAGTTCCTCTCGTTGATACAGCTTTGAAAATCCCTTCACTTGGGTGACTCTGAACCCACTACTGTTCAAAACGCCTGCAGTGCGACTGAACGAGTCATATTTGCACCCAGGCCATTTTGCATATTATGGGCAGTTCGTTTATTCTATTGCATCACCTTCCCGCATTGGCCTCCGACAGCCTGTTAACTGAAAGACGTTTTCCAGTAAGTTGCGACTAATATGCAGGAAAGATGATATAAACCTTTACTGGGATTACCTCTAGCGTATACCCTCAAACTGCTTTGAGAAATTATATAATTAGAAGAATTAACATACGAGTATCGATAATCATATGAATGTAACCTTTGCTGGGTTACACGTAACGCTCGCTACCTACAATGTCTTTTACTGTTTCGCGAAATTATGTACGTTATCTTTTGTATTATTCCTTAACGCAGAAGAAAGAAAGGTTTCAGAGTTTGGAAAAAAGTTCATGGTCGGAGTCTGATAGGGGCATTTTTCTGCATATTCTTTCATGGGGTACCGATATTAATTAGGTAAAAGCTGCTGGTTTCACATAATATTAGTTGTTCTGCATAACACAATTGCGAAATTTATACTGTTGAGCTCAAGTTCGTAGAATTAAGCGGCTGGGATGAAATTTGGTACATCATATGATTCTAATTCTAAGCAAAATTTTATAGACTTATGCCTTTCTGTCTGGAAGATTTGAAGTACCAAGAAGAACATTATTACGCATACTAGCATAACATTTATGGAAAACAAAGTAGGATAAAACAATATTGTCGTTAGACAGGTCGCCAATGATGCAACATAATAGGAAAGGATGCATTTCGAACCTCAGCAACCGAGTCATCAATTGTTCCTTGAGCATTACCCATAGTTTTTGGGATTTGATAGTACTTAGAAGTGATAAAACTGAAAGATGGCATTATAGGAGAAAGAGCAAAACATTTGCCGCAGTTTGAACGTGTCACTTTCACAATTGAATGATTTAGAAGTGCAAAATTCTTTTAATTTCTTAAGTTGCTTATTGCACGTCGATGATTGTCTTCCATAAAATCATTTCCACCAGCTCTGCACTTGGCTTTTTTATATTTATTGCACTGATCCCCAATCTCGTAAAAAATTCAGAGGGAAAGAAATGATGGTGATCCATTCCCCACTCATTTCCCTCCTCTCTCACTCCTGCACCAATGAAATGATTGATGCGAAAAGTCCCTAATTTTTGCTACATCCCAAAGTTTTCCTCAAAATACTCCACTGTTAAGCACATTTCTTTAAAAAATTGCCCATTTCTATGCATACGTGATATTGTCTGCGGCTTCCGCACCAACATAAAGCATTGCGACATACCATTACAATAATGGATTCCTTATACATAACAGTCGGGCATTATAAACAGTATTCATACCTTTTTGAAACCTCTGATCAAGTAAAAGCCGACACGCACGCTCTGCAACGCGTCCCACAAAGCGACTAAAGCTATAAAAATTTTCCTTCCTCATTCACTCAAACATGCAGATTTCTACTTACAATAATGTCTAAGGTTTTACTGACCGATAATAAGCGGAACCGAGAATTGTTTTGATACGAAATTTGATTTTCGCATTCTGGCAGAAACAGACTTTAGTGACAGCCGGCATCCAAATGCTTTGACAAAGTTGTATATCTGTTTACACAACAGAACAGGACTGAGTATCGAGGAAGTTGACAAATTTTTCCATAGGCCAATGGATATATGCTACCTGCAGTAGGCTGTTTACTTGGTGGCAATCCTAACCACAATGGACGTAATACCGAAATGCTGGTGAAAAAGTGCTCTCTGAAGTATCCAGTGAATTTTCGGAGGACGCTACTTGATTTCTAAGAATCCAGTTCACCTCACTTATTCAACCACAATACCTCAGAATCATAAGTTACCCATATGTCGAGGGAAACATCAAAGAAATCTCGCTGCTACAGTTTTTTATTATCTCCAAGTGAAAGTGCAGTATTCATTTAAAAACACAAGCCCGCCAGCAAAAAGAATTTGCAAAATTGTTTATTCGGTTCGATAACTGAAATAATTTCTTCACGGAACTGCTGGAAGCAACCACTTCATCTCATTGCTGAGTCCAGTTTCGTTCGAAAAGATTGACGTCGATTTCCCGTTGGAGTTGGGATGCTGAATGGCGTTGTTCTTTTTGTACTTGCAGCTGGTGCATTATAACTTCTGAAATGTTGCATTCATTTTATTTGTGAAAGGGACCATCGATACAATACCTCACTCTTCAGGACTTCAGCTAATCCACATCTGCAGAGGATGGCTACTTTCGTTGGGGACCCTGAAAATGTTGACAAGGTGTTGAAAATCCTGGAGCCGCTTGTGGGAATGAAGTATGCGTGGAAACAGAGAAAAGCGCTTGAGAAGGTTACCCTTTCATTTCGCCATTCCGACATCGCTTGCCACAGAACTCCATATCGACGAGAAATGGACCTAATTCATAGGGAGACAATATGACAGAGGGCTGGCTTATAGTGATGTGGAGTAGTGCGCATCAGCTTGAAGACTTAAGCAAGCGGTCACTTTCCATGTACAAATCAAGATAAATATCAACAGCGGACAAATTAATGGATAAGAATCAACATAACAGGAATAAAGATACTAAATCCTGAAATTTTTCGGCGATATAATGTAGTTATTGTGAATATGAGGATCAAGGCACTACTGCAATAGGCACCGCGGCATCGAACCGCGAACGGAGCTGAGCTCGTGCACCACAGTGCGTGCATGCCACTAACATACTCTGCACTCTATAGATTCACTACAGAGATTAACACTTTGGGCGGTTTGCAAAGCAAAAAAGAGCTATGAACATCAAAAAGTTAAAGAGTTGAGAAGGGAACATAGAAAACTACAATTGTGGAAACAGAACACTGGGCCTGAGAAAAAAATGACGTCGATAGAACTTCGAAACCCTCAAGCTGTGGCGGCTCAGTTACACTCACAGCGGCACTCGGAACAAACGACGCGCCTGCTGAGTCGACCGATGCTTACTGCGTCAGTGTCGATTCATCATACGAAGGTGATTTCGCAACCGGCACTTCAATTCAAAATGATTTGGTATAACAAACTTTTCTTATTTTGCTGTTCACGTTCGATTACGTGCCCAGTAATTCAAGTGCACTGGACAACAAAAAACCACTGAGGGCATAAACAACCAGACTTGAGAAGAAAATAACAGCGAGGAAACGAGGAGGAGGCGGTTCCGTTGGACCCACATGAGCATCGGAAGTAAATAAAGAGGTCGTTAAGGGGGAAGCCACTGATGGCTCCACTCCAGCTCAGAAATATGAGTATAGCAGGGCAACGAGCGCCCAAATTTAGCTTACGTTGATGGGTCAGCAGATTTTTCTACAAGACTACGTTGGATAAATAGGACTCAACAGGATAGGCCTTTCAGAATAGGCCTTTTATGGTAATCATCAAAGAGAAAAAAGATTCACACGAACAGGGTTAAATAGAGTTGAAACGAAAGTAGGATGGACAGGGGACTAACTTAAGAAAGCGATAGCGGTTGTGTGGAACCTAAAGAAGAACCAACAGCACGTGGCGCCTCAGCCGCGGAGGACTCCATCGGGATAATATGAAGACGGTGGTGGAACCAGAGCCTAAGATCAGTCTGCTGTGATAGAGTACGTCATTTTCCCCTGGAAATTCGTTGGTCAAATGGGCTTAAACACAAGGCAATACGGAACTGTCTCTAGAGCCGGTTCTCAAATTTAAGGAAAAACACTACCGAGAATAAACAAAGCTGGAGAAAAGATGGCTGGAACAACGCTGGCCCAAGGAAGCAATGACTGTGTTAGAGATACAGAAGCATAGGCAGCATACAACAACACTGGCAGCACAACTGAACTTGAGGTGCTGTTGACGTCAATGCAGGTTGATCCGCCCGATTCTGCATCAATTATAAAGAAAATCGGAGGCAGTGCAAAGATGCAGTGCTTTTTCGACACAACATGATGTCCTTCGTATAGCAATGCCTCGAAGGACTGTCCGCATCGTATATTGTTTGAGGCTGTACTTTTCTGCAATTACAAATGTTCTCATTTCGGCTTCTTCTGTGCTCGATTTTTCTCAGAAATGATAACCGCACACTATGAGCAATCAGACACACCGTGAGGAGATTCAGGCTTGTTTAAAGATCTCCATATTCTTACAAGAGACTGTTGAATGTCAGGCCATGTCTACCGCTATTTGCATCCAATTCATCTCAATGCACTTGCATTCGACCGTGCAAAAAACCGAAATTTATTGAATAATACTGCTTCAGAGAAACCTTGAAAACAATTCGATGGTACTTAGACGCGTGATTTCTTTGCATTCGGCGAGACAATTTTCGATGAGGCCGACTAAGCCATAAACCAGCTAAACTGATGCCACCAATGCAAATATGGGCATATTTGTGCGTTTCGTAAGTTTCATTGCAGCATTCTCATCAAGTTTGCTACTCGAAGGGAAAACGTTGAAAATTCTAACAAAAAGTATTCTAACATTTCCAAGTGATTTAACCTCGATTATCTGAAAAAATACATGCGTGCGCTCGAAAACGGGCGAACGAATGTGTTACTGGAGCTCACTATTGGTCTTCTAAGTCAAACCAGAATGGAAGGGGCGGGCATTGAAGGGAGGGTGCTAAAATAGCCAGTGAGAGGCCACGATCTGAAACATTGATGAGCAGCTACACAACTCAACCCTCCGTCTAGCAGAAAAGATAAGCGACTAGGCCACATAGCGGTTACTTTACAACGTGAAACCTTCAACCACGAAACAGATTCATCCCACAGTATTTGCAAGAAATGCATCACAGCAAGCAGCATGCCACGCAGGGAAGGTTAGACGCCAAAGTGAAGCACAAAAGGCACCCAGAACATGGCACTACAGCTGAAATGGACTTGCGAGCTCTCCAATTGTTTGTCATATAGCAGCGGCAAACAGCCAACAACATATGGCATCTCTGAGTTCTCGGTCCCCTCCTGTACTTAGCGCATGATAGGGATCCGTCCCTTGAGCTTTCCATCTTCGCACCAGTCACCTCCATGAGAGAACTATTCCCCTCGCTGGCCCTCTCACTTTGACCCTCCCGTAAACCATAACAGCATGTCGGAACTGCTGACTTTAAGGTGGGCGACGCAAGACATATAAAGAAGATGAGGAGGAAGAAGTATCATCCTGTAAATTTGACGATACTGTGATGCAGAAGGCATACAACCGCTCGAAAATGCCAACTGCTCATGGAGGTGAAATGGCTGCTGTGATCGTTTCACGGGACACAATGAGGGGAATGAATTCTAGAGTTAACTACAGACAAGCCATGAAAACGAGCACACTCAACTAGTGCAGCCGCGTCATTCTACACCACAAATAAAATGAAAGATGGCAGCGCACGTATTTGAAGTGTAAAAGAATAATGAGGGACAAAAGATGATAAATATGTTGAATGCGTGAAACATGCTGCACAAACTTAAGGCCTCCAGAAGGAAAGCCAAAAGTCAGCGCACGCCAACACGGTTACTGCCCACAAATGTGGAATGTTATTACCCGGGTGGACGTTAACAATGCATTTAAATTGAAAACAACGAAAGGCGAACTTACTGAACGAGCGGCGGCTGCTGTTGATCAACGACGGTGTCGTCATCGCCTGATGTAAGTATTATAGTAGATGCTCAGTTCTTGCCCCTACAAAGGTAGGCTTACTGACTCTTAAACGATCCACTGATTGACTGAACGATCACTGAGATTTGCTCCAGTTTCTCAGTCATTCCCCTCTACGTTGACAATACGCAAATCTTTGCAGCAATCCATGCATCCTTATTTGCTAACTGCTTTTCGTCGTTTATGGACAAAATGATTCACGGAATTTTCGAACTGAAGGACTTCTGTTGCCTGCTGATGTCGTAATGTTTCAGTGAGTGGGATGCAGTTTTCTAACCATGTTTCATCACAACCAAAGATATATTCACACACACTTTTGCAAATCTGCGCTAGTAGGACGACAGGGAGAAGAGAGGGAATAAAGTGAAACGAAAATCCCAGCGTTGAAGCAGCAATTATTGCTCTCCCAAATCCCGATCAAAAGCACGTTCTTCTGAGCCTATGTCATTGCTTGCAGATATTTTTAGCATCTAACTGTTCATTCCAACAGTGTTTCGACTTTTCCGCGTTGGTTGGCAATACGAAGCTGCTCACATTTGCCGATTATTTCACTGCTCAAAAATTAGATCCCCACCTATCTACCTTGTTCTTTTCAATATGAACAGTTCAGCCTACTGCCTTGAAAGTCGAAACCGCGTTTGATTTAGCGTCACTTAACGCCGAGCTTTGAAACCTATAGACCATTTAGCGGTTTAAAACAAGGAGCAGTCATATTTTGCAAGAACTTCTATTACAAACAGATAATTAATCGGTTTTTTTACAGCTGCGCTCTCGATTTGTGCTACAAAGCAAACTCTACAGTGGAAATCATCAACGCTCTTGAAATGAAACACTACAGGCAGCTATCTCTCATCGATCCACTTCAAAATGCGCACTATATCATCATAAAGTATTTACCGCGCGTACGGAGACGCACGTCTTGCAATGAAATATCCTACGCACGAATATGTCAGCATTTGTGATTGCGATGCGAATTCCACAAATGGCTGAGGCAATTTTCAGAAGCTTAACAAGGACACATAAGTTCTGCAGTAGCTGTTAACTGCAATACTCGATGGCTTCCATCTTACAACGACTTGTTTATTGCACGAGTTAGCACGAGAAAATGCAACTCGTAGTTGCAATCGTTTTTCGAAAAGACTGCTGTTCACTCGACCTTCATTTAATAGCAAACAGCTGAAGATTACCAGAGCCCTCCGAAGAGGGGCAGTTTGAGCTGGTCGTTTTCTTGTGCAGCAGTATGTGTCGATACAGAACGCTGCTGCTCTCACAGAAGCATACGGCCATTCTGACGGCGGAGGCCCCGATATGGGGCTAACCTATGTGTCCATCTCGGCTTCTATAACTGGGATTATGACGCATTTCATGGCAATATTGTCGCATTCCAATGACATGATGCCTGGAAAGACGACGAAAGGTCGAGAGGTGCCTCAAGTATCTGGATTCGATTGGGATAGCACCTTACCGAAAATGGCGACACCTTAACGAACAGTTAAACCGAACAAAGCTCTTACCGGGGAACTGCAACAGATTGACCGATAGCTGACCAACATATCCGTCCTTTGTCACAAACTTATTCCTGTCCCAAATCTGTACATTCAGAACTGGTTCAATGAGAGCTTTTTTTGACTTCTTGTAAACAGGCGGGTGAATAAAGACGACGCCAGCCGAGGGCACCTCGCCGCGTTCATGACAGCTCACACCTTTTACACTAACAGCCGAGAGAGTGCTAGGAACCAAACCGGTGTGCTATAAATTGCAAACATCGTGGTCTTGTGCATTAAGCCCGATACTAACCTGCAGACAACGGAACTTATCGCAGGCTAGGCCATAGCTGTTGTCGACCGGACAACAAACAGTGAAACACAGACAGAAGATTTCTGGAGGAGATAAACTTCCGCTAGATAATATGACTCTCGCCATGCAAGTCCATGCGTCAAATGCTATAGTTAAATATTCGTACCTTCACCAAGTGCTCCCACAGCTAACTTTCATCATTTAAAATTTACTTTGTAAGGGATTTGTTGAATAATTGCTTACTTATTTACACTGGTGGCAGTCATTGTCATTATACAATTTAACGACAGAATAAATCGAGTGTCAACAATGATCCCTGTTGTTTTTTTTTTGAGATTTCGTTGTTCGAAATCCAGTATTGCCGACTTGAAACAACTGTCTTCATTCAGCACGACTGTTAAACAACGCCTAGCGGTTCTCTATCACTCTTGATGTCACAACTATGTTCGACTAGCAACGATAGACCACTTCTATTTGTGATTGAATCTCGTGGCAAATAGATTCGATTGTTATAGATATATTCAGCAAACAGATTGTTACAGAATCATGGTACACAGGTCGAAAATCTCATAATGCCCTTTGAAAAGCTCAACTAAAGAACATTTGGTGACTAAGTATTCTCAGCTCTCAATGGATGTTTAGTTAAAAGTGCGCATGATGGAGAAGAATAAAGCAAGAAAAAAACTAGACTACTCGAGAAAATTTACAACGATGCCATCGGTACGTCACTGGGAAAAAACCACCCTTCAATAGCACAATCCGCTTCTCAGTGTTACAGCACGAAGCTGACCCACACCACCTCTTTCAACAATCATGCAGGGACTATATATTCCATGGAAAAATGATCTTTCTTCATGTTTTATAACTGTGCGCCGCAATGCCATCATATATGAGCGTTATATGTTGAAAATGAGGAATCTACAGCTATGTGCATTAGGTCCCACCCATCTCTTTCGATGCATTTCTCACTTAATACCCCGCAAGAAGGAGCCTAACAGCGGAAGGCAACGCTAAAAGATTATAAGCAATTGTAGTACGGAAAAGGATTGAATTCGTTTATGAATCAAGCACTCTGACTTGGCAAAAATGAGTGCGAAAATCGAACCTCATAAAATATTTGTTGCGTAGAAAGCAATTTTTCGCTCCCACTTGTAATAATCAAAGTCGATGACGAATCTCCAATTGAATGACGCACTTCCACCACTGCAACCATAATGAACGTCGGTTGATTCCTCTTTTTTCGAATTATTCAGAAAGCACTTCACATAAAGACCTCCAACCTGTAACTACAGGGCGAAATGTTTGCAATAATCGATGGGGTAACGAGATAAAACAACAACATAAAACAACGGGTGTTTTAGATTTGTCTCAGATATGCGTCTAATGATGCAGTCATCGCGGAATTTATAACGGTGAGCAATAATTGCGATGTGAATTACAACGGCAGCAATATTAGTAGCAACAGTTATATAAATAGCCTATAATGATGGTAATGAGAGTGATAGTGAGGAAACAATTATCTCTGCTACATAATAATGACAGCTACAATATTTAACAACATTAGTAACTGATAATAATGGCATTAAGAATTAATAACACTCATAGTAATAATAGTAATAACAACAACAATAACAACCATACCACTCATAACAGTAATAACCAATAATAGTAACAAATAATAATAATACTAAGTAATGATAATAATAAAAAATAGTAATAAATAATAGTAATAACAAGAATTAGTGATACATTTGCAAGTTCAATATCGACCACAGCATTAGAAAAAGGTAAGCCGATAACATCGACAAAGCAGAGAGCATTAGAGTTCCGTCATCTTCGCATGACTTCAACGAAGATCAGAGATTGACTGGCTATCTGGCTAGATTCTCTAACATCATGGGAAGGCGTCTCTTGGTCTTAAGTCGCTTTACGAAAAGAACTGAAGAATCGCTTGTTGGTAGGGTATTCTTTTTCGTACTTAACTTGAGGGGTATTGTGTGGCCTTAGATGAGCGACACGCTAGTGCACTGTCTAATGTTAGAAGCTGCATTTTCCAACGATATGCAAGACGTCACAGTAATCAAAGATGCAATGCAGTAATCAGAGGTATATCAAAAATCCAATATACGACATCTTTGATGCAACAATTTCAAATCTTCTTATTAAGGGAAATGATAAGAAAAACGTTTCATGTGGGTATAAAAATTAACATCGTATGAGGCTAGTACAACTGCAGTTTTTAATGCGAAGTATAGGCCATAAATTTCGAAAGTTTGTGTTTATCTGTGCCAACAGATTGTGTGAGATCACAAGCAGAAAAACGTTTTTATGCAAGCACAGTACTCTACCTTGGATACCATTCTAAAAGATCTGTTTAAATCTATAACAGCAACGACCTACCTTTGGCAATAAAGGCCCTTAAAACAGCTCTACTCCACCGATCGTTCAAACTTTCCTGCTTATGCGAAAGTTTTCAGCTCTGCCACGCTGATATTCTCAGCTTCCTCTTCGCAAACCTCGTCAGTATGTTGTCTACTCATCCGCTCATATTAAACGCAACAGTGTTATTGCTTCATACAGAATGATGAACATGCCTCTCTAGGTAACGCCATTTTAAAAAACTCCTTACGATTAGCTTCACCTATCTCAATGATCATCGGCAACATCACGCTCAATACGGTGCTATCATCTCACTACAACCGCGACCTCCAATGACCTTTCGTTAAACCAAACCGCTTTTTGGATTATTTCACTCATTCCCTCTTCTCCTACTTCCTCCTCCTCCTCTATCTAAAACAAGTGTAAGCCGATATAGAACATTCGCTATTCCTTTTACAACTAATACTCTGGTATTAATAATCTTTAGCACCTAACTCGTTCATCCACGAATAACCCTGAAGGGTCGTCGCACGGTGATCACTTTTGAAAAAATTCCTCTAATTCGGAAAAAGAATGACTTACCAGACAGAAATCCGCATCATAAATGTTGACCTTTAAAAGGTGAATTTCAGAAGGCTTCCCTCTAAGAAAACCCAACCGAAAGACCAAATCACCTGTTGAACCCGTGGCGAAAGTTGAGTTCGTCCAATTTCCCTCTTCAGAGCTTCCGTGGTTTCCGAATTAAAACAGCCAAATGCATACAAAAATAAATATAAATTAACACTTGCTCTAAGCAGGAACTGCAACTCTAATGGTTTCCTGCAACTGATTCCCTCCTCCCACATATCACTACGATTCTAACCGGCAAGCATCAATCGAAATCGTGAAAAATTGAATAGCTGATAAAAAAACTGAAAGTAAAAATGAGTTGTCAACTGGAAAAACGAAGAGTTAGTTATTCATCTTTTGAAGTACTATGCAATAAACTGGTCGCTGCTTTTATTGCAACATTCTTGCCATCACTACTGCAGTGAAATGTAGCCAGTGATGTATGGGCATGATAAACTGGGTATGTGATTTTGTTTTTTCGCTTAATTAATTCATCAAAGCAAGATGTCAGCATCAATGTTGCCATCCTCATCGTGCTTGTCGAACTCTGAGAGAAACTGTGCCTGCATGATATTGGATCAGACTAAATTCTCCTTGTTCTAGGAAAACGTGAACTTGGTAAAGGTAGTAAGCACCGACAAATTTGTTCGTCATTTTTGAGAATTTATACAATAGTCGGTCTGTAACTGTACACTAATTGCATGTGATGGCGTCCGTTTGAATCGTGTTTGTTTGTCTTTTCTGCGCCAGAACAACCGACGTCCACTCACTTAGGCGGAAAGGTGAGAGGGTTAACATGCGTTTGTGTTCAGATCGGCCTCGTACCAGAGTACGCTGAGACGCGCCATCTCCTAATACCGCCTGCTGTGAACATAGCCTTTCGAAGACCATTGAGGTATCAAATGCGCCTAGTTGTGTGGAGCCTTCGAAATGTGGTCATATCAAAGACGTTATTTTTTGAGTAAGCTAGCCATGGGTAAGCAAGTAAGTTATTTTGAAAATGCTGGTAAAAACCGTAGAAACGCATCCGAATCTACTTCTATCTTTTATCATTTGTCACATGTGAAGTTTCAATTTAAATTTGCTTAGTCACAAAACTAATCAACGCTGTAATTAGTAAATCGGCCCTTGCCTGCACAATCAGAAAACAACAAGACCTCGACTACAGCGTTCATTCGTCATCTTATATAGGCGGTTGAGCAGCATACGGTCGGTCATATAGGAAAATTACTTTATGAAATAAAATGGGAGTTTGAGTCTCATTATCGCAAGATGAAGCGAAATGGAATAGGGCTGAAGGAATAGAATCAATTCACAGTCGATTCAGTACTGTACGAATTGAAACTATTGCAGGACATACAATAACCTATAAACACGAACGTATGCCTACTCGCAGAGAGAAGGAACTCATGTAATGTAACTCATCAGTAAAAGAGTGTAGGAGCCACGTTGCATAAAGAGGTGCATATCACTCTCGTAACTCCCCCCTGAGTGTTAATCTAGTGGCGCCACTATAGGAGGATGAGAAGGTGGTTGATGTCCGGTAATTAAATTGGGAACCCAAGCGAACGAATTCTTTCAAACAGCAGGCTTGTTTCGAGAAATTCTCTGCTTGTTCATTTACGCACTTGTAGTGCGGTGATTTTATAAAGTATTTGAAAGAAGTAGAGAAAACTTGTAAATTCCATTGCTTCATAGGTCAACGAGATGCACGGAGAAGACTTAGGGTTTTAAAGTGTGAGGATTTAACATCGAGCCACAAAAATTCGATATTAAATAGCACATTGCGTGCCTCCAACTGAAAACGTTAGTAAACAGGCTCTCATTCTCCATCTAAATTGTACCTCCTTGAACGCAGCCAAGGTTTACACATTACTCTTCTGCATAACGCTTCATGGCTCAGCACGATCAGAGGGAGCTTCCTTGATCTGCTGGATCCAACGAATTTTTTGACTGCGAGCAGCATCTGGAAGCGTGGCCTGTTCCTGAAGCTCATGATTTCAAAATTTTAACCACTCCTTCCATTACACAAATCATCCCGCCATTTCCGCCTTTCTAATTTCTACTTAATATTTGCTTCACATTTGTATGAAACGAATTTCGACTAGCTTCTCTCACATTGTCTGCCTAATACCTTCTGCTGCCATATTCTCTTCTTATGTTTAGTTCTTCATTTTTCCTATGCACATTGCTCCACTCTTTTTTAAATTGGGGTAAACTCAGCTCAAATCCAGTAACTCTATCGGTTCCAACTAATAACAAAATAGGGGGCCATATTTCTGGAAATTTAAAATAAGAACAGGAATGCTCGACAAGGAGTGGGAGGTGGAAAGATGGAAGGCAGAAGAAAAGCAGATTTCATCGTTAGCATCAGGGCAGTTCGAAATCACTCCTTCGTTCCCAGTGATTCAACATCACATACGTCCGTTCCATTTCGAAAATCCCGGAGTGTTGATTTCTCTCTACTGCCAAGAAGTGCGTGGCAAATATGAAGATACAAATATCGGAAAACTAATGCACACACGGGTTGAGGTAGGAGATGAGCCAGCGTTTCAGATATGAATCCAGTTGGTGGCATACAGCATAACCACTGATTTAAAGCACTTCAATTCGTGTCAATGGCAAAGTGAAATATCCAGATGCATCGATACACTCGAATGCATCAAAAGCGGCAGTTATCTCTCCTCCCTCCCCCTCCCCCCGCCCCCTCGAATACACACCGACATAATAAATCTCACTCAACCCATGTTGATGTCAATGTCTTCAACGACGTGATCAGCACAGATCAGACTTACATCTTACTGATGAGAAATAATTCGAGGAGGAACATTTGAGCATGACATCCCAATTATCACCATGAAAAGGAACAAACCTTCAGCAAAATGCGCAAGGCAACTCATTGCGGTGGACAACCGAGCAATCCAATAATGTTTCCAGCAATTCCTTCGATTTCTTTTCGCCTCACGGTGACTCCAAACATTTTGACCTCTACATTGTTATCACCACGCGCCGTTAGGAGTGGAGCAGAATAAGACATCTTCTCGCAGTATCTGAATGGACAAAGAAATCTCGCGTTGAGTAGTTCTGTAGCGTATACCAGGCCTATTTTTACAGTCAAATCTTTCAGTGGCTAATTACACTTCGCCCCATCGCTTCCCTGCAAAGATGCTCGAAGATTGGCGAATGTAATTATCAAGCAAATCCATCTTTCAGGTTCACAAATGCACTGACACAGATAAAAGCACACTGCACACCGCTTTAATTAACGACCCAAAAATGGGTTCACTGTTTAACCAAGGCTGCCGCGTTTGCCGGCTTACCTTGCCGCGTTTTCTGGCGAGATTCGCATCTGCTTTCAGAAAACCTTTCGGATATATGAAAGTGCGCCATTTTCTCATTTCCTGTGACAAAAGGAAAGAAAATGTGGTTTTCTCTAGAAGGCGGTTATCTCTACCCAAAGATTGGGAACATGGGCTGTTCGAGGATAGGATTTTACAGGTATGTAAAGGTTTTATTTTAAGTAATACAACAGTAATATCTGCGACGTCAATACGCGGATTTCCTTCTCACAGTAGCACCACATTCAGCTCAAACCCACAATACAAGAATATACGACGAAGCCTGAGCACTCAGTCGCAATACATGCCCTATTGTCTCGTCAATGATACGCGCAAACTAGTTATTTGATGAGCAGTGGCCGCAACAACCGAATCAACAAGTCAGCGATCAACCCCGCACAGCCAAAAAGCTTAGAGGAACGCTAGAAGAATATTGACCTAAAAGGCTTTTATCAAGCGTTCGTAGAACTTTTTATGTGAAATTGTGTCATTGAGTGATGGAAAATATACCTCGAAAAATCATAATTGCCTTCTCTCCGAACAGTTTTGATATTGACCGACACTAAAAGTCGTTCAATTTCATATCTTCATTCTCAATCACATTTCGGAACACTATCCCCAAGACCACCTGAAACATTTTTCTGCAACAACGTGTCATGCTAGTGCATGGAAGGAGCCCCGTAGGCAACGGTACATGTGGGACTCTAGCGAAATGCACCCGGGGAATTCCTCCCTGTGTGGTCCGATAAATCACACTCCCACGTGTACAGGGAACCGTAACAATTCCGTTCCCTTATACGGGGAAGAGGGTTTTTGCGCTCTGGAAGTCTCTTTTGAGGGCGGAGGTGTTCGAAGTAAAGGGGCACTCACGGAAGTTGGAAAACGCTTGACTTCACTACAAGATCGTTTTTATATAGTTCCTGATGTTGCGCCAGATAGTGTTCATTGGAAACTGCGGTGGAACTGGAAAATCTTGACGTACTTGCGTTGGAACGCCGTTCGTCCGAGCAGCGGCAGTGGCTGCAGTCGGGCGTTTTTTGGAGCAGACAAGCTGATGGGCATAACTATTATGCGGTTCTTAACGACTGTTTGCGAATGACGAGAATTCGCCTCAAGGATGATCCGGGAAATGAACATGGTAGTGCTGCATTGTTTTCGAATAAATAAGCTGTGGTCATGGGAAACAGACGTGCAGAGAGTGATGTAAGCGTGGAGCTCAATTTTTAGTGGCACTAAGAACACGATGAATACGAGACGGCATGTGCAGGACGCAAACCTCATGTTGTGGTAGCTCGACATATTTCATCGGATCTACGAAGTGCCTACGTCATTCACATCACCGATTTTCCTGCTGATATTATGCGGCTTATGTATATTTCAGTTCTTTGCCCTATCAAACCGTTTTTTATCAAGTTGGGGGTGGCTTCGCTCATTCGAAACCTGTTTTCTAATCATCAAATGACTTGACGATGTTTCGGCCTTATTGGCATCCGCTTCAACGATGTTTTTTTTGCTTCACGAGATTCATTTTGTCTATGATAATAATTGAATGCTTCTGCATTGGGACATTTTGCCAAAGACATCCTGAAAAGATTGGTTGCATTGCCGCATAAAATTTCGCGCAAACACAAACTTCAAGGATTGCAAAACACGTAACGCATCCGCGATATGTACCCGTCAGTGCTTTCAGGGCAACTGCGCGCATTGTACCGCCGTTGTTCTCGTATTTGATAATCGCATTCATGAGTTTCCATCCCAAAAAATCCTTTCAGTTGCAGTATTGCAGTAGAAAGGTATCGCATTTCTGACACAACACGGCTTTCTTTCAATTTCTCCACTTTTACTTCATCTGACTGCATATGGAGAAATATGTGCACGAAATATTAATATTAAGCTCGCCTCACGGATTCCTCTGCATTCCAAGACCATGTCCATTATTTGCAGGTATGCTCTTTTGCAATAATTTCATGATTCTCTGCTATTATAGGCGCATAACATTTCTCTTCAGCTTATCATGTTTGGACACACTGCGTCCGCTAGTTTAAGCCTTTTCTTGGTACTTAGTGGAGGTTTCTTTTTTAGCTCAGCGCTTTCCTAATCTCTTTCGCAATGCTTAAAATTTCACGAAGTTTTTGTAGCATTCGCATGGGGAGCTTGGTATTAGCAAACCCCGACTGCGAGGGAGGTTTTTTGCGCACGGGATATCCCCTCCTTAATGAAATTAGTATTTTCCAATTCCGTTTCTTCAACAGCTTTGACAACCTCGTTGGCCAAATCCTTTACACCTGATCACGCCAACTTAAAGGGTCCTGTCGAGTATCGCCCTGCGGCTGTGAGATGCTGTTTGTTGATTACGCCGAAACCTTGCCAATGTGCAAACGATTTTCTATTTACCCATCTTCGAGAAAGTCCGAAATCTGTTTCAGTTTCCTCCATAAGATCATCACTATACAACATTTGCTCCTCCTTATTTGCACATTCCCTCTCTATTTGAACGTGTTGGTAAGCGTCGCTTCCCTTCGCAGGTACTCTGTTGGTTTCCTCCTTCAAAACACCTGATAGTTACAGACAACGAAAAATTGCTGGAAAGAGATTTAAATCTAAATCTAGACGATTATTCGAAACCGCTTGTAGATAATAAGCGATGGTAAACCTCGGGGACTTCGAAATTGAAAAATAAAGCACTGATAGCAGCACCAAAATACCGAGACTATTTACCCTTAAGACCAATTAACATAAATACCCATGCCCAAATATATTGTAGCTTTCAACCATCTATACTTCAGATGGTATCCGCATTTTACATCGCATAAAGTGATATCCAGCGGAAATCTAATCTTAGCTGCCTTTGTACTTCTTTATTTCTATTACAGCATCACGTTAACTTCTCTAATCATTTACGAGAAATGTTAAACAGACACCAATAAAATATTTCTCAAACTCATTTACATTTTTTAGTATCCCAAAGTTGGAAAACCCAGAAAATATATGAGAACAAGCAGCAAAACGTTCGCGAAGCTATAATTCATGCATAAATTTATTTACTTCATTGACAATTTTTATACAGCATTACACTCTCTCAATTTACCATATGAAAGAAATTTCCCACATTGAAAAAAGTGATTCTATTCATTATGTTTAACTTCACATTCATTAAGGCATAAACTGGTCATTCCTTAGCGCAATTTGATAATCACTCCTTGTCATCTTTGATTACTAACAATATACTTAACATAGCTTTAAGAATCATTATTTCGGTTTATTCTGATTTATTCCATTCTATCCCGGTTTAATCTGGTTTATTTTGGCTTATTCCGTTTTTTCCGGCTTATTCCGGTTTATTCTGGTTTATTCCGGTTTATTCCGGATATATGACGCTAAGGTTAGGTGATTTTTTTTATTTTGCAGGAATACAGGAATAAGAATAGGCTCATTGAAGAGTTCTTCGGCGGCAAATGCTTAGTTCGAATGCAGAAGGAAGTAGTCAACAGTAACGAATTTTGGAATGCGGTACTCAATGTACCAATCTCGAGAGTTGAACAAATCAAAGAAATCGTTGCTGTTAGTTTTTATTTCAAAAAAAAATTATAGACCTCTTGATCTTGAATCTGACCACATTTGTCTTTTTGGTGCAGTTTTATGCAAATTGACTAATTATAGCCTGCAGAATAATATTGCATTGGCTGAAATATTTGAAAGGGACTGATTCGGTGGCAGTGGTGATGAAGTAGCACAGAGAAGTGGCACACTTAAGGGCTAGTCGCTGTCCTAAAAAACTAAGAAATGAAACGAGTTAGCGAATTGAGATATGAAATTCGCGTTGAAATTCCACGAGATTTTCCAATTGCTGGACTCATTATAAATCTGATCCAGCGCTACTTAAAAGAAAATGGCTAAAGGAAATTCTTAGTAACATCCTCGAAATGCCGCTGAGCATGCACAAGGTAGTTGTTTGAGGTTAGTTATTATATAATGTGATCGTTACATCAGTATATCATTGCAGTCATTTGGCGATCGAAATGTTATTGGTTACGTTAGTGGAGCCACATTTGAGAAGTATGTAATATGCGTTATTACGCCTTTTATTTGTCAGCAGCTACATAAAGATGAACTAAATCTGAGCGAAATTATTCACTCGTAACGTGAGAGAGCGATTTCGACTGTTGTCAATATGGATCAGGCACCCCTCTTTACTTATCTTTTGGTGATGATTGTATCGGTGTCACCCCTCCGTAAATGCTTTGCTGAAAGGCTGAAACTGCAAATTTCTTTATATGAAGCACTTTATCTTAGAGCTTGACAAGATCTTCGCTCTGGAAAAAAGGCATTCGTTGATTGAAATTTTAAAAGAATTTTTAAATCGAAAAGATTTTACTCGAAGTGGTGAGTTGTGGAATGGATGAAACGAACAAATCGTTTCTGACTATCTTCTGACAACTCGAAATTTCTTCTTGGTACCCGACTTCGCTATTCTAATTTTAAAAAAAATACGCCATGTGTTTTGGGGAACGACCAAGCAACGACTGCTTCGTCGCGTTTAGCTCATTGATAGGTGTTTTTCTCTTGTTTCAAAACTTTCTTCCTCACATATTGTTCTCAACCTCCCAACTCTTTATTTAGACATTTGGATGGGAGAAGAGAAAAGAATTCGAGAAATCTCCCGTTTCAGCTATATCCTCCAAAATTATGCCTTTTGCTCGATCAATTTAGCAACATTAACGGCGGTGAGAAAATAGGGAAAAAGACTGCAACAATTCACCTGCTGCAAAGAACGACTGTCGGATCTGAAAAGACCGATTTGTAAGAGAGGACGGTAGGAGCAACACAGTTTACTTCGTTACATAAATACGGTCGCATAGCACGAGCGATAGCCGGCACAATAGTACGGAAAAAAACTGCCCATACACTCATTAGCACATGCTTATATAGGCCACATGCACGTGCTGTTTCGGCATCCGTTGCCTTGTATCCTTAGTGCCCCTTCGTTGCTCGCCTCTTTGTTTAGCGGAATAGTAACCATATTGACTTCCGCGATATCGTGCCACACAGAGCCTTGTTTCTTCTGTAGTGAGTTCACACCTGGTAAGCCACTCTTTTCGTTAGCGGAATAACCACCATATTAAGTTCCGCGATATTGTGATACACAAAGAGCTTTGTTTCTTCTGCGGTGAGTTCACGCCTCAACAGCACCAAACGCCAACAATCACGCTCACCTCGCGTTTACGCGACACTCCTGCCCAAGGAGGGCGAAGCGGGGGAGGGAGGTTCACATAGCATTCCATTTGTCAGGGTGTATCGTCATTGTGAAGGGCAACATCTTATTCTGTCGATTCCTCTTTTGGATGTCGACAAAACGTAGAAGTTCCAAACTCCGTGGCCGTTGGCGAACGATAATATGTGATCAAAACAAAAACAATAGCACATAACATGAAATTAACGGCTACATTTACAAAACAGTCAACACCTAAGGATTACTATATACACACTGACAAACGGGTACATATTATTAGAAAGAAAAATTGCCTTACAACAATACTGTAGCGATTAATATTTTCAATGGCTGATAGATAACAGAATTCAGCGATTATAATCATACATGGGTCCTAGAATTTCTCTTTTCTTTTTCCTCTTCCCGCATGTTGGAATTCTATGATAGGTATTTCTTGAGCGCTCTCTTTATTTCCTTCTTTTTCCCTTTCGGAGAAGTTGGCAGCCATATTAATATAGCTGCTTCTTAAATCCCTGTCATCCACTAAATCTGAATGCTTAGTGCGCTCATGGTTTGCACGCATTTCCTTACTTTTCCATTTACCTTCTTCGGCTCCTTTTAAAGGGATCCATTTGCCCCCCGAATAAATTCCCTCCCCTTTTATGATTCTCTGGCAGTTTCCCGCCTTCATTTCGCTAACTTCGGTTCGATATTGGGTGTAGAGCTGCTATAACTTACGTGGATCAGCAGTAGAGCTGTTATCGAAAATATAACCGGAAATTTAAACACGGCGTTTTCATTCATCTTATTCTTATTAGTGTTCTTCTGGGTGGAAGCGTATTACTTTTCTGCTTTTCGATACTTTTGAAGGAGGTCTGGATTCTTCTCGCGTTTACGCGACACTTGTTACGTGCAATATATGAAGTGATATGTGGTAAACATTTATTGCAATGCGGAGTTTTTTGTTGTTAAGGCGAACATTTTCTAAAGGCTTAGATAAAACGTGGATGTAAATGTTAATTGCATAAGTTACGAGAAAGAAAAGGAAATTAGAAGGGAAGAGAGCGAGTCTTATCGAAAAAAATTATCATATATAATTATGACGTTCAAATATTCTCGTATATACTATCAGAGAAATGAAATTGTTCGGTGATAAAATGACTATGTGGTTGAAGCATAGAGATTGCTCTCCTTCATTTTCCTCATTATGGACTTTGTACGGACGGGATGAACACCAGGACAGCTCATATGGATGATGGTAGCACGAATAGATAGTGCACGAAAAAATTTTCGACCTGGACGGGAGAGATACGAAAATATTAAAAACGCTTTAATATACGTAACAACCTTTAAAGACGATTCTTTGACAGCTTTTTTGTCTGCAAGAAAATCTGTACATGGGAAATAGATTTTCTTATGGAATAAACGTCTGCAGTGAATCTATTAGACTCGTAGATTTCATAGCTTATAGACGTCCTCAACTCACCACTTCTCGTCTATTGCATAAAACATAAGTAACTCTTATCTAATAATGTCGGCTTCCGTACTCTTCCACAAGAAAACGAAATTTCAGATTTTATATCATAAAAGCGGAAAGGAATAGTCGATGAGGAATGCCAACCAATGCGTTATTATTATTCAGACGGTGTTTGTCGATGACGCTTTCCTTATCAGCTTATCAATACGAAAAGTATGTTATTCCCATAAGTTCTTAGACGAGCAGCATTAAATAACTACGTACACCACTATATACTAACTATGCGATTGAAATAGGTACTACGTATATGTCAGCACAACAGTCAAAAGAGTCCCTTTAATATCCTAGTAAATTAGTACATCGTTTCATTCAAAAACCTGTGATGCGTAATTTCACTGAAAAAACAACAACAACTAATCTCGCCGGATCCTATTATATACCAAAAGGGAATGCCACTCATCTTAAAGCGTGAAGACGAGGAGCGAATTGAAATTATAATTTGCTTGTGTTCACCTTTTCTCTTACGGAATGAATCTGAAAATAAAATTGCATGCACTGCTTGCTAGAATAATGGATGAATTCTTCGGCTTGACGCAAAGTTTCACACAATTTCATTCTGCTCAGTTTTTCTTACTGCGTTAAGGACGGAGCAATCACTGAAGTGAATGCTCCAGCCCACTGAATGGATCTACAGACCTATACCAATTATAAAACATCATCACAAATGTCGTTTCCTATAACATATGCTAATTTGACACGTTGCAAGACTCCTATGCGGAAAACATAGAAGCAACTAAATTAATCAACGCGCTTCCTAAACATCATTTGTATAATGATTCATCGAATCAGCGAGCTCTAAAATATTATCTCAAAATCTCTGATGCGACACAGTTATAATACCTCACAAATCAACGAAAAGCTGTCGGTAACACAAAATTTTCATCTGCGACAACAATTTGACGAAGCTTGATTTATGGCACACTCTCGTGAAATATTGGTGTCTGTTCATTCGTCTAGCAGGATTGCAATTTACTTGACGCAGTCCCGGCCGGTTTATTTGAAAGATTCATATTCTCATCATCGATCAAGGAATTTTGGTTGATCTTATTTATTTATGCTTTCTATGTTGTTAAGTTCAGAGCGTAGCTTGAAAGGATCTGTATCTGATGACCTTTTGAAAATAAAAATTTAGTCAGCTCATTTATTTCTGGAAAATACCCTCGAAAAACTTAACTTAATTGCAGTGGTAAGCAAGTCACATATTTGAGTGTTTTGTATGAAACGTTAACGGTAAACTGTTCAAATGCTGGAAATTAGTTCCAACTTAAACATATTCACATAACCGATATCTGCCTGAATATTACCACTTTTTTGATGATATGGTCATCGCGTTCTATTCTCCTGTTATTTCCGATGAGTTCTTCTCTCAAAGAGCGATGTTGTGTGCAAGATCGACCTACATTTTTTTCAAGTCTACACGGGTAAAGCACTGATTCATTAGTGACTTTTTGTTCGCTGAAATGCGAGAGTCACTCGTAAAACATTGAAAAAAAAAGATTGAAAAAATGAGAAATAATTTTCGAAAACTTCTTCCGAGATGCATTCAAGTACTCCGACAATTTTTTTCACATTCTTTCTTTGAGTGATTTTTCCGCTATACGATAAGGTTCATAAACATTTAAAAAATCAGAATTTATTAACCTTTCATTGCACCCCAAGATTACTTCAGAGTCTCACAAATCTGTCAGCCGGCCGTCTATTTGCTAAGTTGCTGTCCTCTTAAAGAAACAACTGCAATGATAGTTTAAATTACATTGCACCCACTTCATATAAATTATGACACCGATTCGAAAGCATAACGACGCTAAATGCATGTGCAAAAAGCAAATAACATTTTTCTTCACGTCCTTAATCCACAAAACGAAAAAAAAAAACAACAAAATTCGTTGTCGCTGAAGACGATAATACGAATAAAACTCGAAAAGCAGACAGCGTTGATTGAATGTGCCAGTGCGATGTTTCTTCAGATGATTTCATTATTCATGTGCTCATATGAAATTCATGTGATTTTCATGTGAACGATGATATTTAATTTCTTATTGGATAAAGTATTGCGCATGATGAGTTGATCTAACTAGTACGGCTGCTCCATTTTTCAAAGCTTAACGCTTCGATAAGAAACGTTATCTGATTGAAGTGATAGATTATGACAGCTTGTTCAAAATTTCACCAACAAAATAACATAGAAATAGCCAAGCCTTATATGGAAACGACAAGCCAGAAGTGGACAAGAATGTGCTTGCAACTACGAATGGATTTTACGAAGCACATCTTGTATATCGCATATATTGTGTTTATTTTAACTGCTAAGGAAAATGAGACATAAGAAGTTCCAAATTGGTGACTAATCCTTAAATGAGCAAAAAATTTTTTACATACCAACAAAAAACGAAAGAGAAACCCCTCACCATAGATATCAACAGCAGAAATAAATATGTTATTCCGTTGAACAGTTAGACCATAATGCGTCATTAGCCTCGTACTGAGTAAATGCTTAAAGAGCGCATGTAATGTCGCTGATTGAAAATCTCAGAAATATTTTCAGCTATAAAGAATTGATAAATAATAAATTGATGTGATTGACCAAACTTATAACATATTATACTAATAAATTGAAGGCAATTAAAGAATGTTGATAAATAAAAGGTAATTGGACGTTTTTGTATACTTGAAGGTACCTTATAAGCATCTCTGAAAAAACGAACTCATAAGTGCTTATTAACTTCATGTTTTCTTGTTCTTCTGTTGCTGCAACATGACCAGCAAGTTCTTCATGTCGATTTGAAACAAGTGAGCAGAAAAAACCATGACCAATCACAGATCAGAAGCCAATTTGTGTTAATATTTAAAATACAAAAGCATAAAAAGGAACAACACCTATGACAGAGAGAGAATAATTCGAATGCCATTTAAAGGTACAAATATCGTGTGAGATTATAACGACTGCTTCTTTTCCCTCATATACTTCTACCTGTAGCAAACTGCCTTACGGCCGAATAATTCCAGTAAATAACTGATACAAATTCTGTGGATATTTTTAAATGTATGTTTTCGAAGGAAAAGAAATGTGAAAAGCAAATGATATTTATGCAATACGACCAATGCACCAAATAGAATGAAACATGAAACAGAAGGCCGAACTTCTTAATTTATTTGATAAAAATTTTTTGCTGATCAATTCAGGCGAAATTTCTCAATGATATATTCTTATACACTCTCAAATATTTGCTCCCACTTTTTTCTTCGACTAGGAAGAAAAATTGACTTCAGCGATGAGTTGCCTAAACTTTTTCTGAAATTTATTCCTCATTCAACAAGGAAAAAAAGGAATGAAATATTGACTCGACTGATTCATTTATGAAAATTTCACGAGAGAGATTTCCTTCTATGAAAGTTTCTGCTAAACAAAAAAACCACCTTGGAAGTTGCAGCAACTCCGACGGCGACTACGCGATATTTGAAAGAACAGAAATCGAATACAGCACAAAGCATTTTTTTATTTATGTAATATAGGCTAAAGTAGTTTGATGTTCATATGCAACACAAGGCAGTTTCATAAGTACAGAATACGAAATTAAGAAATACACGATAAACAATAAAGTTATGAATCACTTATGTGAGTCGTGGCTCGTACCTCCTCTAGCTCATACTCACTCTTCAGCATATCTCATCTGAGTAGGACAGGAAACACCACTAGGCACTTTTACCGAATTCTACGTATGGCACCCAAATTATTGGCAACGTCTCGTCCCGGCTTCAAACAACTATATGCATGTATCAAGACATAACCGGACTAGAAGTGCACAACTCTGAAGCTTCAGTCAAGCAAAAACACAAAAGCAAAACATTCAGATACCGGCCTCTAACCCTCCGCGAATGCAATCATGGACTGCATAGTGACGCTCCCTCCTTACGAGCCAAGGCACCAACGTTGTCGTAACAAGTGAATAAAACTCTCCAGGACTTCTCGATGCATAATACGTACACACACTTTTATAAAAAATGAAACATATCAAGGTGACGCGTCGACCTTATCTGCACTGCAACATTAAATACAATGAAAGCATGGAAAATTTTACCTGCAACTGGTCATAACGCGAAACCATACCGCGTAATTGATGAGGATTCCACGACGAAAAGGGCGTAGTTTAACATGCACATGACGAAAAGCAACCTGCAAAATTTTGACGGAACAACACAAAACGGGAGAAATAAGCTGGTGGACAGCGAGCGCTGTCCACCAGCAATGGACAGATAACAATGGACAGCGGGCGCATCAATAATCAAGAATATAAAAACAGTATAGCAAAAAAAACATTGCCGGCAATCCGGTAACAAAAGTGAAGGAGAAAATTGAAAGAGCAAAAACAACACGAAATAACGCAATGGACAGATCAAAAATTATGCAAGACCATGGAGCGCCAACAGAATCAACGCATGAGAAGGCCAACAGAATATATCTTCATCTAGTATTCTTCACCTTCACCTTCCAAGGAATCGATGCCAACCTGCAATTGCGATTTGCACAGCGCATCATCTAGCATAAAGAGCAACTCCCCTCTGAGCGCATTATCCTCTACTGCACTAAAGACAGCATCCCTGAATAGCAACTCAAAAGTTGACAAATGGCAATACTCTTCGATACACCATCCCCTCATAGACTTTGACACACCAGCTAGAAATCTCACTCGCATGGCCGATCATGAACCTGTAAGTAGTTTGCTCTTTGCCGCATTTAAACTAATTTTGCACGGACTTGTTGTTGCTGCCAATGTCTACCCATGCTTCAGAAACCAGCACCATAATGAACACTTGCACGTTAGCCACCTCTTTTCTAATAAAGTCGCAACACTAACTAACTCTCAACACACCCACACTAAAGTCCGTTGATGTGAATAGCCTAACAATGGCACAACTCAGTGCAAACACTAACCTCCTCATAGTCCTTCTCGAGGGCAGCGAGGTCCTCCCTAGCTTCTGAGAACTCTCCCTCCTCCATACCCTCACCGACGTACCAATGCACGAATGCTCTCTTCGCATACATCAGATCGAACTTATAGTTCAGTCTAGCCCACGCCTCCGCAATCGCCGTCGTGTTGGCCAGCATACACACTGCCCTCGGTACCTTGGCCAGGTCTCCTCCAGGCACAACGGTCGGTGGTTGGTAATTGATCCCAACCTAAAATACTATTCGTAGAATGCATATAATTATTGCGAAGAAATAAACGCTCTGCGCCAGTGCGCCTTTTCCACACCTGCTCGGTAAACGAGCACTAACTACACCACAATTCCATACACCAGAGGTAAAAAAAGCAATCTGAATAATGTGAAAATAGTGTAACCTTAAAACCGGTGGGGCACCAGTCAACGAATTGGATCGTGCGCTTAGTCTTGATTGCTGCAATCGAGGCGTTCACATCCTTCGGCACAACGTCACCTCTATACAGCAGGCACACTGCCATATACTTGCCGTGGCGAGGATCACACTTAAACATTTGCAGATGAAATTCAAAGTGCCCATAAATCCCTTCCAGTCTTCAACAAATTCTATGATCGCATGCAATTCCTAGGGAAACACATTTCAACGGGAACCAATTTGCTGTTTATGCGCAGACACACGGCGGCAAGTGTCTTTACATGCACAGAACAGATTTGGTCGCACATTTTCATGTCGCTGCCAATCACCCTCGTCAAACAGACACATCTACATGGCACACAGATCTGCAAATGCGGTCTTGAGGCATCAAAGCAGATGATACGTCTCTGACCTCAACCTTCAACAAGATCAATAAACCTCACCTTAACCATCTGATTAGCGGGCTCGAAGCATGCGTTCGTGATGTCACTGACAGAAAGTGCCTCGTGATAGGCTTTCTCGGCCGATATGACGGGCGCGTAAGTGGTGAGGGGGAAATGAATACGTGGATAAGGGACCAAGTTGGTCTGGAATTCAGTCAGATCCACGTTCAATACTCCATCGAAACGCAGTGAGGCAGTGACTGATGAAACTACCTGCAAAACAGTAAATTATTTAACCAATGTCCACGTCTTCCACACCTGAACACCACCTGCCTGCCAAAAAAGGGGTCACAATTCACTGCACCTTATTCTGAAAAAAAGCGAGCTCAGATGCAAACCCAATGGGAATCTGATTCCATGCATTACACAGCAAAAAACAAGAATTTCAGACCTGCGAGATTAGTCGATTGAGATTGGTATAAGAGGGGCGCTCAACGTCGAGGTTCCTTCTACAGATATCATAGATTGCTTCATTGTCGACCATAAATGCACAATCTGAGTGTTCAAGAGTGGTGTGGGTCGTTAAGATGGAATTGTACGGTTCGACAACAGCGGTAGAGACTTGAGGAGCTGGATAGATCGAGAACTCCAATTTGCTCTTCTTGCCATAGTCCACTGACAATCGCTCCATCAACAATGAAGTGAATCCAGAACCGGTACCACCACCAAACGAGTGGAAAATCAAGAAACCTGAATTAATGTGCCTCTAGAACAAGGAACACCGGTGCACAGTAGACTTATAATCATCTGCTGCACATGTTTTTTAGCAACATTCCTTAAACGCTTTTTCGATTCCCCTAAGAGGGCGTAAATCTATAGTTAACAGTGTCGATAGCGCCCTTCTACCGCAATCAATTCCTGAGCAATATAAAAATGGATCACGATGTTCCCATCAGATGTTTCTAAACTCTTCAACTCCCCAAAAGATCTGTACCAGCTCTATCTCCACGCACTAGAAAACAGCGACTCCTTGTACAGCCTTTCCACACTGCCACTTCCCTCAGAATAACAAAAGGAAATCTAGTAGCAGCACTTCTCTATCGAATATGAGTAGAACCAGCCAGTATACACCTATCTCTGTAGATTTTCTTTGTTCGGTCTTCCTATCCAAGCCCACTGCATCCTGACTATGGCGCTTTTTTAGCTCCAATAAATCCTGTGAGTGAAGCCCTCCGCACATTAATCTCATTATTTCAGCACGATCAACTGCGTAACATCAGTCGCTCACTTTCAATAAAAGATTGTTTGCTATGCATGAAGTCTCATCAGTGACGAGCACAAAAATGAGGAACGAGCCTTGTAATCCGATGCAGTTCTCAGCTAGGCGCCGGATTCTATCCAACACAGGGTCGATGACCTCCTTGCCGATTGTGTAGTGACCGCGGGCATAGTTATTCGCCGCGTCTTCCTTACCGGTCACCATCTGCTCCGGATGGAAAAGCTGTTTGTAGGTTCCAGCACGGATCTCATCTAGAATAAAACATGAATGTGTTGACTCAACAATCTGATGGGTCCGGGAAATGCACGCACGGCTGTTAACTTTGTCACTATATTGGACCTCTCATCATAATAGGTCGATCGATCCTAAAAACCACGAGAAGGATCAATTTTTTCGCAAAAAGTTACCTTTACATCCTTAACCCAATCATGATATTCTTGAATTGAATGAACGACGTACACAGGCCGAGAAAAAACTTTGAGAAAAATATTAAAGCATCCAGTTGACCTTCAGATTGCAAACTGCAATTATTGTAGGAATTGCAACGACAGTTATCTGAATGCAGAATGACGAGCAGGGCTATTTTCGAAAGACGTACCAACAACCGTGGGCTCAAGGTCAACCATGATGGCTCGCGGAACATGGCGTCCCGTACCCGTCTCAGAGAAGAATGTGGAAAACGAGTCATCGACTTGATCCTGCTTGTCTGAAGGCATCCGTCCGTCCGGCTGAATACCATGTTCTAGACAGAACAATTCCCAGCAAGCGTTTCCAATCTGAACTCCTGCCTGACCGACGTGCAATGAGATGACTTCACGCTGCAATTGCTCGCGAAATTATTATGGATGAGAAGGAATTAGTAACGATATTCGATACAGCAACCAGTGTGTGGAACACCGACCCAGTAACAAAACAATTACCGAGAATTCTATATTCCTTGTCTACATTTTTTATCTAACGGTAAAATGTTTTCAAACTACGCGCAAAGTTCGGTAAAGAGGAACGATTAAACGCGGCCTGTCCGCTTTGGGAGGGTGGGAAAGGATAGAGGCGCAATACTGAGGCCATGTACAATCTCGTCCCCGACCGGAACAAGAGCTGGGAGGAGTGGCATAAAAAATGCGGGATGTGTAAGGTACTCTCAGACTATTATAAATGGAACGCACGATATGAAATTCAAGCGAGGGGTCCCCGAAAAAATTTCGAACATCAAAACAACTAGTACGTACCATACTGAAAGTCGATAAACGAAGTAACCGGGAGAGCAGAAGGCGGATCTGAAATAGATAGATGTGAACGAAATGAGAATATTATACAAAAACGAAGGCGAGTAAGCGATAAGCGTCACCACAAACGCCATGGAACGTGCACAGATGATGAACGTGCACAGCAGCGAGACGATAGTGCAAAAAGTAGGCCGCAGACGGCCAACTGCACACTCCTCAATCAATTCTTTGCAATGCGCACCGCACCAACTTCGTAAGCAGCAAATTGCGGCTACCGCAAGAACGACTCAAATTCTGCAGCGAAAAAACGGGAAATGAAGAAGTTTCCTGCAATAGAATAGAAAGAAATCGCTGTTTCCAGATTAACAAAAAGGTCCGAGCAATGACTCCTCCAACCTAGAACGCATCTGCTTCTGCCATCAGACTCAACTCACAATTCGATTTTCCCCAACAAAGCTCGTACTATAACATACTGCTAGCTGAAAAAAAAACCTCTCGACATTTACTCTGATAAAGCAAATAATTTATTTCATGCAGAAAAACCCCAAGACGACACAACATGCCAACTGCATTTAATAATACCTTAAATTGTGGGCAACAAAAACGAAAGAGAAACACTCAGGACACTGCATATGCTCCACATACACACAATGCGTGTTGCGAAATGCGTCGCGCGGATAGAATTGCTCCGCTCGCCACACCCGTCGAGGCACGCGCTATTCAAAAAGGGCGCGCTATATGCGTTGCGCGTCTATCGTCTGCGACAAAGTGCACCGCGTGAGCATCGATCGCTGAAAGGTGCCGAACCAGTCAGATACTGGAACTATGATAAACTGTGAAATGTCGAGGTAAACTGTGAAAAGATTAAGGTTCCCGGGTGACACTAAGAGTGCGTGGGCGGGTGCGCAGACAGATGCAAGTTTCCCTATCATTATACCTCTTGAAATGTGGAAAAAAGCCGCGCTCCCAATATCTATCCACCTCAGTCGCTCATAAATCCTATTTTAGCAGCAACAATGTTTCAGATAACTTGAAGGTGAGAGTCTCGCACATGAATTTAACCGAAGGCTGATTATTTCTTTTTTTTCGATACCTAAAAATCCCCAATGCAAGTAATGAGGTAAATAAAATGGCAGGTAATTAGACAAAGGATTAATCGGACGTACAGAAAAATACATAGACGAAAAACAGATGAACGTTGTAGGGGAAAAATGAGAAGTTGGTGGCAGGAAAAAATGAAAAACCAGCCGACGCAACTCGTACTAACTGAATAGATCCATTTCATTTATGGCATAAGAAATGATGCCATGATTCACGACATATCCGCCAAATTTCAAATCTCTATCATAAGTGGCACTAAAACCTAACGTATGGAGAAACAAACATGAATGGTGACATTGCAATGCGGCTCTATTCAGCAATTTTTGTTGCAGCAATTCAACCGCAGTACGTACTAATTTTTATATCATTAAGGAAGCGAGCGCATTTACCTCGCAGGCAAAAGGTAATCAAATTAAGAAGAAACTTTTTATTTGATAAGTCTGATATGAGGTATAAAGATTTTGTTAAAATCAAACCACTGATGATTCGTCGAAAACAAAACACTAAAATGAATTATTTAATGAAGAAGTTGAAGTTCTACATATATCAGTGCAGAGATGCAAATTTCGCTGATTTATGCATCGTTTACATTAAATTAAAACAAAGAAAAAAATAGCCGGGTTTGATTCGTATAAAGACACGAAATCTACGCTTTCTTCATTGTGTAATTTTATTTATATTTCTTTTCACACAACTGATTACGAGTATGGTAAAAATGATCTCATGAAAGCGGTGTGAAATGAAGTTAGAACCCACCGAAATAATCTGCGGTGGAGTAGCTTCTGTTGGAGTCTCACAGCGGCGCCCATCAGATTAAATTATTTACGGGGAAATTATGAACAGATGGTATGAAAATGCTTGCAATAACTTAGCAGCTAAGAAAGACGAAATTGAATCAAGGTAAAATATCGCCGCACTCACCCTTAGATGATCAACCGCGCTCTGCAAAACTTGCCAAAAATGCATGTTGCATTTTTGTCAATGTCCCGTAGCCTTGTTACACTATGGAGGTAAAAATCCAAAGACAATCCGGTAATGAACGAATTTCACCGAATTGTCATTTCAACTGCCTTGAAAAGCATGGATGAATAAAGGGGTCTCTGTTGGCAAAAAATATTATGGAAATTCCGAACACAATCAATGGGTGTTCTCAGAAATGAGATAAGAAGAAATTGGTGATACTTTATGATGGTATATCGCAGAGTTATTGTAGGTGCATTATGAAGTGCGAGAATTGTTTATTTTTTATTCGTCAGTTTTTGGTTCGTTTTTTCTAATGATAGCTAATAAAAAACATTTTCTTGGGTCATAAATGATCAGCAGTTTGCGAGCATAGACTTCACCTTCCACTGTATAATGAAATTTCAGTAGCAATGATTAATGCATTTGTGACCAAAATATTTAAGCCAAGAAATCATAAATAGCCAAACGTGAAGCTAGCAATAAATCAGGAATGAGGTTAGAAAAACGACGCAAAAATGTTGCTCCGGTTTTTTGGATTTTAATGCACCATTTTAACACGAATTCGCTTCAGGATTCCGGTTGGACAACGACGAATAAAAAATAACCGAAAATCAACACTAACTTTGATAGCGTTTACTGAAACGAGCCATTAATTACTAGTCATCGCAGCTAGCGATGCTGAGAATGTTCATTGTGTGGTTTTTGCGACTATCACCCTCATTGATCAAATTCGTCACAAAACGACTACCTTTACTAATGACTTTTCATCATTCGACGACTGGCGACGCTGGCTGCAATCCGTTTGTAAATACTTTTCGCAAGCAGTTATGAAGAGTGATTGTGAAGAAAATTCAATGATGAATGGCAATAACATCCTTTATAAATGCTTTCTAAAATGTGCGTTTGCAATGTAAACGCATCCATTCGCATGACGTATCAAAATAATAATTCAGAGCAACAAACAACAAAAACTCTTAAAATCGATTAATATACAATATCGGTTAAATGGGAGGATAATTTCTTTAACGTATACTGATTAGATATTCCGACATTCAACTCAAATGAATGATTTGCAATACCGGCTGGAAAAAAAGGAAAGAAAATGCAGCAAAATTGTTTCGATTCGATCAAAGGCATTTCTAATAACAATATTTCGAAGCATTTGGGTATCGCTATTAACAGTGCGGGATAAGATATTTCGAACATTCAAAAACATTGTATTAACTATTTCGCATTGATTTTTTGCCGTGCGATGCTGCAAAAATTTGTGCACAATTGCGTTTCTGCGAGAGATTTTGAATTTACTAGAAGGATGGGCAGAAGTTTATGACGATAGATAGAATCAGTTGCAGTTCCAAAGACGACACTGTGCAAACGGGATTTCCTTGCAGCAGTACTGCGCATTGTTCTAAGTCGAAATCGTAGTGATTGATTTTCTTTTAGTCCCAATGTTTGGCTCTCTCATTTTCATTGAATGCGATCGAGGTGCATTCTGTAATTTTATGCATTTGAAAAAAGGTGAGTTCGGGTCTTAAGCTTAAACTTTGCCCCTATACCAATGGAGAAAAACTGGATAAAAATCAAAAAAAGCGACGGTGAATTTCTATCAAAAAAAGATCAAGGCACAAGGTGATTGTTTTCATAATTATACGCAGATTATGAGCAGGTATAATTACACGCCAATCTCAATTTTTCCGTACTGAACTTCATGTTCTTCATATCGTTGTTGTTGCGAAGTATTTGCTTGCCATCGTCACAACAGTCAACATTTTTTCAATATTAATTCATCACATCTCATGTTGATCAGAAATTCTTTCACCCTTTATAAAAAGATGCCCATATGCGCCACAAGAATGCCTCGAATATCTCTAGCACATTGATTTTTTACGCGATTTTTATTTGTTTAATTTTTTTTAAATTTAATGTTTAATTTTTAATTAATTAATTAAATTTATTTGATCTGTTTAGTTTATTTGATTTATTTAATTTATTCATTTGATTTATTTGATTGATTTAATTTATTTGTTCATTTACTTATTTTTCTAAATTTATTGAAATTATTATTTTATTTAATATATTTAATTTATTCAATTTATTCATTTGATTTATTTTACTGATTTAATTTTTTAAATTTATTTACTTTACTTAATTTATTTAATTTATTTTGTTTATTTAATTTACTTAATTTGTTCGATTTATTTAATTTATTTAATTAGTCAGTTTAATTTCTTTAATTTATTTAATTTATTCAACTTATTTAAATTATTATTTAATTTATTCAACTCATTCAATTTGTTGGGCGTGATGTGTCCTCTTAATGCACCCATCATCCATTTTATCGCATTTCAAAAAGAGGATCTGTTAAATATATCTTGATGAAACCTTAGTTATCCTGTATACACTCGCCACTAAAAGGGTAGCCTAATCTTCTTCCATTCCCTTATTGATTTTGTATTTTTACCTTGTTCTATTGTGGCAGTCAGATGCATTTAGTGTACATGCGAAAGTTTGTACATTCTTGTTAGTTATTTATTTATCCTTTTAGGCTGTTCTGAATGAGGCTTACTTCCACGTTAGAACGCAATGGCTTTGAAGGGTCAAACTGAACTTGAAGCAAAGAAAGAGGCGAAAGGAAATTCGTAGGTTATAACCGACACGACAGGCTGACCACCTGCACCAGCCTTCATCCCTATCCTTCAAGTCGGTCATCTTCTAGCAGCAGTTTCTAACCGACATGTACCTCCCTACAACTTTTCAAAGACATCGTTGAATGATACTTAAACTCGACTTCCAATGGTACGATTACAGTCTAAGGAAGCCACACTGTTTTTATTAAAGTGGCAATGGTTCTTAACAGCACCACCTTCACATGCCAATGGAGAGTGGCGACCCTCTGATGACCGCAGCCTTCGAACTAATGAGGTGTCACCAACCAACCTTTATAAAGCGGCCAAAAGCGGCTGCCACAGACTGTGAATGCATCTGCACAGGAATGTCCATTTTATCAGCGCACTGAAGAATTCCGCTACTCTCCGAACTTTTGACCTGAACTATCACATCCCCAATCACTCACCAAATCTCCGCCTACTCATCGTCGGTGGTCAACAGTTATCTCCTCCCCCCCCCCCCCGTCCCCTCCCTAAGACAAGGTCACATACACGGCATTCATGAAAGCTTCAAGCGCTTCTGATTTCTATCACTATCACTCCCGCTCCTTTGGAGAGAACTCCTGTCCATTGATATTCACTAATACATATGCTGAAAGATGCATTCTTAATATGCTTCCGCCGTGCTTTACACAGCTTCATATAGACTGAGGGTAAACAGAAATTTTGTGTGCTTCACATCATTCATTCACTCTCACCTTACCACTGCTTTATCTCTTGGCAAAAAGCATGTAGTGAGAAATAACCGGCCACAAGCAAAAAGTGGATAGTAAGTAACCTAAAACGTTCAAAGAGCATTGAGCACATGATCCTTTTCGTAATATGATCCTTCTTCGCATTCCGACGAACGACACCATTCATGGCAACGATTTTATGGAAGGCATGTAGCTGAATGTTTTGGGACAATTCACAAACAAAATTTTTTTGCATGAGTTGCACACTGAATGCTATAGATTTATTTTGGGAGATGTAACTTAGTAACGCATGATCGCTTCTTTCTAAGAAATTTTAGGAACTGAAATAACGAAGTGTTTCTGCTGCGTGGTGAAGCCTCTGTCGAAGCATCACTGAAATAGAAGCAGTGTTTTTATGGAGAACTAATCCGTAGTCAATGAATACGAATGCGTTACTTGCAAGCAATAATGTGATATCACATCAACATATGCATTCACATGAACTGAGAAAACACATTTTATGAATTTCCCAAAAAACCGGATCTTTTTTAAGTAATCCCAACTCATTGGCATCCCAACTCATTCACTTGCATCACATTGTTAAATCACAGCGAGGCGTTTTCCGATACGTACGAAGGCATCGACACAACGGTCGATGTCCTGGTTACTGTGGGCCGCTGAGATCTGTAAAAAACGACGAGGACTGTCATGCTGCAGAATCTCATCAACTTTTCGGCAGTTTGCTGAGGTACTTTCCCACAGCAATAAAACCACTTGTGATTGGCCGACAATACTGCCCTCACAGGTGCTGCGACAGATGGATGCAAAAAATGCTGACAGAGTTGGATATGGAAGGCTGAAAAGTTGGTCTAAAGGTCAAAAAATAAGGACAAAAATATATTTGTGAAAGCAAAGGAATTTCCTTGCGAAACTGCATAAGAATTTATAGAAGAAGTGGGAAGATACATTTACCTCTAACGGGCAATCAGGATGGATAGCGACCTGATAACAATCAGAGATCCCCTGGGGTAAATTCAAAAAAACATCTCATATCCTTTGAGTAATATCCTAAAATCTAAACTTAAGCGACAAACAAGAACAAATCTTCAGTTACTCAGCTATGCAAGTGACAATACTTATTAGCGAACTTTCGGCCTTAAGCCTTAATAACTGCAAAGGGGAGCTACTGCAAGTAACGCAACGAGCAACAGAGAGATGGGTGCCTGGAATATCACTCCGTGCTAGAGTGACAAATAAGGGTATAAGACGATGATCTTTTCTAAATGACGTATTGACTGAATGCGGGACAAACAAGTGTAGGTATGTGGGTCCCGGTGTATTCATAGGCGAGGATTATTGGAACGCCAGAACATTGAACTTATAGCCATAAATCGAAAAGGGTTCAGAAGAATTCGGCCTCGCAAGTGGAAGATTTCCTCAGAAAAACGTTGGATGGACGTGGAGAAGAACGGGAGGAGATAGATCACTGTGGGAGAATATCGTACGAAATGCCATCTCGGAGATGTCTGCTGTAACAAGAACAGCACGCTCATTATCGGCTTCCAAATGTTCTAAGTAAGCTACCCTGAGGCGCAGTATCCTAACAATTTCGTTCGAAACTTCACTGCTTTCAATTGCACGAGATTCCCTCGTGCAAATTCCATGTTAAGAAACAAGTTTTTTTTTAAGACTGCGAAAATGCGAAGGCGCTGTAATTCAAGGCATGAAGATAATTCTGTGTTGGAAATAGGATTGTCAAACAGTTAATTACCTGAACACGGATTCTTGCTTTTCCCTTGGGTACAACTGGATAGCTGAATCCGATAACGTAGATCCGCTCATGAAGCATTTCATCGGCGAATTTTGACGCCAGTCTGAAGAAAGACATCGACAGATTATACGGTATGGCTCATCGCATTTAACAGATTGCTCGCCCTCTGTTTGCTCGTTTATTTAATTGAGAGTATGAGAAAGATGTGGCAAAAACGCAAGTGAAAGTAAAAAGTGAAAGATACTCGCCTTGCATCTCCAAGCAGAATTGGACAAATTGGATGATCTCGGTTACCAAGTACCTTGAAGCCGGCAGCTATAAGTGGATCCCGAAAACGGATTATTTTCGATTTCAGTGAGCTCGCCAATTCGTTAGAGGTCATCAGCATGTCCAACACCTATGAAATATCATTCAACATTAGCGAGTGATAGGAAAAATTCCATCATTACCGAAAACTTGACTTGTGCAAAGCAAAAACATTCGCATCATCGATAGGGACATTTGTCGTCAGGAAACCTGCAACCTATAAGATATGACCAGATTTGAACGGTGTCTACTTTGCTCAGTCTTTTCGGATTTTAGTGAGAACTGCTGCAGGTGAGCATTTCATGCATATTGGAGCAGGAAATTAAAATAGGGATGCATTCTGCAGAAGACGCTCAAGTAAATTTTGAATGACGACCCGTCCATAGAAAATTCTGCTAAATGCATGAGGACTTTGTCACCAACAACCAATTCAGAATTCAGTGGAGAATTTCCTATAACTTCACTAAAGGGAGAATGCCTGCGGTATAAAACTTTTCACTATCACAAATCGACCTTGAGCGAAGCGCCGACGATTGGTGGTGCGAGTGAGTTTGAGAATAGATAAGGACGAGATCGCTGTCTGAGCAAATCGATCAATCGCCTAGAGCCCGTCGTGTAGCCGCCCATTGCACCCCCTAAAGCTTTGCCAAGAGTTGAGTTTATAATGTCAACGCGACCTTGTACTCCGAGTTGCTCCTCTGTACCTCGTCCTGTTGCGCCGAAGAATCCTACAAGATATTGGTCTCACACGTAACATACAATAGAGAAAGCTGACTACTGCAGAAAACGCAATCCTATGGCTGTTGATCAAGCGGTGCTAACCACCTATTACAGCATTTTTGAGCTTATTCTTTGATAACTGCCTAGTGCTTAAGTGGCGCATTTGAAGTTCTTTATAATAAACCTTGATGCAGCTGTTGCTATGATGCTCGACGTGACAATGTCTTAATAGCGCAGTAAGGCACAACCTCCAACGGCTGTTTACTCTACGGGCCATTTTGTTCATATTGTGCATGTTTTGGCAGCTGACTGTATGCTTTACTTCTGCAAATGACTGCTCTGTATTGAAGGAATTCTAAAAGTTTTTTGGCTGCAGAAGGATGTTTCACGGTGCATGTTCTTTGCTGTACAAAGCACCAAGATATGCGTATTGTTTCCCACGTGTAGCATCGCCCAAGCACGAGCTACCACTAGATTCTGCATGCTGAAAATTTACACACCCACAGTGAAACCCTTGCGCCGGATGCGCACCAAAGTCCTATTTCGTTTTCTTTTTCTTTCGCCACGTGCTATATTGGAAAAGGATCCACCTAATGGTTTCCTACGTTTGAAAAGTCCTTTTCGCCACTACGTCCATCAAATCTTCGTGTGTGCTTCTGTTGCTCTTTCTGTGTAAATGAATCTCGTAGATCGTTTGAAATCACAATGTTGGTTTTAAACGCCTTCATCATTTTACAAAGTACAGAATAACAGCGTGCTGCTGAATGCATATTGGCTGGAAATATTCCCTTACTCAAGATCATTAAAATTAAACTGAGGAAGAGCTTTGAAATATAACACCTAATTTGGCACTTAGCACGTCCTACCAGTTGCATGGCATTCATCGACAAAAGTGATTGCGTTGTATTTCTCAGCAAGATCGCAGATGTCCCCAAGAGGTGCGACGTCGCCGTCCATACTGAACACTCCGTCTGTAGCAATAATTCGACGGCGCATGCCTACAAATTTCGATGATGCTTGCAGACTAGTGATCAAGCAACAGTACCTCATAGTTCTTCGGTTTGGTAACAAAAGCCAATGTTGAGGAAAGTGCGTTGCGTCGAAGGAATCGACGAACGAATGATAAAAGAGGAAGCAAATATGCCAGAAAAGAAAAGACAAATTGAAACGTCGAGACCTAATCTCGAAATGCATTGAGGCCAAAACTGGATTTCAAACTCCATTCTGGTCGTTGGCCTAATAATTGTGGCCGATTTATGAAATGTTGTCAATTCGTGAATGGAGATAGATAATGCAGTTCGAAAAACGAAGCAGAAGTATAGAAGGAAATACTTTTAGTTCCGATGAGTACTTTCTCCAGGTCTGTCATATCAAGGTGCTTATATCGGTAGTTCTTAGCTTTGCTCAGACGAACTCCATCGATGATCGATGCGTGATTCAGCTCATCAGAAATGATTGCGTCATTTTTGTCTGTAGCTGAGATCAGTTGAACGCATATTTGCTGATTAAAGTGAATAAATGTTTCACTTGCAGGCGATCAAGGCGGCTTCCACACCTACGCCTTTTCGCAACATATATTTCCTTGTAGATGAAAACAATCAAGGTTTAGGTGTTCATGCTCTATAAAGACAACAGATCTATGGGATCGCTTCCACGCTTTTAGAATGTCTTCGTTGATCCCAGCGAAAGCAGCAAACTTTCTCACGAAGGGCAATTTAGGTGCTGAAAATTCCCACTGATTGAAAATGGCCGAAGGGAAATTGTTCATATGATGGAAATTTTAAGTTTTTGCGATTAATGCTTCTACGAATACAATATCGATACGATATTCATGCTAGTCATGTGGAGCTTTCAAATTACCGTCTACCTCATTTGCAATATATCAGCTTCCGAATTAAAATCACAGATACTTCTTGAATAGGTACGAGCCTGCTGCATGGGAAGATAATAAGTGTTGAAGTTCGTTTACTGAATGTTGCCATGCTTTCAAGAATAAGGACTGCAACTGCGTACTCGTTAGAACGTCAAAGAGAGCGCTATTTGCATCGAAGCAGGCAGCATATAGAATCGAATCTTGGCGGCCATGGAACTGCGCGATTTTGAGTTCAAGTTGACGATGGATGTCCTGCGTGCCGCAAATGAAACGGACTGAGCTCATGCCAGCTCCGTGGGTTTCAACTGCATCCTTGACAGCCTCAATGACATGCGGATGGCTGCTTAAGCCAAGGTAATTGTTGGCACAGAAGTTCAGCATTTTCTTTTCGTCATGCTCTACACTTATTTCCACCGACTGCTTTCCGAGGATAACACGTTCACGTTTGTAGGTACCAGCATCCTCGAAGAGCATTGTATTATATTATTGTCTAATAAAGTTCATTGATTACAATGGAACAGAAAAGGAACATAGAGCTATCATTTGATGCACATATTTGTTTCACAAGATTTATCGAAACGAAGTACATATCTGTTTTATGTCGGTCGTTAGCAATCAGTCATTCGCATGCAATAACTAATAACAATACTGTCTTTGAGATATGCGTGAAATACGCAACTATGACATATTGCGTAGTGAGTAGTCACTGGATTTGGCATTAGATCAACTACCAAGGAAAAGAAAGTAACAGATTTTCATGCGAAGAATATCGGAGTCTAATTAGCCATTGTTGACAAGTTGATTCAACCGAATCTTCGTTGTTTCCACTAATTCAGCTGCCGTTGCCTAAATTTCCATTTGCGTCTCTGGTAGTCATTTCGTCAATCAGCCCTGTCGATTATGGCGACCGTGTGTGCGTGTATCAGAATGTTCGTTTCTGCTATAATTTTCGAGGAATCACAAGCATTTCAAGCAAAGATATCTTTTCTTACAGGCGCTTCTTTTTTCTTAGCTGTGTTTTATGTATGTTGCTCTTTAGAGATAGGAATCATGCAAAAGGAGCATGAAAATAACAAATTTATAAAGCTATTGCAGATGGTTTTAAGAAGAATTGACATCTAGAAAAGTAGGGAGCGAATTTTCTTTCTTTGCTGATGCTCATCGTACTAATTGGAAATTGAATAAGACATGTTGATGACCAAAGATGAAATTGTTTTTCGGAATAAAGGAGGTTGCAAGCTGGCTTTCTCTCACATCTCCTTGAGAAACAAAGCTTGTGATCCAGTGATGGTCAAAATCTCCGAAAACAGTTTGCCACGTTTCAAAGAATTGAAATTCTAAAGCTAGGGGAAAGAAGTTACCTTCATTGCTTGAATTTCTGACTGCAGCCACGCTGAGAGCTCATTCCTAGCTGCCGAATATCGTCTGGAGATGTGAAGACTAAGACGGTGAAGCATCCTCTTAAGTCGACATAAATTCAGAACACTGTTGACCCTGGGCACTTCTACACCATGCGGGTGAATATTACACGATATTGTATGCTAATTTTCTCATTTTCTTCTATTTGACGAAATACAGATGCAAATTCGAACACACTGTTGAGGGTTTAATTAAGTCAATAGGGGAACCAAATGGATGAATTTAATGTACCATAGTAAGCAAGCATAAGTTGATGTATTAATGCAATAGCGTGATGTATTCGGTGAATGTCGCACCCCTTTCTCATAGAAAATGTTTTGATGCTATCGTGATTAATGTGTAATACATTCAGTCGGTCACTGAGAATGAGTTGAATAAGAGATACAGAGATATACTATTGAATAAGAGATACAGAGATGTACATAAATGTAGCCATTATTGAGGTTTGTTGCGAGTGTTTTTTCTGTTTTTCGCACCTTTAATTCTCTTCATTTCAAACGCTATTCTTCTTTTCCGTTTTCATAGGTAGACCGGACTGTGAATTAGGTTGCAAGGGAAGAGGGGTGAGGCGATGTGTAACTGAAAAAACAGATTGCTCCTGCCAATTTTTCTCCTATTGCTTCCATTAGTCATTCCTTTCTCATTCACTTGCAAGAAGCACTAACTGCTCTTAGTGGAATTATTCGTATGAGCGAGCTCTCATGCTATACCACAGTTTCTGTCGTTGAAAAACCCTCAGGTGAATACAGAATCTAACTTCGTAGCAGCGAAGTATTTCAGTCATTTAACTATTCAGGTGTCATTCCACCGTCGCTGATGACAAATCACAGAATTTTACGTACCACTTAGGCCATTTAATGGCTATATTTGATGTCATAAGTCATTGAAATCAGACGACTTTGGTCGATTGATGTAGCTTTGATATAGTTAAATATATCTCTGTAGCTTTGAATAAATGAAGATATCTTTGTGATAAAGCAAGGAAAAAATACATTACCGAATTTTGCTGACCTCATAAAATAGCTTCGAAGATCACCAACAGCGAAGAAAACACGCAAAAATAATTTTATATTTTCCGTCATTTGATCACCAATTTAGGCCTTTAATAAATTTGAACAGTGTTAAATGATCAACGGAGACCCATTCATTCTGTCTGTACGCGTATGCAGTAAGCGATACGTTTTAAGACCTCTATCTGTATCCGAGTTTGGTAGATTATGACGGGGATGGTGATTCGTTGAGGTATACCTGGGAGGCCAAATTTTCCAATTTGACTGCATTGATTTCCTACTTAAGTCAACAGAGCAGGCACATTGGCATACATCGAGGCACACGTATACGACGGTTACATAAAGTCACTGTTAGGCGAATTTCCATGGGATCGCCTAGCAAAGGAACCTCTGCTTTTTCGCAACTTTATGCAAGTTCTCTTGAAAATTTTAGATTTAAAGGCACTCGGAAGTGAATGTGTTGTACCTGAAACTGACAGATTTCGTAATTTCTTAAGCGCTATAAAGAATTTCGGTGAAAAATTGCCGATGAGAGCAAAAAACGTTTGACGATGCTCCTAGTAGTGATACCGTTTGTTTCATGAGAAATGGTTGCGATTTATAATCTCGTTGCTAAAAGTGTATTTCATTAGGCAGAAGGTTGCTCTTGTGGGTCACAGCGGATGTGATAAATTAACGGTGGTGGGCCTTCTTTTGAGAAATAACGATCAACAAGCCGCAACGGTTCACTCATTTTTGCGATTATTTGCATTTATATTTTATTTTTTCTATACATTCTAGTGATTCTAGTAAGCTAATATGTGAAAAGAGGTCTTGTATACTTTGCATTATTACTAACTTCGAATAACCTCGCTGTATCTTAATTCGGTGAGTTCTAAAATGGACGAAAAATATGCTCACTTTTTTGTACACTATAAAAGCCCAAATAAAATAGCCTAATCGCAGATTTATTAATTTAGATCTTAATTTAGCATTTGAATTTTTTAGTGCCTTCTCTGAATGAACAACCTCATAACGACGGCTAAGGAGATAACAGAAATTGTGAAATAAATGTTCTCTAATCGTAAAGTATTTCTTGTTTAATTTATAGTTGATGATCGATGATATGCCAGTTCATGACTTCAGTGTCGAATGGCTTCACAGTGTCGTTGCCGTTGTATCGTAGGAGTCAGTCCTCTTTTGGTGCGACATTGGAGGAAAACCTCACCGAGCATGAGATGGTTCAGGCATGTGTCATGGCAGATGAACATGAATTCATCATAATACTTTCTCGGGTATGCTGCAAGCTTATCATTAATAGTCTTCCTTAGTTATTTATAGAATTATTTTTGCAAAGTACTTCCAACAAAATTTATTGCTTTATGGGATAAATAAGTGGAATCCATCTACTGCATCAAAAAACTTCCGCTTTCTCAAAAATATAGCAAAAAATATAACAACAAACAATATGGCTGAAAATGCCGACGGCCGGAAATTTCCATTGCAATATTCGAGGTTTAACTTTCGAAAGGAAATAAGAGATTTTTCAAGCAATTTTCCGCTGTTCACGAAAATTATCAGCTGCATTTGATGCAAAAGGAGTTTTGTTTGCTCTCGTGAGGCGCTCTCATATTAATTCATCTTTAGTAATGCTTGAAGGGTGAAAAAATAATATCATTTTAGTGCTTGTTTATTCATAGTTATAGTGGGATCTTTAGACTACTATAACCTGAAATCTCCTTGTGAGACAATATCGACAGAGTAACAACTAATTTTTTTCTCCGATTTTTAAGGGCTATAAGACAATGATTGGTGCTAGCAGTATCCAGTTGTCAGATGGTCAGAAGCAAAGAATAGCGATAGCTAGAGCACTTGTGCGCAATCCCAAAATTCTGTTGCTTGATGAAGCAACTAATGCGTAGTACACAGAAATCGAAATCATCGTTCAAAAAAGCTCTTGACTAGGTAATTACTGTTGAATCTTGATCCATTCTCAAGCCTTATTTCAGTAATGCTCAAGGAGTTATTTGCACATTCATTAGTCAATACTTCCTCAGAAACGTCACTGAAATATATCTCTCTTCTATATCCATTATAATTTTGCCAACTCTGTTTGTTAACGTTAGTCTGATATTCACCGTTTCATTCAAATCATTTCACTTTTTTCGCACGTTTGCCGATTTCCATAACCACTTCTCTCTTTTTTATACCTCGCTTTCATAGATATATATATTTCCCCCGCTTATTTAAATAATAGGTGGCGACCCAAATGATTTTTGGTTTCAATTAATTTATTCACGGAACAATCCATTAGAAGAAGTTCAGCGTCTAGAAATTTCAGCGACGTCTCATGTGAACGGAAAGCTAGCATAACTGCATTTTGGCAATTTCCACTTTTTCACTGAGATTAGATGAGATCACATGTATAATTTCTTCATCGCTATCTCATAATTTATTCGCCTCATAATTTCGGGAAGTCGAAGTTTGCAAATCAAACGGAGAAAGATGGACCAGAAACGGTTGAATGCAAACTAAAAAACCAGTTTTTAGTTGTAGACAGATTTTCCGAAGTACGCATCAGTTCAGCCTCATAGTGTAAATATCGTATTATCGGATTTGGTAACACGTTACTTTTTTTTCATCTTTCTCTCCCAACTTATGGAACATTTCAAGATGACGTTGACATTATGTGAGCAACAAAACCTTGATGAATGCAGCAGATGAACGATATGAGTGAAGAGAGAAAATTTGGTTGGATTTTCTTAAAAATTTAGGAGATTGAGGTAAAGAATCGAAGAGTTTGTAGTTTTTTATGAAATACGGAGAATTGGACACATGATTAATGCATCTTCAAGTTAGCATGTTCATGCTATAATGTTGCTGATAATATGATCCTAGGTTCATAGGGTGCACCATATCGGTAATCTAATAGTGATTGCTGGCTTCTTAACAGTTCACTTTTACTTCAGGCCAGCGAGGGTAGTACAACATCAACGATTGCGCATCGTTTATCAACTGTCAGAGACGCAGATAAGATCGTCGCTTTTGATGGAGGTGAAATAGTAGGGGTTGGCACCCATGAAGGGTTGGTGACAAAAGACGGTCTCTTTCGACAGTTAGTTCAGGCACAAGAAATCAGAGAAGAGAAGCAAAAATTCATGGAAGAGGGTGAGCAATAGCTCAAAAACACGAGCAGATTTTATATACACATTTACTATAAAGACTGGATTAAAAAAGACTCTGTAGCAATCATTAAATTTGTATAAAAGATGTGCCGTCATAATATATTTCTTAGCGGTTTGTTATCTGAAGGCGGTAGCTAAGAACAAGAAATGTCCTATGAGGACTTGCCTGTTCGTTAGGCAAGGATATCTAATGCCCTATTTCTCAACAAAATTTAGACACAGCTAAATGAGTTTTTATTTTCACCACTTTTATCGTCAACTGTTGCATCAACGATTTTGAGGGGTATTAGAATGACTGTTGACCGTCCTTATAACTGCAGTTGTCATTTTCTTCAAAACTTGAAACGCTTCTAAATTTCGAATAGTTGCCCAAGATGATCTTTTTCATCGAGTTGGTTCTAGATGAATTGATTACGATATAACGAATATGCAGAGCTTCTTGATCGGTTGCTTGCACGACACCTCATCGAAGTATAAGGGATGCAGCCCATATATTGGTTAATCGTATGGACATAATGTTAGTTAAGGCTACTGATAAAGTGACGAAATTTCGTGAAAGCTTTTGTGTTATTTCTCAGATTTTCAGATTTTCCACTTGTGAAGAACGTTCGCCAAATTCGGCATACTTAAATTACGAAATCATAAGTTTATTTCAAAAATGCTTTTACCATTTTTTTTTTCAAATGTTTTCACTGGAAGAGGAGTTTGTGCGCCTATCTACAAATATAAAGGAAATAAAAGTCGAGATTAAAGATTTCCATTGGAAAAAATTTCCACTTGAAATATTAACCACTGCAGTCGCCAATTCCACTCACATCTAGCTAATTTAAGACGTTACGATTGGTGCGATCAGTCGAGGCGTTCAATAACAAGCATCCGACGATGATATTCTCAGAAAAGGCCGTAAAGAACGACGTAGCCATAGAATGCGTCGGTACATGAGGTCAGTAAAATCATGAAACGGATCGTCAAATGAAAGATGATTAATATCTGCATCTATTGCCCTATTTCTTTTGAGATTTTGTGTCATTGTGATAGTGCGGTGATCATGAATCCATGAAAATTTCAATCATGATTGTTTACGCTCCTCTTGAGAGCTCTTATCTCCCGTACCGTTATCATCGTAACGTCATTCCGTCATAAGGTCGTACTGTTATTACGTCATACCATCGGGTGGGCCGGTTTCTCTCTGTTAAGCATTAGTTAATGCAAGAGAGATCTAGACTGTGGTAGACAAATGAGTTGTGGAATTAATTTTCCGCTTTCCATTATATCATATTATGTTCGCTTGGAAGTTTTGTATCTTGTATCATCTTCTTCTTTTGCAGTTGATGGTTGACGCATTTTTGCGTCGGCTAAAAGAAAAAAAAAATGCAAGGTACAACACACTTGCGTGCTTTAAACATCGATCACAGCAAGGCTGTTTCTTCGATTGCTGGTGCGTTGTCATTCTACTTTTTGTCCTTCCGTGCCGTCATTGAATTCTGCATGTTTAATGCATACAATGCACAACAGCAACCGTGGTACTTTCCTATGGGGCGGTGGGAAGTTGGAAAGTGGAAGAACACCGTTAAACGGCTAACGGCAATTTCAGGGATGTTTGAGTATTATCAAGGAGTGTTACCGTGAAACATAATAGCGCGTTTCCAAATTGTGGTCTTGAAGATTTTTGCTTGGTTGATTTCACGATGCGAAACGAACTTGAAGGCGAGGGAGCTTAGGAGACTGCGCCTTTTCAGATAATGAAATTTTCTTAAAAGGTAGATTTTTACATCCTTCTCCAGAAATTTCACGCTCTAATGTAAGAAAAGAAATGCACGAAGCGAGAAAAAGTAAGAAAATCTTCGGATATAAAGTAGAAAAATTAAACATTTACATATTTCAAATAGACAGCCTAGTTTTTCTATTTTATCATATTTCGGCAGCAGGTCGATTACTTATCGGACGTCGTCTATTAGACGAAATACGTGTGCGTCATTCTAAGGAGCTGAAATAATTTATGGGGAATAAGTGTAATGCTTGCAAAATTAGCAAATGTGATGCACTTTGTTTCCTTTCAGGCCGACCTAAACATCAAGTTTGTGGCAAGACAAGATTTTAGCCTTTTTATTTTAGAACTGTCGCACTTTTCCTTTTCTTAAATGAATGAAATATCCGTTGCGAATAAATGTCTCTTCGTATCGCTCTCAATTCCGCATAGAAATAGTAAGGTCGCGTTGAAATCAAAGCTTAGGCGCGTTTCCTACAGGGTCAGGCGCTGACGACTGGACGGACATACCGTTGTCTCCGCACAAGAGGAGGAGTGGGACTTTCTCCACAGCTTTCGTTCCGTTGTGGGTGCTGCGGGAGATGGCTTGATAAGGTAGAGCCGAGGAATAGTTCTAATGGAGCTCATTTGTGGTCGACCACAGAATAATCGAAACGAAACTGTGAACGTCGTTTACCGGCATCATATAATAACGTCAGTGAAAAATGCAAATGGCAGGAACTTCCTGAAAAAATTTTGCGAGGTTGGGAAAAATCTTTCAATTCACTTTTTAAAGGCAGTTATTCCGGACGCCGAAAGACTTTTTCCAAACTTTTCAACGCCATAAACAGTGTGGCATAGCCGTATTAGTTCCATTCGTTGATCGAATCGCCGAGTTATAGTGCTAAACAAAAACAAAAGAGTTTTTAAATGGAGAGTTCGAAAATATAAGTTTCCGAGAGCTTCCAGCGGCAGGATTGGCTCTTGTTTTCACAATTATCCGAGGACTTTCTTGCTCGCTGTTTTCTCCTGTTTATGGGCGTAAATTTTTGGTGAGCAGCAGTTTGATCTAGCCAATTTGCATTTAGTTTTTATCCCGCGTAAATGCCTTTAACTTATGCGTAAATTGTGTAGTAATACGTACTCAACGCGTAATTTTAATTGATAGATCTGATCAGCATATAATTCGTCGAAAGAAAAGTTTCAAAATTAGCTAAATAGAAATTGAAATTGATCGTTGTTAACAAAGACTCAAATCGGACATTCAAATAGTCCCGATGAGGTAAATACACTTAAGTGAAATATATAAATAGCCTTCATTTCAATCCACGCTCATAGGTTTGCATTAACGGTTAGACTTGGCGAATGTTGATTGGCGAATGATCAAGCAGGTGATTAATTGAATTTCAAAACAAAAAAAAAACTCAAATTTGATCACATTGTTCATAAGTTAATGATCGATCGGGTGTGTTGGAATGAAATTGCATGCGAATGAACTAGTGCATTTTTTTCCTTTGATTGATTAAAGAAACCCGAAGTAACTTATATAATCGGATCATGGTACAACAGCGATGATATTGGTGACTAGAGGAAGGCTTTGATAATTTATAAAGGATGCAATATGAAATAATCTTTCATGCATTATAATCGAGTGGTACGGCAGCTGTCTTAGGCAATACGGCAATCAACACCTTCCTATTCATCGCACTTGGATATTTAGCTGGCGTCTCAACATTCGCATCCGGAACACTTTTCGGATCGGCCGGAGAGAAAATATCGATGCGTTTACGGGTTGCCGTCCTCACAATGCATTATAACTTCATCTTTTTTTCTGTTTCCTCATGATGAGTTGTCTCTATTTGTTTAATACTATAAAAGATTATTTCTTAGTAGAATTGTATGATTATGTATCTCTTCAATAGAAAGTTCGAATTTTTCTACTGCAAGTTATTCGATTGCATTCGATTTTTATGACAATCATAATATTTATGCGTATCATTTTAAAGTCTTGTGTCAGGAGTTGGCATAATTTTTAGAATATTCTGAGACAAGATGGAACTTTCTTCGGTAGCTCACTCCATTCGGTTGGTAAACTCACTGATCCACTTGATAATGATGCACAAAACGTGAAAGCAGTAAGGTAACTGCTGTAGGATATTTTCTTGCCTTATGTCTTATTGTGTATGACTAGTCTTCGGCTTAATGTCAGGAAAGACAAATAAGAATGTGAGACTCATCCTTTCATCACAGTCTCTCCTCAGTCCTTCCTACCACGTTGTCAATGTAAGCGATAGGTTTCTGACAAAGTATTATGTAAACCAGACTTCAAAAAAAAATTCGTGGCTTAGGGATCGGAAGCAGTCGAATAAAAACTTTGGTGGCAAACAACAAGAAAAGAATCGAAATCACGCAGAGCCGAATGCTGCTCGGTAAAAACCGACTATGTTTTCTACGAATTCGGTCAGTCAATTACCATAGGTTATTTAGCGTCGAAAAACTTTCTTGTCGCATAGAAATTTTGCACAGCTTTTCTTACATACGCTTTTCGATAAGTTGAGGATCGAACCCGCGTTTATGCGTTTATTTTGCGCGTTTATCAATTAGATTGCATAAAGTTAAACGCGAACAGCATTGTAAAGTCACAAATTGCACTGACATTTGCGTTGATACAATTACGTGCAAGAGGAAGCGTAAATCACACATGAAGTCAAGAATCCATGCAATGTTTCCATGAAAAAATGCGGAAGACAGATAAAAGCACCAGTTGAAATGCTGACGACGAAATCGACGAGAATGTACCGCTATGACTGAATGCCTTGGAAACCAAAGTAATGGGGATAAACTGACATCAAATAGAACCGAATATTTGAAAGCGACCGTCTTTTGTTGTCTATTCGTCCATATCTCAGAAAGCTGTGACGATGAATGACCATAAAAAACCAGAAGACCTTGGAAAAAGCATTTTAAAAATTCGCAAAGTTTTTCGCTAGAACAGCTGCTGTTAAAAGAGCTGCACGGATAAAGGTGAACGTAAAGGATATGTCGCTTGACCAGCAACCGCTTGAACAGCAACCACAGAAACATTTAGTAGTTGTGAATTTGCTTGGGTGATTTAACAGTTTGAATAGTTATGATTTCATATATTTGTAAATTCAGCTCTTTTTCACACTGTCTAATAACATGAGCTTCAACAAGCACCAGAAGTCACCAGTCTTGCTTGAGGACAGCTTGCCCCTTCAGTAATATCGCTTCTTCCAGCGCAAAAGTTTTCAACGTTTCATCCTGATGGATTAATCCATGGTTAATCGTAATTAATGGCCGGGTGTCAAGAACAGAGAGATTAAGAACTTTATATTCATAACAAGGTAATTCAGAAAACAAGCAATCCCCCCTCCCCCCCCCCATCCCTCTTCACTTTACTAGTATATTCTTATTTTTACTTCTACTCTCCAACTTCTGCTGCATTACCTGCATGTCTGATTAGTTTTTTTCTCATATTTTCCACAGTTTTTTTCTGAGTTAGTTAATAGTCTTATGAAATGAAATACCTGAAAATAAAGCCTTCCACCGTATTACTGAAATTTCGTAATGTTAAATTAACTAACGTACTCTAAACAGCACCCCATGACTTCAGCAGAAACAAATCGGAATCTAATGCGAGCAATGTTCATGTTCGAAATTTATTGACTAAGTTTGCCCATTGTAAAAGGAAACACAGCGTTATGAATAATAAATAAAACTGGAAGCATCAGGAACTACAGCATGCACGATTATCTTGTTTTCCACGACGATACTGTCGGGTTCTCCTGAAAATGACGGACTACTGGAATATGATAGTTACTACAATATTCCAATGGTAAGAGGCCATAAAAAAATGCTATCCATCGCTGTCTTGCTTGCGCGTTTTCCACTCAATCTCAGACTCCTCCCTCTCCTTAACCTTCCCAATCCTCTTCTTCTTCTAGCTCCTAGAACGCAACACCGATGAAAGGAGTGGCTTGGCAAGGTTCCATAATGGGGGCATCACTCATAAATATATGTAACGAGGAAGAAAAAAATCGGACACCCTGCTCATTTCATTGATCTTCATTTACTTCAGATCTCATTCCATCTACTTTTTGTAGGTTCCGCACTTAAGTCGCGTTTCCAATTATCGTTAATATTTAAGGTTACTGCTAATAAATGACAAACCTTTTCTTCACGATCGGACGGTTCGTTGATCTGCCTTACAGGTCGTTTTTGTCTGCTGCCTTTCAAAGCAGCTTTTGCTCTTTGCGGCCTCCTTTTTAATTATGCGCTCTAAGTCACGAACCACCTTTAAATTTGCTTACTAGGCACACTTCCACTATTCTGTAGTATAGCTCTTGGACACATCTCACATCTTTTGATAGTAAAATTGAAACTAAAGACCACTTCAATTCCGGCATCATCTTATTCATTCTGTGTATGTATTGAGGGGTTCACTCAATTTGAACTGTTAGCAGTTCACTCCATCCCTCTAAATAAAATTCACTCGCGTATTGCATCTTTGAACCGTCAAACGCTTGTGTACCATGCCGACTAAAATGAATTTTTTTAAATGTCCGTCAGTAATTCTAAGATTAACGACAGTTCGACCACGGTGCGGCATTTTTCATATTATACAATTTTACTGCAACATATGAGTCCGTTATAAAGTTATCATTAACTTTTTATGACGCCTAAGTTGCGTTGCGGTCTCCAATTGAAGCTATACGTCAGAAAGACAACGAGTTCTTAATGGCAACGTGGCAACTTTTGTGCCTCTCCTAATGACTATTTAACAGTTACTTTCTTTGCTTCCGGCATTCCGCAAAACAGTTATTGTCATAAACCTCGAATTTTTGCATAACTCAGCAGTCTCTCAAAATAAATCAAATATGCATTTTGTGACCCTCGCCTCACCACAGTTGTGATAACAATCCCACTGTTTATTGTTCAATGTGCACTTCCTGAAACACTAAATTGCTTCTCTAATGATCTAAAAATATATGATAATATCCTTCAGTTAGATATGCATGAATATATACAATAACCATGAATTATATACGCATTATGTACATACCGTATCGACTGACAACGTGCTTTGGACTCTTGTTCCCAATAATGGTCGACCAGGTTTCAGATTCCATCCAGACAGTCTGACATTTCCATGCGAAATCCAGCACATATCCTGATATGCGGTAATAATCAGCGCTAGTATACCAAAGCGAATTGCACCGAACTGAGTGATTTTAATATACGTGAACTTCAGCAAACGAATAAATTCATCGAATTAATTAGGATCGAATCAAAAATCGAAATTTTTTAAATTTCAATTATAAAAATTCCTTTTTAATTTCAGCTATCAGACAGTAATTATACGTTCCGTTCTATCATTAACCGATGAGCGGTGAGCATATGTCGTTTATCAAGGAACATTGCAACCCCGCCTTATATTTTCATTAAACGAATAAACTAGAAGAGATAAATATGCAATACACAATGTCACGTTCTAGATTCCGAAGAAACTCGCTTCAATAAAATGCCGATCTGTATATTCGAAGGGCAGCAAGATGCCGAATGCTACGACGGGCAGAATCAAAAATGCGGTCATATCTCTTTTCCCATGTTGTTCTTCCATGCGCCTCCAAACCCCTCTCCCATAGTCACCCATGTGTTCTCAAACTTCTAAAAACAAGACTCGCACACGTCAAACACGGAGTGAAATATCAAGCAATACATGCGACAGTGTTTTTGACTTCACCTTACATCTTCCCTTCGTGTAAGCCTTTCACAGTATTCAGAGATATTATAGGGCACCCTTAAGCGTACCTAACTCCCTCTCCCCGGTCTCTCCCAGTTATATATCCGTCATTCCATTGATGCAGAACAGTCTTCAATGGGAGCTTTTTCTTTCATGACATTCACGCTCATGAATATCCTCATCCGTGGCTTGTGGCAAGGACATGAAGTACTTGACTCTCCACCCGCAAATAAGTAAATACAAGCTCATTTCGACTATAGCTCTTCCTCCTGCCCGCATAAACTCTGTTCCCCTTGCTTCCCCTCCCCCCTTCCCTCACACACACATCTCCTTCAAATAGTTGAGAAACCTGTAAAACCGGGGCTTGAAATGGGCTTTAAATTAGGGCAGATCTGGTAATCGTAGCTAAAATCCTCAAAACATAGCATAAATGCCTGCGCCTAGGTTAATAATTAGCGGCACACCATTTTTAACTGCTTTATTCGTGATTCTCTTGTAGGGGTCGATGCCATCGAAGAAAATCCCCCACATGAAGATGATCAATGAAAAGACATCCGTTTTCAGTGAATAAATAAATGTCGTGATTGTTTCTTGCGCTGTCCACTTGATGGGAATCTTCTTACCGTGTCTCATACGACAAACGCCTCCCTCACGCGACATCCCAAAATCGCTTATCTTGCATGAAAGGCGAATACTAAATCAACCTTTTATAGAAGTTGTCTGAATCGCTGCTTATAGCCATTACTTAAAAACATATATTTTTGCCTCAATCTCTCAACTGTCGATGGACTCGCATAAACTTTCAAACTGTGAGCGTGAAGACCCAAGTGAAGAAAAACAGTGTGAATGTCAAGCTTCTTTTTGTAAATCTTATAGAAAAGTTGCAAATGGAATTCCCACCACAACCTTGCGACTCTTCTTTTGCGTTTACTCCTGCATATATCAACCTAACAAACAAAATGTCAGCTCGCCGATTAACGCGAAAGAAAAATATTGGCAAATGAACCGATTTCCCTCATTAAGATTGCCGTTCTGCTACAGATTGCCTATAATCTATCGGAATATGCCTCTTTGGGTTCTGTGGTGCACGGCCATATCGGACCACGACAGTCACCCAACCACCGCTATCAGTTATTCAAGACCACTCAATGAAAACTCAATGAAATTAGAGTTAAAAACGTACAATTTCATCCTTGGTATAGAGTACGTTAACTGCAGCAATGTCCCTATGAATGCATCCTTTTGAGCGTAAATAAGCGAGCCCTTTCGCACTACCAAGTGTCATTTTATTCAGTTTCTCCTCATCGCTTACTCCACCACGCCGCTCACGAAGATCACTCAACACTGAGCCGCCTCTCGCCTATATAAATAGCGCGAGTGTTCAGTAACATCCGGAAGGGGGGATAGTGCTAGATTTTTACCAGTAATACATCTTTTGGATAACCCTTTTGGAAAAGCCGGTCATTTGCTCACAAGAGGAAAACGAGACAGAACTATTGGCTACAGTAGCAGTGTATCAGAAATCCAGTTACTGCTACTGTTCTTAAATTCTTAAATTTCAGACGTTCTTTCGAAAACCGCCTTATGGCCATATAAGTTGTTAGGGTCTAAAAGATGAGAACGCTGCACGGGGAAGATTTAAAGGTGTGGTATCAAAGTGCTCAGAAAGTGGAATTGGCCATAAAGTAAAAAAAACAGCCTTGCGAACCAATCTAGCCAGATTCATAGGTAGTGTAATGTAGACAATTACTTGAAGGTCAATTTCTCTAAACTTCTGTCTCTTTCTTTCAGCACAATCTCATGAGAGGTTAAAGTTCCCGTCCAACCATCCTCTTTCTAGTATCTCAGTAGAACGCGAATAATTGTATCGCACTCGCCTATCCAACCGTCTAGATCCTCATATGCACCACAAATAATTTTACTTATCTATGCCACTGAGAAATGTAAAATTATAAATGAGAAAGACAGAGTATTCTACTCGTTTCTTCCTCCCTATATACACTAGAAATAACTTAGTAATGGCGCCTTTTTTCTGCACGGTCGGAAGGCATTTCGGGAAACAGCATAGATTTTCTTGCCGAATGTCCCCTCAGCAATTACATGAAGAAGCACCGTGCAACGTCAGCTTTTCTTTATAAGATGTGATATTTGACCTTAACTCTCATCGCTTAAGCAAGCTGTGAATTTGCATATTCGTAGAAATCCACATAGATGAAGCACGATGCAAGGCGAATTAGTCATTGCAAAATGAATACAATTCATTTGTAGGTAAAACTGCAAGTGATAGATACTGACATTTGAGAGGTTATTAATTACAAAGTAATTTTAATCATTTGACGAGGTAAGCGGGTTACGAAAACATGAATATTTGAATAATGAATGTTACCAGTTCGATAAGAATCATTAGAGGTTCGCGATCAACTGCCACACCATAAATCCGAACGACGTTATCGTGTCTGTATGATGTGCCTCATGCATCAACTCTTTTATCTTCTTTTTTGCATGGATTAATTGTGCTTCATCTTTTATAACTTTCGCCTTAATTCTTTTAATTAATACCATTTCTCTTCTACTTCTTTCTGTTAACTCAGCTATTATAGAAGTCAGCTAAGAAGTTAATGTTGGCAGCGAAATTCCACTTGATAAGTGATAAATAAATTTCATTGATGGGAGAGAAAATGAAGAAATTTGCAACTCTTGGCCGTTTGCAATTGAGGTCATTTTATGTTAGGTGCAAGCCTTTGATTTAGCTTAAAATATCGTTTTATGGCCAGTACAAGATCTGCTTATTTACGATAGTATGCGGTAGAACTTGGTCACCGGGCCTCCGCGACTTTTCAGTCGTTTGGTATACGTGAAACATTTGAGAACTTGCACTTCCAGGAATACTTCTTTCCGCATAGAGGATTTCGAATGCTGGTTTAAACAACTAAGATAAATTCTGAGATAAAATTAAAAGAATTCTCTTCCAATGAAACGTCACAAAGCTCTCTCCAACTTAACTGCGCATTCAATTTTTTTGCCTTTTATTGTCACTTCACCGGCTCTTACTTCACCAAAAGCTCCAGCACCGAGTACTTTTTTGAGTCGGATCTCCTCGTGATGAAATTCCCATGGTTGCCGTTCTATCGCTTTCAAAAGTACGCTTGTTTTGACCTAAATTCGATGAGTATATCCTTGATAGCAAAACATATTCTGCTTCATTTAAATTGAAAGATTTCCCGTTAGAGCGATATTCGATCTGGAGAACTGTCTTTTTTTACTGAATATACAAAAAAATTTAATCGTCAAAACGCTTTCAGCCTTTAAGGATATAATTTTGGAAAGATAGGCTAGAGGAAGTAGGAAACGCAAGTACAAATATGCGAATACCTGCGAAGAATTACCACGATAGCTAATAATGTTGAACAAGTTAATATCATGAACGATCTGTGAAAGAAAGAATAAAATAAATTATTCTCCGTTGACAGTTGTATATGCATCTCTTATCGATAAAAGAAATACTGCACTATATCCTTTGAAGATCTGTGGATTGATCGGCGTCTTCTGTTTCCTATAGTGTTGCAAAAGCTCATCGACACAATCAAAGCCAAACGCCTCAACGGCCAAATATTTCACTTCCCCTTGTGGGAGCTTTGGTCGTCTGACAGTTATATGCCTGATCTGCAGGAGAGTTTGATTTGTCGTCTGCGTCATCTAGAGAGGCAGCTGCCTTTCGGCATGTCGCATATCAACTTCGGGATCTTCAAACAATCTTGATACCAACTGGTATCCACGGGTTGATCATTATTACTTTGTAATGCCGATAATAAGTTAAATACTACCTTTTAGCAGATCATAGGGAAAAATGGCTGCATTGTTTATTCGTACAAGTCAGGTACGCTTTCAGATTGCTGTAATTGCCGGACAGAATCGAATGAGTTGGAAATCTGACCACCCTTTCGTTTGCCGACTATTTCAACTTACTTTAATTGAAGCAAAAGTAATGCTTGAGGTGATAAACTGTATCGTTGGCAATCCCAATCATGAGCGACCTCAGCTAAAAGATTTTCAGCCCACAACATCACGCAATTCGACGTTCTATTATAAAATTAGCAATAAAACATATCCAGCCATGGCACTATTGGAAATATTTTATCATGAACGGTTTGCACGAAGGCATCCATTCACTAAAAATAATCACCAACAAATAAAGCATAGTACGAAGGACATCCCGAACTATATGAATTAAAGTGGCAAAACTGTTGGAAAAATTCTGAAGTCGTGTCTTCAGTTTAATTTGATGGATAACCTACAAAAACGCCAGGATCATATCGAATTCCTATCAAAATCAAGTACTGTTGGAAAGTGTGGTCGATTAGCTACCGATATATACAGTATTGACGATATGTCAATGCGCGGATCGCCTACTCATATTACTGTCTTGTTAGCCATTTCTCGGAGAACCGACCTTATTGACTCCTTGAGCCCCCAGCGTAATCGCTTATTCAGAGGTTTCGCTGCACTTTTCGCACAGATTATTCGTGCATATACAGTAATGTCGTTTCGGGAATCTCTAAGGCTAGCGGAACAGGCTCCAAAAACCTCTTCTGCCCTCTGCATCACTGGTTTATCACTACCGGCAAATAATTCCAACAGCAGTGAAGCAGCACCAGTAATAAATAAGTGACTATGTCAGCAGTGGTGAACAGAGTGATACTAATAAGCAGTGCTAACGGCTACAAATATTTACAAGAGTTCAAATGGTACCAACAAGTAGCATCGCTGCTAAGATCACTCCTACTCGAGTAATAATATTAATCTGCAACCTCCCGTTTCTCTGTGATATTAGCAGTCTCTGAATCCTCATGGCAATATCATCACTTTCAGGCGTCAGACTCGAATAACTGCACTCCATGGTTCAACGATCAAGCGATTCAAGCAGAGTGTATGAGAAGATCACACTACCCCAATTCTTATCATGGGATTCCCAGCACATATTTGGTTCTTCTCCTTTTTCTTCTTGTTCTTGTTCTTCCCTTTCTTGTTCCAGTTCTTCTTCTTCTTGAAAAAAAGGAACTTCTAAAAATGAGAAAATGACGAAATGAAAACGAACCGATGATGGACAAGCGTCTTTCTCGACTCGAACCGAAATGATAAGTTCGCGTGAATCTGTGTGTTCCGGTTGAGAGATGCGCAGCATGAAATCGCCCACCTAAACTCTCTTGCAAATAATTTCAAGCAACAAAGAGAGAGGATAAAAAGAATCCCAATGACATATGAGTTGCATTCCATTTCTGAAACCGAGATCTCTGAAACTGTCGATGAAAAATGAAATAATCTAAGCAGTCAGTTCATATTACTTTATATTTCAACTGTTCGATTGTTCATGCCAGTCAACAGTGCAAATGTTTTCTTACGATCCATCGAGTATTAAAAACAACCTGGACTACTATGAAATGTATGCTGATTTATGGTACATTCGAATAACTATATTTCACCATAGATTATATTCAAACGTTGAGAAGATTTTGAACAGAGAACACATCCTCTAAAAAACGGCGAGAATGCAACAACATCTCTCGGCTACAATCCATGGTAGAATGGTGTCTCTTCAACTCCCTTCGGTAGCAGATCGAAATCTTTTGTTGTCATCTCCAAGTGTGATATAAAAAGCACCTCCCACTCACTCGTTTATACCTTCTAGCTATTGAATCATCAGGTAGGAGGGATTTCATCTTTCCTTTATCAAAAATTATTCTGCAAAAACTTCCCCTTAGCCTTTCCTTTTTTGCTTTTTTTCTTACTTTTCTTTCGCCAGTACAAAATTTTGCCTTGTCTCTTTTGTGGATTTTGTTGATTCGGAGCTTCTCTCCAGAACCTCCAGTTTATAAATTCTACCTCTAAGTAACAGTCATCACTCTAGTTGCATGCTTTTAAATTTGCTTCAGAGACAACATTATCTGCCATTGACGTTTGATGGAATCCGTCAACAATTAGCCAATTAATGATGGTTCCATCAGTGGTCAAACTAGTTGGGTCCCCATCTTAGTTCATGCAAATATATCCGAATAAATTCATCACCACACCACATACCCACTTGGTGATAACAACGATAATCACACTGAGGCAACCGTCTTCGAAAAGAACACAAACTATGAATAGGTAATGATAAGGAGCAACAAAATGACTTGATCTGGAAAAATAAACGAGGAATGTCGCGGTGACCGAATTTCATATATCACTATAAATATAAACGCATATATTTTTTGCAGAATTCATTGAAAAGAAACACCGAATCCATAAATAAGTGCTCTTGGTTCATTTTTCTATTACTACTTCTATTTCTATTTATATTTACTTCTATATTTATATTATATTTGCAATTATACCTATCATTATATTTATATTTATTGCGGCGAAACGTAACTCAAATAACGATAAGAAACTAGTGCTAAAATTTTATCTTCAGCTCTAAAAATATTTCCTTCAAACAACCAAAGTTGAAATCGATAAGCTGAAATGTTGTCTTGCTTCTTCAAATGTGTTAGATGCGCTCGATCAAATTATACGAGTCAGCGCCTTTTTCATGGACTAAGGAAGACATCATTATTTGCGTAATGTTGCACATTACAAGATTTCGCCAAATTTGCATCTGAGAAACTGTATGCGATCTGCAAATCACTCAATTTCGATGATTCTCTTCGCGAGGGAATTTACATGAAACTTTACTATAAAAGTAAGTTTTGTTTGGGGATTTTTCATTGTTAACCGCTTCATCGTCTTGCGGAGGTTTCCTGGTACTGACTCCGTAATGGTGACCAGATCGAGATCTGTTTCTGCGAGGAGACGTCGCGCGACATATGGTCCCATAAGAAGTGCTCTAGCGAAGCAAAGGCAGCGCGACAGTCATGGACGGTTCTTGCCCATCAAGAGGTTAGTGCTTGAGTGGCATACTGTCGATGAGGGGAGAGTGAAATCCATATGAGCGGACAACGGTCAAGAGTTGATAACGTCCTGCAGACAGGTACCAGTGATAGCCGCTTTGTGTGTTGTAGCAAATGTCAATATCAGCAGAGTACGCGAATAGTGACCGTGGTTACAACCATGCAGACATTTGTAATGACTGCTTCGTCGACTGAAGTAAATGAGTAAATTAGCGACAATCTAATGCCGACGGTAATCAGTCGCCGATATCTGCGAGGACAACAGTGACATTGAGGACAGCCTAGAGGAAATACTATTCGACAGCGTCGACGAATTACTGCATAATTTCAGAAGGCATGCAACTCCGGCAGCCGTAATGCGGTTATCGCGAAGGAGGTCGGGCAGGTCATATGGTACACGATCTAGATCTTCTTCGAGCTCTCACTCAACGTCGCAGTCGGTAATCTTGAATATATTTAGGCCAACCCTTTTGACACGAAGCTTTGGAGTTCGCTTCAGTTTCATTTAGAGAACGAAGATAAAATTTCCTTGCACTATCCGTAATCAATCCACAGGGTGCATATAATACTTTAAATTCCAGCTGCGTCATCACTCACTTCGTGGGGTCGGTTCATCACGACATTATCGCCGTCGTCGCTTTAGCCGTACGGTCTCATCACGTTCGAATTCACGTCGCTCGAGGAGATCACGCAGATAGTCTCAACGCGGCCCCAAGATGATTAACAGCGAAACAATTGGTGGGCCAGAAAGTCGCCGTTTATGGACGGAACGATCCCGCCGCTAAACACCTACTCGTCCACTTCTCGTTTTACCCCGCCATGCATAAAATAAATTACCGCCACCAATTGACTGTGGTTTGTAAACGATGAATGGCGTAATAAATGAAGGGGATTGTGGATATAATTGTAAATAAATGAATGAAAACACAGATCAAAATGACTGAGAAACAGATCGGCAGAGAAAACCACTTCCACAAAATACATCATCATCAGATACATCACAACACCGTTGAAATCGCATGCAATTCGTTGTAAGAAAACGCTTGAAGCCTTGCAGTTAGGTGCTGCGATCTCGTATATATCAGTGTTGTGTTCAGTGGGACGCTGTAACCGCCAATCGAGTCTACTCTCAGTTGTCCCACAGATATGACGAATATGATTACAAGCGTAAGGAATCCTGCTTCACTGTATGAGAAGGCATCCATATTGGACATTCGCATTGAACCGCAAGATATTTTTCATCGGAAACATTTAAACTTAATGATTCCGATCACTTCACGAATGCATCAAAGTAATTTAGCAGATTATGCACTTCACAGAGTGGTTAAACAAACGGTGACAAGGTTGAGGTCATCAGCAAATAGGTTTGCTGCTGCTTTTTTTGCAATTTTCACAAATATCAATATACAACAACGTCCTATTTGATTGAGAATTGGCTGAGTGTCATATTGTCGACTGTAATCTCTTGAATTGACGTGGTAGTCGGATAAAGTGATTCACACGCAATTCTGCCACGAATATCTTCAAGTTGAGGGTTGCTCTAGGACCTGAAATAAAAATTATTCAGATTCTGGGATGACTTTAATTTCGAATCTTTCGTTGAATTTCAATTTTTGTGAGTGGATTCGTGGTTATTCAGTAATGCTTAGGTTTACTCCGTCAACGATGGAGCGATGTCGTGTGAAGAAAATAAGATGGATATATATTCCTGAAATAAATGTGTGGTGTATGAATTTAAAAGATATGAAAACTAAATACATGACGGGCACTAAGTGACCAATGGAAAAAGAAGATAAGTGTGGGTAACGTCTGAAAAAGTTTAGTGGAACTGAAACGAAGGACCCGTAAGTATCCGGGAGTATTCTTTTGCTGAAGAAGAAACATAATTCGATATACGAGGACAAAACACAGCGACATTCGACGCTTAGATCTGAGGCTGGGAACGTACTCCAGAGCTACATGGAATCTTGCCTGAATGAACTAGATCTTAAGTAGCGGTAAAATAAAAAGAGTGGTTTTTTCTTTCGATTAGTTGGACCCTGTTTTACCTTCACTCTTGCTCTCAGTTTGAACTCCAACAGAGAAAAAATAATGCTCTTTAGCTGGATGACATATAATGTCATCGTTACCACTATGACCATTATTATTGAAGTCGTTACCATTATTTAGCGGAAAATATTTTTGCCTCTTGGCCGCTATGTATTTAATTTGATTTTTTCCTTTCCTTTCTTCACTAATTCTAATTCGCTTATTTCGAGTGTATCTCATTTTATTGTGAAGAATGTTCGCAAATACCGCACTAATAGAGGTGACTGATCAGCGCAATTTTAGCGGCATCGTGCAACTTCGATCCACGACAGTTGTTAAAATTACCGTTGCCGTTGCATATCGTTAGCACTTCAATGGCTCTGCCCATCCCCTCTCCACCTCGAACTGTTTTCGAATCGTCGAGGTCGTGGTGTGTGTGCTTGAGGATGTTTGTGCTTACGTCCGGACCTCCTGGACTGTTACTGAGGACCACAGTCGCAGACTGGATTGATTCGTGTATTTACATACTGCATAAGTCATAACCATTACCTCATATCCGATTAGCTTAGTTGATCAGTTCCAAAAGCAAGTACAATCAGATGAAGATGCGTGGACATATGCGCATATTTTCGGCCGTTGAGTATGCTCAGCAGTGTATTCTAGTGTTTATTAGTCGATTTGTTCGAGCAAAGGTGTAAAAACTTGTATTCTTATGTTAGTGCATCGATGATCGGGAATTAAATAAAATCAGTCGGTGTAAAGTGAATTGAAAATCTCTGACTTCATCTGAATTCCTCACCGGGTTTCTTTTTTCGAACCTATAGTGAGCGTTATTTGCAGCAATTTTTGCAACTCGAACTTCAGTGGTTTTCAGCTCGAAAATAAAAACCGTAGAGTTTGATGAGCAAAGAGAGGATTTATCGGATTGATTGGATCGGTTAAAATATGAGTGCTCGTTGCCGTATTATTTATCGGCGATCCATGAGATAGGTTGGTGTGATTAAGGAGACTTCTAAAGTCATCGGTTTTTGAAGCAGTCGGCTAGGCTTCTTTACCTATTCTCCTCATAGACAGCTAACTGGCTTGATCGGCCAATATGCGTATCGTGCAGATGCGCTTAACACGATTTCTGTGCTTTGTTTGTTGCTTTCGCTGATTGAATTGATTGCTGTAGATGCGATATCCGATATGATGGGAAATATTTCTCCAGTTATGTTCATAGTGGTACAAAGAGCGGCGATCATCGTCGAAACATGTATTAGTCAAAATTTGTTAACGGGATCGAAAAATTCTAGGTAACAGCATATTGATGAAATTGCTCTCTTTCAAACGTTGAGCAGTGGAGGAGATAATAAAGAACGAATTAGATCTTGACTCGCTCAAAGCGTTTCGTGGTTCCGCTGATGGTTTTATCAGTCGTGAAGAAGGCTATCATACCGATAATGTCGGCGATATCTTTATCAAATTTCGCGGTAAACAAGATGTAATCTCTAACTTAGAGGATCTGATGTTCACCAATCTTATTTAACTTCTTATCTTTTCAGAAACTGACAGTATTGACTCGATGTTGTCATTTACAGAATTTATGAGTTTCAAAATTTCAGGGAGAATATTTTGTGGAAATGACGGAGTTGTGATTAAGCAATTGTAGAATGGTTCTCAGAAGGGTAGACTGTAGACATAAATGCTGTTTTCCGATGATTTGTGATGTCTCTTTGCTTCCCTTTGAACACAGTCGACGTTCTAATGCACAAATCGAGTGCCGCAGGTTACTGCTTACAATACGCCATCGAGACGCCAACAGTTTCGGCACTTTTCCTCACCGTTTCTGAGATTGTCATTTAAGATGGATAGATTGATTTTTGAAGAAAGCATTGAATTGAGATTCAAATCCTATTCCCTACTCCCTCTTCCAGCTCCGTTTATGAGGTTATCCATTTCAACAGCTCGATGACGTTTCTTTTTTCACCTATGTTAAACTTCAGTAACTATCTGCTACATTCGGTATCCGATAATTGATGTAATGAATTGAATTAATAAGAAAATATGGAAGCGAATGAATATATTGCAGGAGCTTTAAAGTGCGGACATTGAAATCCTCTGGAAAGATTCAAATCAGAGTGATATAAAAACTTCGCAGGAATTTGATTCAATAGGCGACTTTCTTGAAGGTGAAGTTTATTCATCATTTTCAGAATCACTGGAGAATTATCTCATTCGAGAAATTTTCAGGCGAAGTGAATGTTCGATGGTGAATTTGCGAGTCTAGATGCGATGTGTGGGACACAAACAATTCGAGTACCTAAACCAATTGAGGTTATTGCCACTATATTCCAGTGGAAGTGTTTTTGCATATAATAGGGACGTTGAAAGAATCCCTTTCCCCTAAAAAACCGTTATTCGGTCCGTGAAAAAATGAAGTGTATTGAGGAGACGTACGAAAGTGACATTGTATTCAGAGAATTTTACAGCCTCACTAATATTTCAGTGCTTGAAGAATAATTGGTTGACTTCATGAAATGACAAATATTCTCCCTCACTGATAGATGCGATAAGTGTCATTGAAGGTGTCCTATAGAATGGAAATATTTTTTCGTATGCATCATTTTTTTGGTTTTTTTACTGCTCTGGATGATCAGCTATGTCCGGTGAATATAAAACTGAGTGGAAAAAACCTTACAAGTGAGAGTTTTGTGCAAAAACATGCGGAATGAAAATTTCGTGGAATTTGAGAGTAGTAATGTGCAGAAAATTAAGCCGCGAAGATTTAGGCAAATATCCGCCTTCTTTTAAAGAAAAAGGCAGGAGCAGAAACGAGAAGATTCCATATTGTTGTCAAGGTCGTCGAAATCTAATGGAAAATTTTAAATCATTCGAAGTGTTTTTTTCTACGTCTGCACAACTCAGATTCGCTTTGGCTGAATAAATCTGGAGAAGTGGCTGAAGTTTACTGTAATGAGGAATTTTGGGTCACCTGATGCTCAGAGGTGAGAAACACAGTAGGCTATGATTCTTCATTTCTTCAACTTCAACTCATTAATGTGTCTCTGTAATTACTAGTTGCGAATGATATAAAGTATAATCATCGTTTTGTTACTCTGCAGTATAAATTTAACACGACCGTTTTCTTCGGTATAATGTGGCATAGCCTAAGTTGTGATAAGGTTCCGCTGGGAAGGGGGAGGGGAGGTGTGTCTTTGAGGTTAATCAAGTATACTATGTAAGCTTTTTGAAGCCGTTTACGTTATAATAAAATATTCAGTTGACTTACATAGACAGAGCTGTACTATTTAGTTGTATTTAGTTGCAGAGTCTTCATTCAAAACAGATTTTTTTTTGGTCTTCGCAAAAACAGCTTTTGCGAATTCTGTGACCAATCCCTCTTCTTCCCCTCGCCTCTTCTCAAAAAACAACCGAAAATCTCAGAGTCCTCCTCCCCCGCCTCTCGCTTGTAATATGATTTCACATTCTGTTTTCTGAAGTGCGAAGGCAACAGTTTTACCGAAGCTTGTTTCCATCGGCAAAACTTGCCTGTGGGCATAGTTCGCGCCGATACAGAATGCAGTGGATTGTCATCGTTCTGTCCATCGAATATATTCCATCACGTTCTTGACGATATAATCACCTCTCTGTTTTAAAGTTCGTTGTTAATATCCCTACAACTCATGCTACCCCTTCCCTTGTTGTATTTGCAACCTCTTTTTGTCTTTGCAGTCAACTAAAATTGGGCGCTCCTGTTGTACTTCGTGACCTGTTAAAATGTACAGTAGTCGCTCAACCCTTTTGGTTGTTGCCTTTCCTTTACTCCATCCTTAATTACCTTTATTTCCTCTGATGATCTCCTCTCAAACCTCGGCGGTTTTCCACTTTTTTTGCAGAGTATTTCATTCGGGTGGACGGAGCTGCTTAGTGACTGAATATGTAAGCCTAAATGGACCATCAAAACCACCACAGTTGGACAAGAATTTAGCCAGTTATACTATGGCGACATTTTTGAGAGCAACACTCATACGGAACAGAAAAACACATCACTAGTGTTTCATATAACATTAGTTCTCTGCTGATTAGCATAACATAGCTCGTTGCACTTATATACTTAAATAATATGATTATGATCTATCTGAATGCGGCGTGAAGTGAAATGCTTCAACTTCCAACGTTGACCACTTATGAGTTGTTCAGTTCCGAATTTCTAGGTGTTCAGACTTGCAACCTCAGATCAGATTTTGAAACGGGAGGGTGGTGAGGAGAAGGATAGGGTAGAGAGGTGTGAAGGGGAGGGATATTGGTAAGCGATTGCAGCTCCAGATGACATTTGCATAATGGTGAATTCAATTTGTGCCTATTTTCATATAAACAGTTACTTAAGTAGGTAGTTGCTCTCAATGAATGATTGGAAATCAGAGAGCGTTGTATCACAGAAGGGATGTTGGAATGTTCATTTTCGTTTAAGTGTTGCGCATATTTAAATAGTACGACGTATGTTATGTGACCGTATGGGTCATGAATAAAATTCCCCATTGAAAATGATATTTATTAAGTTTCATTTTATTGCTGAAATTAATTAATGAGATTTCTGAGTTTCATATTGAAATTTCATATTAAGTTTCATTTTAATTAACATTTCTGTAGATTTCTTTCATGCAAAAAATAGCACTTTCCCAAAAACTTCCAAACGTAAACAGAGCAGCTATCAGAAGATTTTCATAAGAAGGTAAGGCCGGTCGTATCTCTTTATTGGTAACAAAAGCTGAGGCATTCATTGTGCGTTTTTTAAAGCGACGGCTTAAGTAATCATCACTACGCTGTTGGCTAAATTTGTTTACTTAACAGTTAGTAGTTGAAAGTGTTAGAGATTATGAGAGTCTAAATAATAAAAATATAGCCCTATATATAAATCCCGTTTCAGGATGCACATTCATAATGTGAATCTTCTAGCCGAGAAAGAGCATTGAAGGAGCTTTGTGGGTGGTGCCGAGAAAGAACAACACCGGTGATGCAATTCGGCTTTGGGATTTTAACATGCTGCGGTTATTTGCCACAAAATAACGATCGGTGCGATGGTTAGGTGGTAAGCATGTTCAGATGGATCGTTCATCTTCTCATTGGGAGCACATCCAAGAGCTGGGAGGGGGAAGGAGGTTGTGACAGATGAAATTGAATTGATTCCGTAGTTGAAGGTTTACCTCCACATATGATAAAAAGGTTCTTCTTTTGTGTAATTGAATATCCTCTTCGAAAGCGACGAATAATTTCCCCAATTTCAGCGGTATACTAAGCTTGTTTACTGAAGTAGGCGAGGGAGTCTTTAATTGTTAAATAATCAGAAATTCTCAGGCAGGGTGCATGAAAATCAGTCATCAAGAAAAGCACATTTGCAATAAGATTTTCATTGTATGTGATGTGCTACGCTCATGGCCTATCCCATCAACGTTGATTGATGAAGTGGGCCTCCTGCTAAAAGGGCCTATGACCGCCAAACAAGGGACCTAAGAGATATAATTCTGTTCTGGAAATTTTAGTGTAACTCCTTGGAAAAGAGCGATTTTGCATGCACGCTGATAGGTTTCCATATCTTTCAAATATTCTTCACTCGAAATCGCATGAAGTTTCAGATCGACATGTTGCTTGAGGTTTTTCTTTCTTATTTTATCCACTTGAAGCATAAAATATTTGTTCATTTGACATTTGAGATAGAATAGTTTGGTTGTTTCTCAAACGAAAGGGGGGATGGGATGGTAAGTGGATGATAGAACCCTTTAGTACCGGGACTGAGATGACAGCTGTGGGATAACATAAGCTTTTGTTTGCATAAACTACTTGTAGAAAATTAAATTTAAAGATTATTCGCACATCTAAGCTGCTGTTGGTTGTGCTGGAAGCTTTTTTGATTCCACGTTTCAGAAGTTCATCACTTTTATTCAAAAGAAAAGAGAAAATGTTTCATTCGTAAGAAACATTATGCTTGTAGAGTTGGTATTTCGGAAGAGTGAATGACGATTCAGAGCAGTGCTTATGCAACCGCTGTCTTATGAGAGCTGCGAACTTGCTCATGGCATCGCATTCACATATCTGTGATCTTCAAGTGGTAAAAGTCCATGGTTTCCGACATCTCAAGCACTTTGTTTTCATTAATCGATCTCACTTTTGTGCTTGCTGGTTGTGTTCATGAAATTTGTATAAGGCTGGCTTATATTGCATGTATGGTTGGTATAGTGAACCTTAGTTTCACCCTATACGAATGGAATGCGTCCCTCTAGAAATGTTTGAAAACTTAGAAAACTTCAGGTTAGTCTTACTCGACCATATTGCCAACAGACACAAAAATCCTCCAAATGCAAGAGTGCTAAGCTCACTCATGAAACAGTTTATTTAATTTTAGGAAAGGAACTATGTTTGTTTTTTTATTCTAGTGAGACTTCGTTAGAAATTAATATATTTTTTAAAGTTTCTATTTCAGAAATATCCGTAAGCCGTCAACGCTTACTAGAGGATAACTCAACTGTCGAGTTCTTGCTGGACCAAATTGCATTCCATTCACTGTGATGATTATTCACTCCATACTTAGTTAGGTATTTGAACTGATCTTTCCCATTTGAAATGACTAATGCTGACTTGCCATCATTTTCACTGTTTTTTTTTTCTTGCCCGCGACACTTCTGTACAAGCTTTCTATCGATGAAAGTTCTAAAATAGAGGAGATCAAGAACTGATGTCGTCATGGCCACAGTTGGAGCGCAAGATTGCTGAATATTTCAAAGACTGTGGTCCAATTATACTGAGCATTTTGCATGGTGATTTATCGTCTGGAAACTACGCTTATTGCGACAGTGGACCGGGTGCTTCCAAATTTATTTTCGGGCTGTTTTTTCGCTACCGTTATGAGTTTCTGAGAAGTGCTATTGGATTGAAGTTGCTAGCATTTGAAAAAGAAAGAGGGAACCGCAACATTTGTCGTTTTCTATTGTTGTTGAATTAGGGACTGAAATTTTGTTGATTATTCGATTGTTGAATTTGGCATGCAGCAATTATCTAGTTTCCTTTTCTTGAAACGGTACCGTAATAAAGAGGAGGGGGGGGGGGGGGGAAGAGTAGAGTGACGTCGTATGCCTGGAATGTGTCCATCGGGAATTTTTTATCAGAAATATCAGGTGATAGCTCTTTCGACGGTCTGTAGCCATTCTCGACCACAGCACTTTTTTTAGAATCATTTCTGACCTTCATCTTACTGTATGTTCTTTCATTGCAGTGATCTTTGATTCGGCATCTTTCTCTGGTTACAGCGAATGTGAGATGGGCGTTATGACGATGTTTGCTGGATTTGGTAGCGTTGTCTATTCATCGTACCATGACGTCATTTCAAAGCAGAAGGGGCAGATAAAAGAATTCAGCTTTACGAACTTTACCATCATTTTAATCATTGGTATTTTTTCCTTCGATTTTTGAAAAAAGAGTATTTTTTTCTTTTCATCTTCATTGGTTTCTCTTTAGAATAATGAAAAATCTGAAAGAGCGTCTTTCCCTTTTGCCATCGATTTTCGAGGTTCTTTTGTTAAAAGTGGTGTGAAAGTTCTCACATTGTGTCGTCGAAACGTTTTTTATGGGAGTATAGAAGGCGTTTTGAAAGTAAATCATTTTTATGAGAGTCTCCTTTAGTTCCTTCCAAAACAACTTGTTGAGACGGCAGAGATACACATGAAGCTGATGAGCTGTCTAATAAAATACAACTTCTGATGGGTCGACAGAGTTCACAAGGAGGGCAGATAAAAGAAAAAACAACGAAGCGGAAGCTAAATGTTGGTCGTCACCAGTGGTGAATGTATCGGCCCCACCGAAACTAGAATCTCGTAGTATACTTATTGAATGATCGTCTTTATTTTGGTGTGAAATTTTGCCTTATTTTTACAGTTTCTATATGGGAATGCAGCATTTGAAATTTATCTGTGCGATATGAGGGCATGTGGTTTGAGAATATTTCAACATCTGCGCTTTCGAACGTTCCGCCTGAATGAACATATGATACTAAATTTTTACCCTTGTGATATTATTCCCGAATTCGCTGCTATGTATTCATCATCTCGGAATTCGAAATTTCTCTCGGCGAGGTTTTGAAAATGCTGCTGGTATATGTAAAAATGTTGACACGTAAAGAAGCGAGATTAAACAGAAGGTGATTCTGGGAATCACTTCGGTGGCGGTTATCGAGGAGGATCGCCCTCAATAATGCAGTCATTTTTATGAACGAATGAGTGTTGAATTCGAATTTTTTTTTTTCACTTTATGCTATATGCGCCATTAATCGATGCATTGATGTTCATATTTCTTTATTTCGCGCTTCTTTCGAAAGAGGAGGGCAACAATGCATCGAGATCCCTCTTTATTTTAACGTGTTTCGGGATGACGATTTGTTTGACTGAATGCAGGTATATTGTCTGCATGACCATATGGATGCGATCGAAGTGAGCTTCCCGAATGAAGAGAGTTCTTGCGGGCGAAATTTCCGAGGGTTTCCAACGTTTCACTCTAAAATAATGGACCATTCGACTAGATATGAAGGATATATGAGAACTGAGTGATATCGTATGCAGTTTTACGTATCCTGTGCCTCGTTATTTGATCATGAATAAAGCTTTCGCCGATTTCTGTTCTACTTTTAGTTGGTGTACTCGATTAGTGCGTTAGAGCACAGGCTAACGACAGCAGTGCGGTTACTTTTTCATGCTGTCTGACTCGTCTCGCATTAAACACTCTCTTCATTGATAGGTGATCGTTGATGTAAGATGAGGGTTGATGATGAGTTGAATCTGAGCCCATAAAATCCACCATCGAAACGAAAGCGCTCGGTTCAGTTTCGTTGCCTAATTTTACAGAGCGTTATTTAGTCAAATCAGCAACAACAGTCAGGGGTTTTTGCTACGGATTTTTTCTCCGTCGTAGTCTTAAGTAATCGAAGTCGTTATGTTGCAGATTAAGAGAGAAAATGATGTTTAAGAAAAGTGGAGTACGGAAAAATCCATTTATTGGTTTTTATTCCTCATTCGCCAACTTTATTGCTACTAACATGAAAGCCAAAGCTTTTCTTTGCTAAAACTTTTGTATTAGCCAAAGCGAAGCTAAAGCTTCTTTATTTGAGGAGTAAAAGGATGACGATCTATGACTATTGTTAGGAAAAAGTGATTCCGGCCGTTTAAAAGTGTTGTGAATTCTCTCGATGGCATTAGCATATGCTGCGGTGCGAATGTCGAGTCCAAAGTTGTATTTGTGTGCGGCTGCTGTGACTGCCTTCGTTGAAAGCGATTCGCATCTCGGAACGTTGTCGAAAAAACCATGTAGTTGTGAATAAAAACAGGAAGATTACGTGCTTGCTATTCGGTGCAAGAAACATGTAGTGTAAAGAATAGGCGAAGAATATCCGGCTGAAGAAAAAAAGACATTCAGTTGAAGAGTCTTACATGAAATTGTGCGGGACGAATATTCGGTGAAAGATGGGATGGAGGAATAATTTTTCTTTTATCCGTGCTCTTTTTGCGCTTCGACGTTTGATGATTCTTATTTTGCATTGGTCAAAGGTTGGAGAGATTTTCAACCATAGGGGGCATCGACGATGGTATACTTCGGAACGAAATAAGATGAAATTTGCAAACCACTACATCTGTTTCGCTAAACATCGCAACAAATCCTCTATGCGGAATGTTGGGAAGAGTGGGAGAAGACGGGAAGAGACAATATGGCTGCGGATCAAAGAAGAATTAGGACTTGTTGGGAATGATTTGACTGGCTGCAAAATGTTGGGTTCTATCGCCCGCCGTTTTATTTTTGTTTTAAATTATGCACATTAAAAAAATTAAGCATTTTTCGTCATCATTTTTTCTACAGTGAGTCGGCACCTTTCTAAATTTATATTCCACAGTGGATTTTTTATTGTTAGCAAAAAAATGCTAAAGAAGTGAAATATAAGAATTTATGTGATGAAGGTAAAACAGTTGAAGAAGCATCGATGTGTTAGCCAGACAAGGGTAACTTTCGAGATGAATTGAATTGTTTCGCATAAGAAAATGACACTGTTTGAAAATCAGGTTCGCTGACTCGATGATTACGATTTTTCGGTGACTTTTAAATCTCTGAAAAATGGGCTCTGCCGCCAATAGCCGCATCGTTTATGAAAGTAGCGATATGAAAATGATGGGCACTACTTAGTTTGAGGTGGAAATTTTACCTACAGATGTTAATCACCTGGTATCTGAGGCTGCAATCTTGCTTATGGTTGGCAAACGATTGTAATCGCCTAAGAAATTATGAGAGTAAAGTGAAAAAAAGCTTCCTTCGTATTTAATTCACGCTAGCAATTTTGAAAAAAGATCATATAAAAACTGAAAAAAGACTCAATAGATCTTCTTCGAAAAATATTATTCTTAAATGAAAAGGATATATCTGCCCCAAGAAATCGTTCCCCTGAAATGATATTTTTGTTACCTCGGACGTTCATGAGAAAAATTTTTACTCTTCAGCTAATATTATGAGTAAAATCGGACAAATATGTGGTAGGGTATGACATATATTTTCGGTACACTCAACAAGGAGACTAAGGATGTTGCCACCAAAAATAAATTTAAAATATACGGAATAAAACAATTATATCTGAAGTGGTCCGATTCTATACGCTGATTCATCACAACAAAGTCATCAGTTTTTTTTCCTATGCTGGCAACCCAGCCAGATGTAAATATGCGCAAACTTTGACATATTTTCGGCTAGATCGATCAAACTTACTCATTTAGGTTTATTTAGGAGTCTAATTATTTCTACTATAAAATATATTATGAAGTAAATGAATAGCTGAATAGCTAGGTACAAGCAGATGGCAAACTGACAAACATACATTCTTACAGATCCATATAGACATATTTTTCAATAGAACGTTTTTACAGAGGTGAATTGGCAAAAATACGTGGAAAAACTGCTTTGAAGTAAGATATCTAACGTTTAAGTTTAAAATATACTGTAGCAGTAATGATACGGTAAGATGGGTATGGCCATGGAGTAAGTTTACGTCAGCGACCTCGGGCACCTTCAATGACGAAAGAAAAAAGAGTACGCAATGAGCCTCAAATTGAAACACTCGTCGGCGATTCCAGCGAGATCGGTTTTTAGCTGAATGTATTATGAACCCGTGCAGAACTCACCTTTTTTCCCAACTTACTGCCGTTTCCATGTTGCCGACTGTTCCGTACGGTGCATAAACAGTCGATATCTTCACAATTTTTTAATGCACATAAGAGGTCATCTCGTTCTAGATACCAAATTGGTTTAGAAACCATGTAAAAGCAGACTTCACTAATGGCGGAGCGCCACTGCTAAGCTTCGACGCTCAATATATTGGGGCTTTAGTGGCTTTAGAGAATATTAACCAGTTTAATTATCGCAAAGTATTGTTTGCCTTTTTTGCGTCGATTTCGTTTATATGAAGCGTGGTGTTCACTATATTCATTTCTGTTCACTCTTTTGGCCTGTGTGAATCTAAATAGATAATTCAAATCCACGTAACTCAGGTGCAGTTGCATTCCAGGAAGCTAATTTTTCTTGCACTTAATACATAGAGACGCACTCTTCATCACTTCAGTGTTTCCCCTCTATCAGAAGTTCTTTCTACAAGTGCGGCACCTTTCTGATAGTTCCTCATCATTCACCGATAGAAAGCGCCTTGACACTTTGCTCGAAATTCCGGTTCGGAAAATGTATTCGATAGGAATAGGCCACCTTATAATTGTTGAACATCATACAAAATATTATAGTAGTGCACAATACATCAATAAGAACTCAAAAACAAGAGAGTGAATAAGAGAGAAATACTGTTTAAAAAAAAGGAAACTGGTTCAGAATTATTGAATAAAATTGCAAAAACCTGAGCATTGGAATTATTCAAAGCCGTTCATATTTTTACTTCCAGTTTCCGTTTGGTGCGAAAACGATTCACATGTCTATAATTGCTAAAAAAAAAAACAAATACTTCAGTTGCAAAAAGCTCTTCCAGTGGGATTTGATTGTCGTTCACCAAAAATCTTCGAAATGGGATTCATTATTTATTCATAAGTGTGCCCAAAAGATGAGGTAACAGAAATTATTTCCTTAACGTGCGCATTATTTGAGTTTTCTAACTTAACTGAAACGATTAAAAGTGTTAGGCAATAATGTCTCATGAAAAGCACTTCACTTTGCTAGCAACGTGCTTGAAACTTATTCTTTTTCAGCGATGGCTGAAGATGATCCAAATGCGTGTCGTGTCAAGGCAGCGAGCATGAAGAGGTTCGCTTCTTCGGCGTCGCCGTATCAAAAGTGGCTTCGTTGGTTGCCATCGTTTGTGTGCCACTGTGCCAACCTACCCGCAAAATGTGCAGTCTAGTCTGCAAGATGGGATCAGCTTCTGTCGAACTCGTACAGTGTCTCTCTTCGCGGACAGTACACTAAGGTAATGTAACTTTCCCTTCATTTATGTTTAAACGGGCTGAATGGAATGTCACCTTCAAAAAATAAAATTACCAGAAAATCCAGAGTTTAAAACTGCTTTCATGGGTTTTGCGTACTAGCAGAGCAGGATTTCTGGGCGGATTTTATTTTTTATATGACGTAAAATATTCACCTCAACTAAAGTCTTTTAGGCTGAAAAAAAGAAAAAGCAAAACGCCAAAATACGGGCACCCAGAAAAAAATGGAAAATGAGGCGCTAAACCGATGATATAGAGCAAGAGCATACGTATTGTTGCAAACAAGCAATAAGAAATCACCGAAACAAGGCAAACATACGAAGCAAATTTCATTGTGGACATGATTCAAGATAGTAATGCGTTAAAGAGTCTTTTCTTCTGTACAAGACCAAAAAATCATCTTCAGGATTGATCAAGAGTAACAATGCTAGACAGATCAGAGTACGGAATTCCAAAAAGTATCGAGAATTTTCTAAAAAGTATTGCAAATTTGCAGCTCACAGTTTGCAATTTGCAACTTGCAACTCGTAGTTTGCAGTTTGTAATTTGCAACTCGTAATTTGCAATTTGCAATTTGCAATTTGTAATAATGAACCAGAATAAACCGGAATAAACCAGATGATTTATATTTATCAAAAAGTAAGATGTAATCCATCTTCACGCACTACTACAACAGTTCGGAAATATACCAAACATCCCAACGATTCACTGTAGTAACGGTGCATAAAAACTTTCAGTTGGAGCACTCTCGTAATGCATTCAAGGTACAGAGGGAGAAGCGACAGGCTGGACATCAATACTGTAGCTGCAGTATCGGCTCAGCTGGACCACCAGGGCCTGATATTGAAAATGGTCGTGGTGGAAAACCTGGAAAACCAGAACCAAATGGTTTTGACGCCGAGAAAGGGCAAAGTTTACGTAAATGACCGTTTTGTCCGGCAGGAACGGAAACAACCGGGCTTCTGAAAAATGCAGTGATAATTTCATCGAAAATTGGAGAACAGCAAGCTAATGTTGAACAAATGCTGCTTATGGGCGCACACCCATTAAATTCTTGCAGGTTCTTGTACCGTAGTAAATTTTGCACATAAATTACCCTCTGGAAGCGAATAATGCAAAAATCACTTGCAGGCAACACAGAAGGACTGGTGCTTCAACGCTAGCCTGAACCACCAGGATCAGTGGGACGAGCAGGACCCCGAGAACCTCGTGGACCTCGGGGACTCAAAGGTCCTGACGGTTCGATGAAGCCTCAAGGACCCCTTGGAAGACCAGGCCAAGTTGGACCAAAATGGTCTCTGGGACCTGAAGGATCTGCTGGCCAACTAGGCAAGCCAGGTGTGCAATATGAGGTAAGGAAAATTTTTTAATTGTTGTTGGCTACAGCTGCTATTCTCAACTTCAGCATTGCTCAAAAGAACTCCATAACTTTTTAGCCTGGCTTTTCCGATTTTTCATTGCATCACATTTTTATAGAAAGGAGTTTCGGAAATATATCGATATCTCATTTTATTGGTCATTTAGCTTCCTGGACCATCAGGAAAAAATGAAACCTCCTGGAGAGATGGGACCTCCAGGCGAGAAAGGACCTGATGATGGACGTAATGGGATGCCAGGATGCAAGGATCCGCGTGGTCCGTCAGGCGAAAATGGCAAAGACGGAACCGATGGCCAAGACGGTACGAATGGCGAGCAAAGAGAGGCTGGCCCAACATGCCTAAGCGGAAGTTGCGACCACTGCCCGCCACCCAGAACGGCACCTAGATATTAAATCCTGTTTGAGCGTGAGGTGGAATTCAGACCGTCTGAAGATTATTGGCTTAGTCATCCGTCATATTTACTGAAGTCTTCCGGTTCATTACATCCACTCATTCAATCTGCTAATATCATATTCAGTGATGTCTACAATTGTTATTGCTGATTGTCATTACAGTGTGTTCACTTTCCCAGGAGACCAAATAAAAATTTTCGCTGCATTATCGAAACTCATTCTGCTCTATTATCGACTTCAGTTCTACAACTGACCGTTTAATTTCTGAACTTCTTGTGAGGATAATAACGAAAAAAAGTCGACTTTTTCTCATAGAATGCAACTTATTTTGTTCGCTAATAATATACACTGGTTTTGCGTCATCTTACAGCGGTCGACAAGAATGTATTCCTTGCTCTTGTCGTTGGAGATATTGCATATTACAGCCATTAGAAGTCTGTGTAGTTCACCGATGCTGAATTCGACTAACTGTAGAAGATTCGATAAACTCATTTCGTTGATTCGATCGAGCGTAAAAGGCCAGCAGATTTTTTTCGCTCGTCCGACCTAACCGGTTGTAAGAATAACATACATGTTTCAGTATAACTAATCGCTCGGAAAACACTTTATGCTCGTTAAAGGAATTTCGATAATTTAATATGATAAACGAATTTCGTTAGAGTAGCTCTACCGGCTTCCGATTTGAAATTCCTAAACAGAGAGGCAGGCATCCAAATAGCCAAGTGATTACAAATTCGCACATACCCATATAAATTTACAACTGTGCGTGCAGACTAAATATTTCTACGATGCAAGAACCAAGTGGGAAAAGCGCATATCCTTAAGTATTTTCAAAGCATTCGAGACAGTACTTACTGACCATGGTTGACGGCCATTACTGCTCAGAATGCGACCAAATTTTCATTATTCTTCATTGTGCAAGTTACGAGAAATGGTGACAAAAAAAGATTCCTCTGTCTTTTCTCGCTCCTCAGATTCACTAAAAACTTCGAATGACTTCTTTCAAATTTCGGATCTTTCTCATTCAGTGCTGTAAATTGACTGGGCTCATATGCAAAAGCCCTTCGGAGTTTCAAAGCACTTCAGGTTTCTTCAAATCTGACGGAAAAACAAGTGCCCAGGACTAACAATAGTTACATTTGGAGCTTATCTGAGGAAAAAACACACGTTATTTTCAACTTTTTGAAGAATTCCTCGAAAAACTGACTTTTTATGAAATACGACCTGGTAAGGACATCGTATAAATTCCACTTTGTAGAGAATTAAGATCACTCTCCAGTATAATGCCGCACAAAGCAGTGAAACTCGTTAATTTAATCAACAATAATAATTAGGAAATAGTACAATAGCACACATTTCTGAGCAATTAAGATCACCGCCAATTTACAAGAGAAAAATCATCTGCATGTCACAACAGTCACACGGGGAGAAATCAATATCATGATCAACACAGTTCTGAGCAGAAGAACTTTGCCATCACAAGAATTACGCGATCTTAAGAACGCACTTAATCAGGATAGATCATCCATTAACAGCAATCTGCGAGTAGTGCATTTTACCGAGGTCGCAACGCTAGGCTATTCGACAACTGCTCTCCAGCTACAACACTCGATACACAATGGCGCGAATTTAGAAAGTGTACGAAACTCTTTGCAAAAAAGCGATTTTAAAATCAGCAAAATTCCTCATCTCATTCAATTTTGTGTCCTGTGCATAGGGCGATATTGGCTAATGCAAAAAGATTCGATCGGGGATGTGCATATATATTTCGTAGCTCAACCGAATCTCTCTTCTATATATCGTTTAGTTCGAACGATTTTATCACCAGCCAACTTTGACGGCCGTAAACGGTCAAACTGACCATGAAGCTGAACAGAACAAGAAAGGGTATTTATTGTGGCGAAACGGTTTGTCACTGATATGGCCCCAATTTAAATACACACAACGGCAAAATGTGAGGATAAGCGCATGAATGAAATATCCATTCCATTCTTGGTGTTCAAAACATTAAATTTCGTCATAGAATATCCATTTACATGCAGATGAAACCCTAATGATTGCAAAAGTCGTAGATATGGAAAAATGAACAGTACAAATCGACTAATCTGAAATTTAAATCATGGCCCCCTCTTGCAAAACAAAGCAAATGTGTCATAAATGTTTTCAACGACTTCAAAGAGCGTTTTGCTTGTGTGAAAAAAACTTCCGGACTTTACTATAGGCTTCATCTAGGCATAAAACCTGCATTTCTTCCACACTTTCCCATGAAATTTCAGTAGCAATATTGGCCCTTTCTCTTCGTAGCATCCACCTATCTATTCGTGCACTGCACTTTTTCAAAAGCTTGTGCTGAATCTTCGTGATTTGATGTGTTGAAGTGTGCCCATGGCAAAGTTTATGCACGAACGAAAGTTCATCCGAAATTTTCCAAGCCTTGTTTATTTTCCTAAAAACCTCCATCGCACCAAATCGTACCACACTGTGATAACCTCCCCATATTTTTGTCCTATCATAGCCATAGTTTCATCCTTATTATTGTTATATGGATTTCTAGCTTACCGTCTGTTAAATCCACTGCAAGTGGGGGAATGCTCATTGATTTAGTGAGCAGTGAGCATCTGCATTATATAAGAATAAATAAAAAGGCTCAAAAATGTTCGAAAATAACTAAAAATCAAGAAGAGACAGAAAATGATGAGTTCTCGCAGAGGCTCTTCATTATTCACCTGTTCACCTTTGACTTTCCGCCCTATGTAGCGTGCAGTTGAAACATCCAATGAAAATCGTGAGATATTTTGTCAAATATTGCTCAAACAAACGCATTTTTCAAAACACCTTTGAAACGTTGGATACAGAGGAAGAGAACAGACGAATGATAAAAATATCTCTCGGCTTTGTGATGACCAATTTGTTGAAGAAACTGATACGCATTCTACTGTTTAGCATTGGCTAAGCAAGTTCGTGACGTTTGTGTTTGTAGTAGCCGTTGTATCCTTTACAGCTTGCGTGGTGGTAGCACCAGTTGTGGCGGTGAGTGTTGTACTGCCAAACGTTGCTGACGTGCCACTAATTAACGAGCCTGGATAACGTTACGAATAGTATAGCTACCAATGATTTCAACGAAAAACGAAAACATTTAGCTAGTGTAGAAAAAAATGCAACGAAATAACTCAACAGTAATCTTCGATGAAATGAAAGATGCAATGAAATAACTTAGCAGTAATCTTTAAGTGGTTATAAAACAAAGGAAGTTACCTACTAGAGAAGTTTAATTGCAATCCGAACATTTCTTGCGTGAATTATATGCCCATCAAGCATAACCTAGTCTAATGGGGATTCATTGCGCGTGACAGCATCGGAAACTCTCCTAATTGACAGCGTTCTGAGCAATTCTGAAGTTGATATCAGTCATATTTCCCCTCAGAACTATTCAGCACTATTTGCTATAGAACAATCCTTCTTTCGCGGCTTGGTTTAAATCAGCGGTTGTTACAGGAACGACGCAAAAGGTTCGCTATGCAGGAATTTTGACCTTGTAAGAACTGGAACTTTAGAAGTTTTAATCAGCTTGATTAAATGAAACCATGCAGTGATGGATATTTTTCAGGGATCTCGAATAGCATTTGATTGGCTTTCTCCGAAGATTGATTCAGTCAACTCTGGAACCACGATGTGTGCACGGACTGACGAAACAACGCAAATGACCACTGCGAGCATATTTTTAAATGCAAAAGCGCCAAAAAAGTTGTGCTTTTTTTGCAACAGAGGTGTCTTTTGAGTCTCAACGATACGACGGCAATCGTCGCTTAGATTTACAAGGAAAATATTCAAATGTATTGGAAAATCGAACATGTATTAATGAGCATTATAAGAGTGAAAAAATGGTCTCTTTTCGTGGCGAAAAAAATCATCTTCAGCTATTCGTATAGCTCGTAGACGAAAACAAAATGAAGATACTTCGCTATTGGTCATACTTGAAGAGTAAACCTTTCAGAGAGATGAATGAATAAATGCACTAAAAAGTGCCTCTCAAGCAAATATCTGCGCTGAGCTAATTAATCACCCTATTTCTTAGCCTTTCTTTTCAAATTTCGACGCCATTTGATGATGATATTTTCTGGTAAATTTGGCTCGAATATTAGTACACTCAAATATTCAGCTAATCAACGTAAACAACCAAGAGAAGGTCGCTTTAAAAACAAAAAAGTGCGAAAGAGAGCAACCTTCGGGTATAAAAGTTTGTGAAGTGTCATTTAGGTTAGTTATTTCGATTTCTTGTGGCAATCGCTGAAAGAAAACAATGTTTACCGATTTTAATTTTTCGTTGAATCCCTATCTTGATCATGTCACTTCCATCGATGAGAAGCCTAACTAATGAAATTGCCTCTTAATGTTTTTGCGTTCTTGATGCACTGTCAGTAATATAAACTAATCATGCTCCCACCAGTGACGACTTCCTATATGCACTTTTCACCAACCGTTGAGATCTCCTGTCGAGCATCTTCTGTTGCATATGTATATCAAAGGGACATCAAACGCAATTGTGAAGTGAACGTAAGAAGCAGTCAGTGGAGGAATGCGTGAAGTCATCATACTTTGCTCACAAACAGCGCTTCTTAGCAAATATTGCTCCCCCTATCAAACGGTTGATGGTGACCCAAATCTAAAACTAGTAACCGAGAAAAAACACAGAGGTGGGGTCTAAGACTTTTCATAGACCAACAACTAAGCAATTCAAGGCACTTCAACATGATATCAATGCATTTTCCAATCATCCTCCAGAATCCGTCAGTTGTACCGTTCCTTTTTTCTGAATAACACACCACTATTTTACAGCTTAGTGTTATCAGAAATAAGACCACTCACCGGAGTGATTATGAATATTCTTAAGAATGGGCCTATTAATCATTCACCGAGTGGGAAATCAGATATCAAATGCATTAGTAGAGGAAAATAACCGAGAAAATCGAGTTTACCTAGGTCAGATACAATTTGAAGTGGACCTTAAGAAGGGAACTAGTGCTCATTTCTTAACCATATCACTTCATCTGGCGATTGTCCGAATTAGGAAAACAAGCTGCGTGTGGAAAATTTCTATAACCAATATTTTGCAATGACCCGTACGATTCTGCGCAACACATCTGTCTGCTTAATCTACGTGACGCAAATCACTAACAAAATCTTTTGTTTGATATTAAGTCAATTTGTTGCCTGTTATTCTGAACGGATTAAATCAAACGAACAAATAAATAAATGAAGAAATAACTTACTCTGAGCAGAAAAGTGACATGTTTTCGATCCATAATACAATAAAGAATAAGCAAAACACCGATAACAATATTGAAGGCGAGTGAAACAGCGAATGCGATTACCCACGCTTGCGAGCATTCCACCTGCTCTTGCTTCCTTTCCATGCTCTCCTTTAGTTCTGCTTTCACGAGCAACCGTTCATTTATTATCATTCACAACGAAATGATAAAATAAAATCACCAACAAACGGGATAACGAAAATTATAATGAAATATTCAAATCGCAATTCAATTTTCTTATTTCATTTTCATATCTGAAGTATGCAAATTGCGTATGTGGTAACCGTGTGCCTGCCTAATCTTAACAAACAGTAAGTAATGATTTCTTCGCGTTAATCGCGTTAATCGCGTTAATCGAGTCCATACAAATCTGACTTCGTATAAATGAAATATGACGTTGAAACGAGCTTCTGTGTTAAGCAATCAAAATTCTCCTCGTTAAACACGAAAGAGTTATTACAGCAGCAAAAAAGAGGCATCCACTCTGCCGTAATTCTAACCCTCATTTAGTAATGTTTTTGCAAAAATGCATTAAAATGCACCCACATCCACATGGAACATTTCACGCATTTCTCTTACTCTATGTGGGATCTTCAGCTTAAAAAATGAAACAGGCTGCGTATTTTGATGAATAGCGCTCACTATAATCCTCCAAATCGAGTCTGCTTCCACTTTGTGTGCAGTTTGTTCTCTATGACTTCAGTGTTAGAAGCTGTTGCCGAATTTTGGAATTTCATTTCAAATCTATTCTTTCCAAATATTGCGAGAGTCAAAAGACTACTTTATCGAGACGGAAAATTAATGTTTATAGAAATCGCACTCAAGCAATTTTTCAATTAAATAGACTATAGGAAAAACTTATTTTCTATGAGGTCTGATCGAGTTTCGTTTGCACTATTTAAAACTGTGTCCTTTTTCACAATACTACATCCGTTACTAGATGTGGCTAAATTTTTAACTTCCCAATGAATGATATACGTACACTCAAAAGATTCTCGGAAACATCCTTTATGGGAGTGAGAAGGGAATTACCTAACTAATTTATAAAGGCTCTTTTTTCTCCCTATCTTAGGGCAGTGTGTACGCCCTCATATACGCTGTGTGCCATTGCGCCATTTGACGCGCCAGGCAAATACTTCAGAAGGATTCATAATGTGTGGAAGGCTAGTTTTCCCGTAATTTTTCGAAACAGTACTGTGAGACTAAATGGAAACAAAATGTGAGAGAGTTACAGGAACGATTTTATTTACTTTCATAATTCCAGCTACATGTGGAAAAAAACAGTGGGTTCAAGAGAGTAGTAACCCCCATGGGCATCAGTTGCTCTCCGAATAACGTTCATTTTATCATCTTGACGTTCCAGGCACGAATCTGTTATCCGCTTCATTTTCCTCTCTCTTTCCAGTGCTGAATGCATGAGTGCATCATCGATATCCTCGTCTTCTATCTTTCGGAGCGAGTCTATTACGTATTATTTCGCTTGCTGTCCTTCTGAGTGAAGACGCGGTCTGCGAAAAAGATGCGTGGAAATGGCGCAACGGTCCGTGCGTTATCGCGTGCCTCCTTGACTTCTTCTATGTCACGTCTCAATTTATCTTACGAACTTTGATTTGCTTTCTTGCAAAACTCTTCCCCTAAGATGTAGGAACTCGCAATATAGAAGAATATACTTGAGCAGATTTCTGAATGCTTTCCAGCTCATAAATAACTTCAGCTGCTCTTCAGCAGTAGATGTAATGAAAAAAAAATGGAAGTTTTAGGAAACATCAGAAACCTAAAAAGGTGTAGATTTGAAAAGTGTAGAGATCGCTCTAGCACTCATGGACTATTGTTCAAAAAATTTTTTAAATATTTCTAACGATAAAAATTGAGGTCATTTCATGTTTTCTTTCTTCGAAATTTTCAGAGCGCGGTGCGATTTATCTGCAATAAGAACAGAATATATATGTTCACTTGTGAAGCGATAAAGTCAACGATCGCGGATCTGGGGCACAACGCCAAGAATGAATTGAAAGCCGAATTGCGAGGTGAAAACGCGTGTAATGTGCTGAATTTTTGCACACATGATTAAACGGCAGTAAAAAATCACCTACATGAGCTGTGTTATTCAAATATAATTTATGCCATTTATATTCACACTGTGTACACTGTAGATGGAAACAATACCTAATCGCTTGGTGTTTTCTCAACATATTATTATTATTCTTATTAGCAATACCGAACAACGTGACAAAACCGTTTCTTAAATAAAGCAAGAAAACAACAAAATTGTCTAAAAAATAGCTTTTGGAACTTTTTTTAGTAATCGGCGACATATGATGAATTCTGCGCAAAATTAAACGTTACAGTCCAAAGTTGGATGAAAATGGAGCACAAAAGGACATACAAAAGGCGAAATCAATCTGCAATAAGCTTCTCACATTCAGGGACACAAACAAACAAAAAGCATTATTCTTCAACACTGATGATCATTGCGATATTACTACAAAACACGTATAACTAGGTTAAAATAGGTTAAACAACTCCTATTTGCATAAGCTACCGAGTACTCTCGTAATGCGAAGTGATGTAAAATTAACAACAGCGAGATTTATCCAGAACCTATTGTTGAAAACTCCTCGCAACCGTTTTGCAGTTCTGTTCTAGTAAGAAATGCGCACAACGATTTCCATCCGATTCATGCGCGAATTGTTTATCAGCAAAATTATTGAAGGGCAGCCGGTAAAATTTTGTCATAGCTAATTCTTATTTTTTCATGTGGAGGAGGGAAGGGGCTGAATGGAGCAAAAGAGGAAGAAATGGAACTTCTCGTACTAACTGGAGTTTTGGGAAGAAATTAGTTTCAATTCTTTTACACCACAAATTTTTATTCTTTCCAGATGCATCATATCACCGGTATTTATTTGAGCCCTCGCAGAGGGTTCTTTATGTCTTGAATCAATTGCTTCAGTTTTTTCTAAGCGGTATAATAAGAAAGTTGAATGGCGCGGTAAACAGGCTGGGAATGCATAATCCATGATCGGAAATAACAAAGCTCACATTGACTTAAAAAATTAGAATAAATTCGAGCTGGAGAAGAAGTGAAATTTCAGCAATAGGTGAAACAGGAAGCTAAAAATGTTTCATGCTACAGAGCGAAATCATCAAACCGTCCACTGCTTTTCTCGAACGTACACGACGACGAAAAATGAATCAATCATATAAACATTTTCTTATGCATAATCTTTTTTTAAAATAGTGCCTTGAAACTATGGTCATCAAAGCCAAAAAAAAAAATCGTTCACTCGTCCTTCTCTTACCGAATGCTTTCGCTGATGTCAGAAAAATTAAGTTTCAAAAAGAAAAAATTAGAATCACTCTACTGGTTACAGAATACTGTTGTTCTTTCATCTATTCGAAGTGGAAAAAGAACTTTTTGACTCATCAGCAACTAGGAGTTGTTATATTCTCCATTGTATCTCAGTAGTCGAAAATAAGTGCTCACGGGGAACAAATAAACATCTTACTAAGCAAGAACGACTGAAATTTTCAGTGTTCAAATCGTCTATACAAGAATTGGAGGGTACACATACTGTAATATGGGAGTCACCTGGCATCTTCGAACCTAGCAAGCTTTTAAAAGAGAGGGTTTATTCACTATCACCATCGAACACAATAGGCGAAGGTTTATGTGGATAAGCTGCAAAATCGGTCACAGGCAAAGTTAACTAAAAGCAACTGAAGATAGCTGAAACTCCTGGTAGCATAGTTTTCTCCCTATCTGAAGGAAAACGATCGTTGAAACATGGCTGAAAAGTGGTTTTCCGAATTCGCTTGCTTTGGCCTACTTCATTTTTGATGCCCTCTAATGTGGACGTTGATCTAAAGAAAAGAATAATGATGCAGACATGGCGATTTCAACTGGAAATACTTTTATGCACCATAGTCTCAAAAAAACGAGTTTCGCTTCAGTCGCGAGTTACTTTGTATTGACCTTATATGCACTACTTGCTTCCTTTCGTCTCAATGTTGTTTATGTATCACCGTAATGTTTTGTTTATGAAAGTCAATACATTTTTCAGTTATTTGTAAACATGTGCCATACATCTACTCGTCAATGATTGTGGGTGACTTTAATTTCCGCTATTCTTCCGCAAACGCCTTTGATCCCCGTGCAGATTACCTTGAGTGATTCGTTAGACGCACAGCTTAGTTGATCTGGCGAATAACCAACTTATGAAGTTAATATCTTTCACGTCTTGCTCATCAAAAACGTCATGCTGGTGAACAATGTGTGCTTTCGAGGTGACTTTCTCCACAAACGACCATGTTACTATTTCCCTTCAAATTATTTCATCATATCCGATTCTATCGTATCACATTCATCGCGATGTCAGGAAACTTGACTAGATGAAGGCAAATGACATCCCGACAAATTTAGAAATGGTCTATTTCAAAAGATATCAATGATGTGTACACCAAATTCGCCAATTTCTTAAATCAAATATTGGATCGACTTGAAAAAATGAAAAAATAAATAAATAATGCACCAAGCGTTGTCTGCGTATAGCTAACGTGTTACCGCAGGACAAGCCATTAATTTAATGATCAAGCAGCGTTCTCTAAATGTCTGAAGGATTTAATGATCAAATTCACATGCACCTAGAACAACAGAGACTGAAATTGAACAATTCGTTTCGGAAATGTAAACTCAGCTATCACAAATACATGAATCATAAGCCTGACAAACGACAAGGAATCAATCGTTTCGAAAACAGAAATTTGCGCATGGCAGCTATAAATCCTACTAAGCGCCACAGGGCTTTTTACCCGAGTATTCTCAGGCAAAATAATAATTCGAAGGGAAAAATTCTGAGCACAGATGAATGTAGCATACTCTTGGACATTAGTGTTAACAGAAAGAATGTATGCAGAAAACATGAAATGAATCATTATTTAGATTTATGACGTAAAGTTGTGTGCAAAAATTAAAGTTTATTTGACAACCCAACTACGTAGTTGATGTGGCATTCTAGTTCACAACAGTTGGATAGCCTGTTGAATCCTGTTGAAATAATCGTGTTGAAAGAATTAGCATATTAGACAATATCTCATTCATTACTTCAGCTTTCAATAAGTTCGTGAGGCGGTTTTTCATATCCGCCATTTCACATTTGATCCCAGATGCCCGAACTATAACGCATAATTTCTTCATCAGTCTCTGCAATTTCAAGAAAAATGAAATGAAATTAATCCAACAATCTTTGCAACGAGTTTCTAGAAAATTATTCTGCGAGATGAAGCTCTAGAGCGATTTCTACGCATCTGAAATCTACTACTTTTGAAATAATGTCTTCGATATTTTGTGAAACTTCGACTTTGGCATAACATTTTCCACTTAAGAAGACTGAATTTATCGATGCACTGGGACGCATTCAGGAATTTCCTCAGGTACACTCTCCTATGTTGTGACAAATGACTGACATGAAGTGTTTCTTAAGAATCAGAACGACACATCAATTCATTCATTGCCTTAACCCAAGAGAAAACAACCGACCAAGATGGAAAAGTCCTTGGCAGCAACTGTGCACCTATGGTCATGTCATTCTTCTCTGTTCCTAAAAATTCCAAACAGAAATACGACCTTTCGTTAGAGTTTATCTCCTAATTGCGATGCCTATTAAAGGCGGGAATTTAGAGATGAAATGACTTATTATTCCGAAAAATAACTATTGTTCAGAACAAAATGCACAATTCTTGTATCTATACCATTGAAAATTTACTGCCTACCAAGCCCACTTTATTCCTCAGGAACATGCCTTGCGCCTGATCTTCATCTGAATACCTCAACTCAACTTGTATACTTTTCTGGCTCACGGTTTTTCGAAAGACCGTAATTTGAAAACAGACGTATGACACGAGCCTTTTTCTCTTGAATGCATCGAATAAAACCTAACACTGATTTTAGGGCCCATCGCTTTATCGGTTGATTTTCCTTTCACGATCATGACTCCAGTGATTTGAGAGTTACATTTTTTGCATCCTTCACGGGAATTTTCCACTGGACGTGATAGGATGCAGGCGGCAACTGCAGCGAGCAGAACTATAGTTCTCATCTCTTATCCTTTCTGAAAGTCGAAGACTTCATCTTATTGTATGATAACACAAGTCCAATGAAAAATTCTCAGGACAGTATCAACGATGACGCTGATAATAATATTATATGTCCACATTCCAATATTTATTTGTTGCTTTCCCTTTCCGTTCGAAAACAAGCTAATCGAAAATTTACTCGACTTTAGTATTATGCTCCAGTGAGCAACATTTTCTAACGTCTTCCGTTAGCGTATCCTTGAAACAGGACATAACTAACAACACTATATAGAAAGTAGTCTGGAAATATTGTACGTATTCAAAAGATAATTTAAAAAAGACCACATCGTTGAGGAGTGAAGGATTGCAATGACTCATTAACGATTTTTATCCAGGTGCTAACCAAATGTCAAGTAAGCTTGCACGTAAATTATCCTCTCTGAGGCATTATCTTTTAGCCAACCTTTGAACGCAATTATCAAAAGACGCAATGATGCTATTGGGGAAATCGACGCTATTTCGTTGACGCGAACTTCGTTTCTTTTACTCTAGCCACACATATAACAAAAGTAGTGAATTAGCCTCGCACAAGCTAATGGACCACTCACCGACGTTGAAAAGAAGAATGGAGCGAAGTCAAAAACAAACTGCTATTACTTTAGCGAAGTATAAAAAGTTCAGTTTGATATAATTTTGCATGGCACCTTTTTGCATAATTTACATAGCGAAAGAGGCAATTTCCCAATCAAGAGAAAACAAGCAGGAAAGAGCTGCTGGAAAGTATTGGGATTTTCAGTGTTTCCTTGCATTAGCTTATTCGGTCAACAGTTTTCATGGATGACCAACAAACGAGCTGGTGTAAAACTGTGGGGACATAACCTAAACCTGTTACGAATACAATACTTGCACTTCTTTTGCACTTTTCCACAGAAGTTATATATAGCCATCTTAGCCCTTTCTCTCATCGACCTATTCGTGCATTCCACTTTTCCAAAAGCTTATTCTGAAGCTTCATGATCTGGTATGATGAAGTGTGCTCGTAGCAGAGTTTATTTACGGACGAATGTTGATTCAAAATTTTCCAAGCCCTATTTATCTTCGTATAAACCTCCATTCTGCCAAATCACACCACAGTGCAATGATTTGCCCACATTTTTGTCGTATTTCAGCCATAGTTTCGTCTTTATTGCTGCTATGTGGATTTTTAGCTCACCATCCGTTAATTTCATTGCAAATGGGGAAACACTCATTGCTTTAGTGAACGAATACCTGCATTGTATGAGAATAAATACAAATGCTAGTAGGAGTTTGAAAACAAATCAAGAATCACAAAGAGACAGGAAATGATAAGTTTCTGTTGAAGAAACTGATTTTTGACAGAGTAATTTTGCGAAATTAACAGAATTCTTTTCAGCCTTGAAGACTCGTTCCCATCTTAGAACAATGCTAAGTTAAGCATAAATCGGAATTAACTGCAACATAAAAGTCACACATAAAACTGCCGGCTGATGCTGAGACAGTGTGCTAATGGTTTCAACCCTGAGTACATAGAATCAATATTACGATTTTCTCGCACCAAATTTCTATTCCATAAATTTCATTTTAAAGCTGCAAACAGAATGCAACGAATTTATAGGTACTTTACAAATATTTCACACGGCGGCATAAATCCTTCATAGGACGATAAAAAATGCACTGGGTTCGTTGAGAACATTTAACTACAAAATATGTCTGATTATTTATTGGCAATTCATAGAAATGCTGGCCAAGAGCGTATTTCCGTGTCCATTTCTCTAACGTGCAGTTGCGTCCCAACGAGCTGACTGATTCTTTCGATGAAGTAGAAAGATCTTGTTGAGAATGTAGGTGAAATTTTTCGACTAACTGCACTGATCATAAGCATACCTCAAGGAACAACGGGCAAAAATATTTCAAGCATTTTGAAATATATGATGAGATGATGAGGCTTTTATCAGCACTGATAAATTATTAACATGCATTTGTTCGCCTAGAGTGGAACAGTGCACAGCGAAAGTGGAAGACTTATGGGCCTACCTTTGCGATGCTCATTTAAATCCAGAGCGAATCATCACTTTACTCCATTAATGGAGAGCTGGTATGTTCTTAAACGTACAAGCCCGTGTGGCTACGGGCCTTGAAATGTTTTTGCTTGAAATATCATGCTAGACTAAATAAGCTAAACAGTTTGAAAGTTTGGCTAAACTATGAAACATCAAAGAATGATGTGGTGATCGAAATGTGGCTTGGTGATGGAGATCTTGGTGCGATACATATCGTGGACTCATGTAATTTCGACATTTCTAAACCAAGGAGGCTGAAAAGTCACAGTTTTACTTGGAAGAAAACTGGAAACCTCGAAAATTTATTGCATTGTTTGATTTATTCCACTGCACTTCAAGCTTTATTTCATTCCTCTTCTTGAAATCATTAGTTTTCTTAACTGCAGTTTACTGTGAAATGAGTTGCAAAACGTACAAATCAACCAAACGTTCGACTGCAGTGTTCAGTCGGTGTCTTTTGACGCGTCGTCGATCACCGCCAGACGATTGAATTCCATTTCAAACTTAGCATATAACTATGCGAACTGCAACACTGCAACAGCATGCGAACATTGATTTCAGTGGGAGAAGTGGTCTATCAACTCCGCACAAGGACCAAACAGGGGTTCAAAAACCCTCGATTTTCTCTTCAAAAACAATTTATATGTAATTTCCTTCTCTTTTATTTGACCAATATTTCTGCCTAGTATTAAATTTTTATTTGCCTCATTTTCTTTTGCTGTCAAAGAAGAACTGGTTGGTTCCACTGTTGAACTTTCCAAAATTTATATTTCAATGTAGGTATTTCTCATAATCATTGCAATGTTTATTTTGAGAGCACATTTTATGTCGATTAATTAGGAAAATAGACCACCTTCATGCTGTGTTTCATAGCTGTGATTACTCGAGCGTATCCAAATTGAGTAAAGCACTCACTAGTTTGCAACAACCCCTCTCCTCTATATTTTAAAAATATTTCTAAGAATAAAAAACCAGTTGTGGTCCCCGCGTTTCTCTACTGAGATTAAACAAAACTGAAAATTGTGCAAGAAATGTTAGTAGGGCTCATTATGTCATTTTATAACCCATTATGTCATCTTATAAATGCATCAGTGAAAATTTAAATTCCAAACTTGTTAGAGAATGCCTAGAGAGATAAAACAGCTGAAATGTGTTATTATTTTTTAAACCATTTATTTAGACTGGCATACAAGAAAGTTACAACTGTATTTCGCCACAGTTTTTCAGTTCCCAACAGAACTCCTCTTGATGAATTGGCCTCTGAACCTTGTGTACAAAGTTCTTTATGAACTGAGCCATCTTTAACACTCTTCAAAACATACCTCTTTTTTTCTTCAAGCATTTGTTACTGGTCTCTATTATCGCTAATTTCTTATTTCCAATCTTAACCTTTAATTCTCTCATTATTCACTTGATTTGGAGGACAGCCATTATAGATCCACTCCTAAAAACGGTTCTATGACCAATCCTTTCTAACTGCAGGTGTGTTTCTTTTGCATTTTCCATTTTCATAACACTAGAAATTATCATAAGAGTTCTCTCAATAAATACCCTTCAAGCATTGACCTCTTAGTTGTTCGAATTACTTGCATTCTTTCAAAATGTGGTCGACGATTTCTGAACTAGTTTCATGTTGCATTGGTTCGGTGGGAGTGTTAAATTCTACCTAGCAAACTGATACTGTTTAAGTCGTTGTATAGTAGTTTCTGTCAGGATTAGTGAGAGATTGCGCAAATAATGCATCAGTTGTTACGAATCTAAGCGCAAGTGGTGGTGAGATACGAAGAAATATTTTCGCGTGACAGATGTTTTCTTGATCATTGTAAATAACGCCACATATCTCCATAAGGTTGGAAGACCCGAAAATCAATGCGAACAGCCGTCGAGAACCTCTGACCACCCGAAATGTACGCATAGCCTACCTCTCTCACTTTCATAATCCGAAAAATGCAAACTGATCAAAATCCACTGTTTATACAACGATAATCAAATATGACTCGAACAACCGAACATAAAATAGCGAATGGCATCAATGGACAGTGGAAAAAATGAACACAGGATAGTTGACAGTCAACAACAATTTAAAAGTATACACAAGGTGAGTTTCATCGACAACCGCTAAATTCCAAGACTTTTTTTCATATATGACAAAGAAGTACTGACAATGAGAAATATGCTTACACATCATTTGCACCTCATATGTTCTCGTAAAAACAAATGAATATAGCCAATACTGGGAGTTTAACCACTTCAACTCTTGCCGCCATTCTCCTGTTAATCCCGACTCATTTCCTCTGCCAAAAAAAACTAGGTAGAAAGATAGCTGAATTTCAAACGAATAAATAACCGGTAGCGAAGGCCGAAAACCATTGTTACCTACTCATGTACCAAAAAGCAGCTCTCAGCATAAGCATCGTCATTTAAAAACACTGATAAAAATAAGTGGAATATATCTGAAGAAAACAAGGCAAAAAATTTGGCGCATGATACAGCCAATAATAGTGAGAACAAAGCACAATTCGGAAAATCTAACGGAAAGCACTTTCAATCACATATTTCGCAACCGACCATAAATATAAGCGAGACGAGTAATTCAGTAAAATACGTCGCTGAAATAAAAATATGATGCCAACATCGAAAATAAACAGCTGCTATATACCATATTTAAGTCAGCCGATCGTCATCTTCATCAGAAGAAGTCTTAATATCTGTAACACTCACATCCAAATCTTCACAACGTTTATGCTTCCCCTTCAATTCCTTGCCTACGTGAAACCTTCCTACTTCGTAGCAAATACCGTGAATGCTTACGAAGCCCTGAAATCGTCCATTAATCCATTTCAAACAGTAAAATATACGACAAAATATCGAATAAAGAAACAATTTAGCTTGAGATAAAATAATTTCCCATCGAATCGACCAACAACGTATCATTTCACCCGTTAACAACGCCTATTATAGACTCTGTATTACAGCAAACGCAATAAGCAATTATAGATGACACTAAAAGTACGAAATCATATCCTAATGATTAACCACAAATCTTCGCAGCTCAAAATCTCAACAAGTCATACAGCCAAACTTTTAAGAAACAGCACAATTGACAACGGCAATTAAAAACTTACTTTGTGTTTGTCTAGATCGTCCGAAGGTAATTTTCATCGATGGTACACCACATTTCAAAAGGAATGGATGCCGTTGATACGTCGACCAACTCGCGATCTGTTATAGCAAACTCTAACGCTCCTGTTGATTAAAGCTTATGTCCTGTTCTGCACATATTAATTCTTGAGCTTTTCTCATCCATTTAAAACCCATCGCCTCATAATAATAATGGAAGAAAGATGCAATATATAAGAGTGGAACAAATTTACGACGAAAAAAGACATAAAACATTAATAACCTACTAAAACCGCATAAAATATTTCAAGTGACAAACAGAATTAAACATCGGAAAGATGTTTTGAAAAACGTTTTACGATTGCAAACATGTAGTCAGTTATTTCTCTTCGAAGAGAGGAAAAAACTGAAAACCAAGAAAATTGGAAAAAAATCGCCACCGAAAAAGTGAACACCAGCGAAACATACCTTAGCACCATAGCAACAACGGCGTATTCAAGTAAAGAAAAATAGCACACAATCACAGCGGCGAAAGAAAAGCATGCATTGATATCACATTAAAGCACTCTTTAAGAAATCTGCTACTCAGATGTATTTAAAAAACCTCAGAACATGAAGGAAAAACTAACCTTCTTGTGCGTCGATGCGGTATATAGGTACTTCGCCAAGCCACTGTCGAGTAGGTGCCACTCTACTACGTACAGATCGACGTAAACCATCCCCTCGTTCGTATGCAGCCTCTCCCATTTCTCCCTTCCGTTTTTCTCGCCATTTTCGACAGGATTTTATGCGAGGTTTCGAGAATTGTAATGTCTATTAGCCATTATATTTCGGTACTACAGCCATTCGGATGTACTACAAATAAATCCATTACGTACTCTGCCAGACGAACAGCAACCGCGCCCAACAAAAATTCCTTTCAACATATCGCCTACTCAAAGCTCTATAATGAATGCACGTACACGTGCATTTGTCTTGCTACAGCAGTAATCTATAAATCATCCAATACACACCGCCTTCATGTCGTCTCAATTCATTTTTTTCATTCTCAACCAGTTTTTGAAGTTATGATTGAGAACGACAAAATTCGGCGGACAAAATTATGAATAATAAAAGTGACCGAAATATAATGGCTAATAGACATTACAATTCTCGAAACCTCGCATAAAATCCTGTCGAAAATGGCGAGAAAAACGGAAGGGAGAAATGGGAGAGGAGGGAGGCTGTGCATATCAATATGTAACACTAAAACAACGGAGACGCAACATACCGATCTTACGTTTAGGCAAGTATCCAGCAACGAGTTCCTGACGCTTTCTCTCAGCTACCACGTGCAATGGCTCCTCAGAATGTGTGCTCGAGCAAGATGACGCCAGCGAGACACGTTGTCGAACGGCTTCTTGAAGGCGGGACATCGCTGACCACTCCTCCTCAATTTTCGGCGAGTCCAATGTTGCTACTGATTGATCCATTACTTAAAAACATTAGTTTTGGACAGACATGCCTGCTGCACCACGAGTTCCAACATAACACCACAGACTATGAGCTCAGAATAGGGATCGGTACATACACCGATCACTAAGTGACATAATTCCGGAATGCTGCAACCCCACGCCGGAATAGTTCAATTCTATAGTCGAAAAGGATGTTCAAAATCGTCGAAATAAGTGTGCTATTATTCCTAGCCAATTATAACTGGTAAAATGAACCATTTTAAAGATTTCTATCGTTTCAAAATAATTAGATCACAGGAAGCCCCTTCATTAGCATCTTCTGTTAAAAGCATAACGCCACTTGGATTAAAGTTCAAAGTGGAAACTAACATCTCGCAATCATACTCCGCCTTATTCGTTTTGTCGCACCGCCCGTCTTGTCACTCACGTCAACTTTTGGATCATCTTCAACTGATGTCATATAACAATGATAAAGAAGAATTTATACAACAAGAAATAACAAAAAACAAAAACAATGAAAAAGTCATAACGATCGTCAAAAAATACCGATAAATTTGGACGAAAATTTTTAAAAAAACTACTCTAATCTCTACTAATCTCACTTTAATCTCATCAAGCATGCTGCCAATTCTCAGCACTAATAAAAAACGACCGCACATTCTACCAGCACCGAACGCTAGAATAAATTTACGCATACCTTCTTCACGAATGCCCACTTCATCGGTTGATGCAGGCTCGGTTACAACAGACTTGCTAGCCTGAAATATCTTAATAAAGTACTAAAGCATATCTTCAGGACAAAAAAACTTAATTAACTCGGAAAGCCAAATGAATACGAAAAAAGGTATTTAGAAAAGTTTGATGTGGATAAAGCTGGCGACAGAATTAAGACATTAAGTGACAGCTGACGAATAAACCACTGCACTTATAATCACCCTTCCATCACCCGTTCGGACCGCTGCTCTCTTTTCACATCGAAACCCAAAAACAACAACTACCTGCTTCGTGTTATATTCTTCACCACTGTCAGCACCATCGTCGAAGTTCAACTTTGCAGGACTCGGCAAGGCGAGCCGACTCCTCTCACAACTGTTCAACGGTTGTCGACGATACACTAGTCCACAGGTAGCCATATTTCCCGCTAACATTCGACTCACATCTTGAAGAAAAAATAATAAATAAAACTGCCGTAAATGCGCAACAAACACTTCTCCATCCAGACAAACACAAACACTTCTCCAACAATAACTATGTGACAAAAAGATAGCACAAAAAGGCGCACCAGCTATATGTCAAATATTTCGATTTAGTCTGTTAATTTCATTATCTGTTAAGCAACGCGTACTTCTCTCGGATTGGCAAATACCATAGCGACTGTAGATAACTAATCACACTAAAATGCCCCCTTCATGCTTAAGGTAGCTAAAACGCTACCAAAGGCCAGTCTACATCGTCCTTCTCATGAAGCTGCATAAGTCATAAGCTAAAACGCTCTTCGTAACTGCCATCCATTTCGTGATTATCACCCATTCTTCTCGATCGCAATGGCCAAGAAACAACGTACAGCTTCGATGACGAACTCCAAATACTCAATAATCACATCCCAGATAAGAGGCACCCACAAAGTTTAATTAGTCCTCTCAGTATAGATAAAATAGCACATCATAGTCGAACAGCAGTTGAGGGCGAAATAAAACAAACCAACCGAAATAAACAGCTGGAGTTCTAAGTCCTGACTTCACAACACTGCCCTGACTCGCGAATGGCATCGAGCGTGTATTCTCCGCAGACGTGCTTGGACGAGGTGTGCCTCCAGAACGAAGGTAATCCTGCACCTTTGCAACAATTCCACTTTCGCTGCTTACCTTCCCAAGGTCATTAGTAGCTGCCGGGATACGAGAACTACTTGATGCTGGACGTAGAGATATAAGCGAAGCATGAGACGAAGAACCCCTTGACCTCTACAAAAACAACGGCCCTTTGCAGTAATTTATTCCTTCATATGATTATTAGGCAAATCTACTATCATCCAGTCTGGCCTATAGCGACCTCCAAACAGATCACCTACAGCTAAAATTCATTCATAAGGACAGACGTGATCATTTAAGCATAAATAATCTGAAACAAGCTAGCAAACTTGACTGATCAAACCAATCAAAAATCGATCAAACCATCAATCAGAAGAAAGAATACACAATCGGCCACTTTGTACCGACAAATTATGCAACGCAAACGTCCGTTGGTATAAAATTTGAGGCAATTGGACTGTTTTACATCAATAAATGCGAAAAAAAGATTGTTCGCGATTACTGAAAAATATACAAACCAGTCGCTGGTGTTCTCGAATGCCCATACTTTGACGAAGCAATTCTTGTCTTTCTACTTCCCGTCCACTGATTTCGTTAGCATCTTCGACTAGTTCCAAACTGCTACTCAATTCAGCGCCGTTGCAGGCCTCCGCTTTTAATTGTTCCATCACTTGCTCTGGATTGATGATCTTCTATAATCGAAATATTTAATTATCGTCAATTGCAAGAACACATCTCACATATTGTGATGAAATTATTTAGACGATTAATCGAAATAAATGATTTATTTAATTTATACGAATTTTCATTGTCTCGATCAAACAGAAACCCTTTCACCTATACCCTTCTAATGGAGAGCACTTTACATGAACGCTTTACCTTTCTGCACACGCATGCATGCGTATATAACGCACTCTGACATATTAACTTTGCATAAATGCGTCAACAGGACTCGGGAACAATAAAGGATGAACGCTTCTATAATTCTTGGAAGCATATAACTGAATTAGCAAAAATGTTTATTTCAACTGGGTATTTTAACGCAATAAATTAAATCAGTGGAGCTTCATTTGCAGGCAGCAATCAAGCAGAGTGAGTGAGGAGGAGAAGTAAAGGAAGAAAGAAGCAAAAAAGCTCGATTTTAACGAAGAATTGAATGCTACAACTCCCCTCACTTCCACCTCTATTCCCCAATCTCTTCGCCAATTCTGTCGAATCCAACTCCATCCCCTTTTCACAAATAATAAACTATTATGCTAACTCTTCCACGCAAAGTTCGTCTTTTTGGCCTCTTTGTAAATGGAACTGTTAGTCGGGCACGGCTCGTTAGTGACGAGTCTGAATTCGGTCCAACTTCCATTTCACTTGACATCATCGGTTAACTGCAAATAAAAAAGAATTAGTCATTTGTATTCAAAAGCACGGCGATACTTCAATAAAGCGCATCGTATAACAATATATAGCTCGAACCATAGTGCCCTACTTTTGAGGGATGTCTAAGTGCTCGGGCACTCATTCCACTCAACACGATCAATCAAGAACGCTACTATTTCGGACCGCTGTGAGAACTTATGTGGAGGTAAATGAAGAAAATGAACCGCGCTCGAAAATAAATATTGAAAACACTGTACTTAAAAGAGAATATATACTTAATAAAACAAAAAAGAAACAAGTTCACAGAAATAATCAAACGAGGAAATGCAAAAATAATAAGCGAAGATGTCACTGTCTAACAGCATCAATACGCTCTTCGAGAATACTCCCTCGCGCAACTATGTTCCACCGAGTCTAGTATATTAAAGCGTACCCCAGAACAAACAAAAGTCGTCTGCGACTCCAAACGCATGAGGATGCCTTTTAGAGCCTTCTATCGACGCCTTTAACCGCTAAGACTTTCACCTTCAAGCAAATATTGTCTGCAAATCCGCAATATTTACCAGCTCGCCTATATGTTTCCAATACCCTACCGCCCTCAATTAAGAAATAACAGGCAAATCCTGCCCTGTTAGTCCGTAAGCACACCATTTATGCGAAGAATAACTTGAAGGTGAAATTTGCCCGCGCAAACTGTTTTCGGTTCCGTTCCAAATTTTTCAAATAACATTCCGAGAATGGCAACACTTTTGGTGACTACAGCACGATCACAGAACACAGTCATTATTTTCACGGATTGAGATGTGTTGGAATGGGAATAGAAGCAGGAGGAGGAAGGGGAGAGGGTGAAGGGAAAGTTAGATACAGTTCGGTAACATTCTTGCACTAATGCGTAGTTTTTTATGTGAATCGGTTAATTGTCTGTTTATGTCGATTAAAGCGGGAATGTTACATTAATTGTATTATTTATTTCCGCCCGTGCACCGCAAATTATTGATCACAAATGTTGACCGCTTTTCATATCGCAGTTTCGAATTCATCGATAAGGATGTGTAGCGCATTAGGTGATCCCAAAGTGACCGCAACATTAATATGAATTGCTCACGTGATTTTCATTTATATGAAAAGGGTGATGAAGCCTACCATAGGTTGTGGTTTGATATACATTTCTGTATGTCAATTCGGTGAACCAACGGGTTGCATATATGAGAAAAGAATGGAAATGTGAAAATGCCCTCATAATTCGCTTTCGTTTCTATAAAATCGACCTATTTGCGGATCATCCACTTAAAAAAGCAATTGTAGCTTATGTTCCATTGATCCAAAAATTTCGTAGTTTAAAGTCTTTTGGAACAAACCTTTAACGTTTATTTCTAAAACATTCACTATCCTACTTTGAAGTATCCACATGATTAGAGATATTTCAGGTCTGAGTCGAAGTGTTGTGTTCCAATGAATCTACCATGTGTCTTTTCAATAGACCACGAAATACGGCGGCTAATTTCTCAAATTTTGAGCCTAAAACAGTAGTGTGAGAAAACTGTTATCGAATAGTTCATCGACGGCAGAAGCATTCGATGTAATCCCGACAGTTTTGGGAAATTCGTCGTCTAATTCAACTCGTCTGAACAGGTTTCAGATTTATGATTCGAGACAATTAACAGAATTAATTTAAGAAATTCATCGAGTTGACGAATTACTCTTGAGATATGAAGGTTTTTTCTTCTTTGTTGAAAGAAGTTTCTAATCGCTCTACGTTAGTCCTATGGAAATTTGAGGTGATGTCTTGATTGAGGTTCGTGTCTTGAAGGATCAAAGAGAGGATACATAGAAATCATGCTCGCTCACAAAAGTTCGAGTCGAAAAAGCAAGTTATTCGATGCACTTTTACGTGCTTTTACTTCGGGTTAACGAAAAAAGCTAAATGACTGTGGAACTGGCAGTAATATAGAGCCCTTGATTTCCGCTGTACTTACTTAGGTCTTTGCGGGTTGAGATAATCGAACGAATCGATATACGCAACATACACGAGTATCTGCTATGACGTCACCGTGATTTGCATTTATATAAATTTGTGCTGTGGCAGCATCACCACGTCTACTGGGTAATCTTGCACGGAAGTTTCGTAGGAAATTATTGTATTTATAAAGGCGCATAAGGGATGAAGTTGAACTTCAGGTAAAGTATACTTTTGCTCTTTGATGACAAATTTTCCAAGACTTCTCGAGGATCACATATAGAGCGTAACGTGAAAGCATAACAAACCACTCTTTGGGTTCTGTGTCGGAAAAACAGGCTTGCTGAGGCGGTAGCCCTCTCTCCCTGAGATTTTTCCACAAGTCGGAACCCCCAACATCCCGCAATGACCCTTTCGCGTTCTTTGTAGCTGACTTTAAGCGCTTGATGTGCGTACTGTTTTCCCACGAACTTATGATAGGTGAGAAACGGAAATGGTCAGTGAGAAATCGTCACCCGTTTCGCGAAAACGGATAACGGCAAATAAAAGATGACACCGAGTAGATCGAATATTGAGGATCGTTAAAGAGAACATTGGGAGATTTTAAGTGAAGTTATTGACAGTATTTAAGACAGTGTGAGGATTATTTCAACTGCGAATATGTGGCTTCTCAAATATTTTCTTCGAAGCAAAAGCTCAAAACGGCAAACGATATGAAAGATGAGCAGAGATAGAGAGACATCGTAATTCCAAATCAAGCGTTCGGAGGGCAAACATCGTAATTCCAAATCAAGCGTTCGGAGGGCAAAAGTGGGTAGTGGACAGGTGGTCTGTTTTGTGGCTATTTTTGTCTTGGTGTCTCTCGTAATTCAGGGATGACCTCAGTGAAGATGAGAAAGAAGGATCGATGCCGGGAGTAAGTTCCCTTTCCGCTCAGAATTTTGTTGTTGTTGCAAGATTGCAGGCATTATATTGTGTCATCCCTCTCATTGTTTATGTTATTTAGTAATGACTTGACGTATTTATGAATTCTACAAATGGTTAAACTTCTGAAACTGCTAATATCACAGCGCCGATGTGAACTCCTTTTATCTTCATCACTTGAAATATCGCCTGCTTCAGGTGTTGCTTATCAACGTGGAATGTGGGAAGTAGACGCGAGAGCCGCATATACATTGGCAGCGCGATCTCGAGGATCCTTTCTGTAAGTATGGCCGCATCGATGCATCGATATTAAACTGAGCCGAGGAGCTCCACTTGCGTTCATCGAATTCGATGATTCGATGATCAATTCGATGATCTTTAGTTCTCAGGGCAGTCTTCTTTAAAAACCGAGGTTGAAGCAGTCAGTGCTGCTGTTTTCCTTTTTTCCATGCAACATTTCTCAACAGGCTGTTCATGGCACTGCAGAAAAGGGTAGCAGAGAGACTGCTGAACATTCTAAAGGATCATCATGAGACTTTTCATCTACGACATCAAATCTCAACTGTCCTGCAAAAAATGACATGACAGGCATCGAGAAATGATAATGAAGCGTTGCCGATATTTTGCACTTCGCCAAGAGGCATTCACGTCGACCGAAAGTTTATCAAACAGATATGCAAAGCGACGCTTTTTACGGCATTTACGACAAATAAACATCGAACTTATCGTTTTATAGAATTAATCATTGAATCATGATGCATCAGGCAACATATGATGGTCACTGACTGTTATGCAAATTACAGGAAAAAAACGATAAAAGCGTTGCCATCTTCATGACGGCAGGCAATTCCACAGAATTTATGGACATTAAAGGTGGAAATTTTATATTTCCGAAATTGAGATGACCGGGAAAGATGCAAATAAAGGCTTTCTTTGTAAGTTGATGCAACTAGGTTGCCCTTATGCCTGGTTAGCGGGTAAATGGCACATTGCGTCACATGAATCATCTGTTCTTGGAATGGATGTTCTTTTATGGCAGTTCCATTATTGCCATTGCTTATAAGGAAACTAATATCCTCGAAGCTGTAGTAATAGCGTGCTCATGATCAGTCTTGAATGGACGGTTGTCGCCTACGATCAATGCTCAATCCTCACGCTAACCAGTTTTTGATTGTCGCAACGACTTCGTAACCAATCAATTAAACCAGAGCGTGTGATGTTTCAAATGCGCTTCCACCAAATCAGAGCACAAAAGTTGCCGCTCATGACGGCATTCTTCGAATAAACGAGGTGTTGTCTCCCGCCAAGTAAAAGCGCATTATGTCAACTTTGTGACCACTAAACGTTTATGTGCACGTGCGTATCTCTCGTACAACTCGAACTTCTGCTAGAGATGCGGAATTTATGGGACTACCCTCCTGTAAGTTGTTGCATCCACTAAGCAATTTCAAGAACATCTGCGAGTACTTATAAAGGAGCACAAAGATTCGCCTCATTTTACACGTCGGACTAATAAATAACGCTTCTTTTGTGGAAGATTTGCCGCTTACGACTAGCGTCCTAAAATTCGCATGAGAAAACCACTATTTCATAATGAGAAAAGAATCTAACAGAGGCTACTTCTTTCTATAACAAAAAAAAATTAAAAAAGACAAATTTGAGAATATCGGAAAGCTCACAAATATACATACAGCAACTTCTCGCAACGCACAAATCAAGAAAGACCACATAAAACAAAGCGAAACACTGCAATAAAGGAAGGCAAACGGCGCAAAATAACACTGAAAGATGAGGAGGGCCGCGACACAGCAATTTCGCTTAAATATACGTTTGCCAGGTGATCATTACTCCACAATAAAACTTGAACACCCAAAAGAAGGAAGTTATACTTCGGAATAACGGGTACTTGGAGACGCTCACATCAGTAATCTATCTCGAGCAGAAAATGCCTGGCTATGACACCATGTCAGAAAGCAATTTTACGCCTTGAAGTAAGCTGATGCTTTGGAAACCCGAAAATTCACGAGAATTATGGGAGCAAGAACGACACAACGAACTATTTGTTGGCAAGTCTCCGACTGTTGAATACTATCGAAGACCTGTATCATTCAGAACATATGACATACTCGGACTGCACATTGAGACTGCGACCATCCAAAGGAAACTTCGAAATGCGCTTAGTTATCTGATGTCAGACATGCAACAGAAGCCATCAATCGCAGAAAGCTCTTCGTTAACGGCTGCATGGAATTCGTTATCATAACGTTCTTCGAATGTTGCGTTACCGTCACGAATTGTGAAAGTGATGAAGTAATTATGATAATTTGATATGATAAGATCCTTTTTACGAAGATTCAGAATTTGCAGTATCGAATCCTCAATCTATAAACGAATCTTTTAACGCCCTTCCGAGATAAAACTGTTGATGATATCGGTGGGGAAATATATCTTCGCGAACAGCTCAACAATGCCCACTCCTGCATCTGCTAATCATAACCAACAATACTAAACTGCAGGCAAATGAAAACGAGTGCGAAACTGTGCTAGGAAAGAAAGCATTACTTGGGCTTTTGCAGTTGCACTTCCATACTCACCACAGCAATGAAAAAGAGGCGAACGGATGAACAAGAAAAACACAACAGCGCTAGAGCCAACACTACACAATCCTCTATTTTAGCGAATAAATAAAAACACTATAGAAAGAACAAGAACACTTTCTTCTTCCCTGTATTTCTATTTCATATACTCTCGCAGTACATGCGTAATGATGGAAAAAAGGAACTGCGTGCAAAATCTATCCTTAAGAAAGAAGTAAAAATCGTACAAAATGTTACCCCTGGACAGTGTTCGGCTCCCAGGTAGCGAATATTCATCAAGTAAGGATCGGGTACATCCAAAAACGATGAGCCATCGACATAATCCAAACCTCTGATATCCAAAAGACGTAGAGCACTACAACGAAATTTTTTCTCCACTAACTCAATAAAGATCAGTCATCCCCTTTGCTATCACTGTCAACCGTGATAATGATAATCTCAGTTAAGTGAATTCATAAATAAAAATAACTCAACCGAATTCGAAACAAAACCCTCAACACCAGTTACATTTTTTATTCCCTCAGTAACAAAGGGTCTCTCCGTAGATCAACTGGACAGTTATAAATACTATAAATAACCAACTTATTAATAACTACGTCAAGTTTTTTCCGCTGGTTGGTCTTCTGCATATTGAAATTCACTCTTTCGCATCACTCCGATAAAACAAATCAGCATTAAAAGGACCCACTTCAACTTCAACATTTCACTCAAGCTTCTTTTAGCTGTGGTCATTTTTGAACGGCTCCAATGATTACGACTATGAAAAAATTTAGACGCAACACAGATCCAATCCATGTAATTAGTTTGAAGGAAAAATAAAACGTTGATAAATAAATGAACTAAAATAGCATAATAAAGGGATTAATAGCTTACTGCAAACGTTGCACGATCATTGCGAGACCAACCTCAGTCACTGACCAACACCAAACCAAGCAGAGTGACTCAATGTCGGCACAGCTGAAAGCTCTCTATGAAAATTCCACAGATGTTTTTTATAAGGCAAAACACTGCATTCTTAAGACTTTTCCCAATTACCACAGTATCACAATTTACTTCAACGATGCCGTGTCCCATCTCCCCCCAATGATTCGAAAAAACGCTCCGCACGATAAGGAATCACACTTTGATATTCTCCTTTCGAAACCTCACCTACATCGTGCTACCATGATAAACCAGTTGATATTACTGACAGCCCAAAAAGAGAGACCTATATCGAGGAACATTATTATCCTTGGCGGTTTCCCGGATCAGAAAATTGAAGATTTTCCTCTCATGTGCAAGTGAACTTAACCATTTTTCCTCTAAGGAAATATGAAAGCGGCCTGCTTGATTATGTCAGAAATTGTTTTTTATATCACTCTCACCTACAACGTGTGAATGATGCCGAAAACTCCCACTAAGACATCTGAGTTCTTAAAGCTCTCAGTGCCCTTTGAATTTTCTGACTTCCGCTCACTTTTTTCAAGAAACGGGCCTCAATGCACACCTATAGATAGATAAATATACGCTATCTGTCTGATGTCTGAGTGAAATTTGATGCGCTCCTTTCTTTAGAAATGAATGTTTTGCCTACAACCTGGAAACATTTATCGTATTTGCCGTTTGGATCATTCTATCACTCGACGCTTCACCTTTTCTCAGATGAGCTCATAGTCATTTCGCGACGCCTTCTTTTGCTCATTTCCGGATTTTTCCAGAAAACTTCAGGATAACCAATTTGTAGCAGAAGTTCACAGGCGTGCTTAAATGACCATACTTTATGCATTAAAATATGCAAAACGAGTAGAGTGCGGTTTCCGTGTCAAAAATTCGAAATTTGCAAGAAAGCGCATTTAGCCACTCGATTACTTCGAATTTCTCTCTTCGAGTGCGCCCACACAATTCTTAATATCGTTATGGACGAATGAACTAATTTAAAAAATCTCACTTTGGCCTTAAACGCATTAAAAGAGACGTCTGCTGAATCGAAATTTCAAAATCACAGTTGCAATGAAAACAAATCTCATCTAATAACAGACTCGACCACATCTATAAATTGAAAACTCGAGGCCATAACTGCGGGAAAGGAGCTTTGTTTGTTCAACAATACCGCAAACTTTCCAATCAAAAACAACGGAAAAGATACTTTTGGGTGATGAGATCGATAATAACATCATTGACCGCTGGACATTCACCCAAATTGAGGAATTTCAAGCGCGATGGAAACTCGTCGCGTTTTTCTACATCACTCAATCTGAAGAAGTTGAATAGTCCTTCACATGTGAACTGTTGACCTTTCCGTAAATGAAGATGTTCCAGCTTTGATAACGTCTGAAAGAACCAATTTCACATTCTTATAACGAACACTGAGTTACGAAAATAAAACACGCTCAATCAAAATCAATCACATTTTTTTGACAATGCCAATAAATTCAGATTTACCAATGCCTTGATTTTGTTTAAAATGACCCCGATGGCTTTGAGGAATCAGCTAGAACTTTTTCGGGATGCCGTACGTTTAGACAAACACCACTAGAGAAAAGAAAATGATAATGAATGCTCCACAACGCACGACATTAGCTGGCTTTTAGACATTGCACAAACGAACTAAGTCACAACTAACATTTTATGCTTTTTTTTTGTATTTTCCGATGAAACTGAGCAAGAGCCGATTATCTTATACATATGTGAAAATGATGTTTTGATCTTGTAAAATTGGATCAAAGGAATTAACATTTGTCGCAAATACTGACTGGTATTTGTGGGCGAAAGTAGTAAATACAAAATAAATAAATGTTAAGAGAAACAACGATTGTCTTATATTCGATTACTTCCATCATCTGAGTGCGAAATTATCGAATGAAAAGTGGGAGAAGGAAGTGAAAGTGCCAACTATCCCGGCTATATGCACATTTCTCAGCAAATCAACATCTTGTGCCCATCTTTTCCTTACAATCACTAACGTATCAAACAACTGACCCAAAAACTCCCTTCAACTTCTGCAACATTTCCCTCCTCAACAGCTTTCGAAATTATCTATTATGGAAAAGGAGATTCTTCGAAGCATAGAATTCGCCAAAAAACTTTTCCCTCTCTACCGGTTAAATATGGTAAACAATCCTGATTATCTTCACTGACAATTTTTGAAAACCTTTCAATTAAACGTTAGAATTTTCCTTTTAAGATCTCAGTGCATCGACCCATACAAGTTGTACTCCATTTGACAAGCAGCGCTCTCTTCTAAAATAAGGCATAAACCAAAAATCGATTATGTAGGTGCAAGTGCTTCATAACTGCTAGACGACAAACCTTGACATAGCCTAAAGACAAGTCAGTGGCGCTCTCACAAAACGATACTGAGAGAAGTTTCAGATTCTGACAACAAGTCAGCGCCTGGAAACCCAAATCGTCCAGTTCCCATCCATCCAAATAAAGACGAGTCAATGAACCGGCAAACGGTGATGACACGAGGTAGGTACCTGCGCTAAAATTCGAGTCGATCAATGAATCACTTTCATAGGAAATTGGCAATGAGTCAAATTGCAGGTGGCCACATTTTTTTTTGGGTCAGCACACCTCCACAGAAATGAAGTTATGAGTTCCCTGCGAAGATGGATCGAACGAGCCTACAGAAGGATTAAAATGTCCATACTCAGAAAAGTAAAAACCTATAAAGCATAATGCCCGAAATATTACAATGGGGCGGCATTTAGATTGTTTTCGTGACCATAAAAACCTCCGCATATCTTTTTACTGGTAGGCACCTCTCACTCTAGGAACAATGCAATAACAAGTGCAAACTTCAAACAGAAAACTTTCTCCGTCGGAAGGCTGTCTATCATCCTTATTTAATTACTGCAACAAACATTTTCCCCGATTAACAGCGTAAAAATTGAAACATATGGAGGTGAACATCAACTCTTGGCCTATCTTATTTAAACATCTCATGAACGATCATAACGAAACGAATCTGAAATCTTTCAGCTGAAGCGAAACAAATATGGGGAAAATTTTACAAATCAATGCAAAACTAAATATCAGAAAACTTCCTCCAAATTCGTCCACGAACATTTCATGTAAAGCGTGATGAAATACTCCTCTTGCTGGCATTCGTCCACTCACGTATCCCTCCATATGCCGCTAATTTTACAAATAATACTTAAAAAGCAACCTGGTGGTTTACATCGATTTTCGGTCCACAAGAAGGAGAGCAGCACGAAGGACTTTACTTCGAAATTTAGGAACTACATTTTATTATAAAAGAAGTGACCCATTTCACTATGAGCCATATTTGAGATAATCTGAAAAAAGCGAAAGCGACTGAAGTTGCAAACCAATGAAAGAATATCCCGGGAAAAAGCCCGATATTTTCTAACGAAAACCTGTCACAGGAAAGCAAACGTTTTCAACAACAATTTACTGGCAACGCAGACTGTAATAATAAGAGTACAAAAAATATATTCGACGACATTTTTTTCGGTAAAGATTTCAAAAAAACTTACGGCCGACTTCTTTATGGAATTTGCTCTCTCAGAAGATGAAACCGATTCCGAGTGTTAACTCTATGAATGTCACTCGCTCATAAAAGACAACGACAGCAAGAAAAAGAAACACACAAATCGATGTAAACCACCGCTAACCGATTGTCAAGAGTACGGATGCCATCAATACTGAGCACTTCGAGTGGTCGTTTCATCGAACACAAAAGCGCATAGTCTTCGACCGTCATTGACGTACAATATGTGAGGATCAATTCGCGAAGATTTTTGAATCCCTCCACAAAAAGTACCGCGAAAACATCGCCACTCACCTGTGAACATGAAGTTTATCATTAATCTGGAATAGTGTTCCCTCTACGGAAAATGCATCCAAAGTTCAGTAAGAACACCGATGCATCACGCTGAAGAATATTCGTTAGAAGCAATATGGAGTAAACGAAAAAACACTAACAACATCAGTTTCTTTCAAAAAGATTTCAACCATCGCCACCTGATGCATTAAGTAGAAAAGGTGAGCCACATATCTGAATCGTCTTTGCTCATTGCGGTCCACATAACCGAAAAAGGAAAAATACCAACGTTGATAAGTCGCGAAATTTACGTCACACTTTCGAGACAATCTACCACTTGCCCGAAGTTCGAATATACTCGAAAAATGATTCTCATAAACTCAGAGCACAGCGCTCGTTCACCTCACTTCCATGCTATGATCAAGTGCATTATGTTAATATCACCTTTTCCAACTGTTCAAGATTGAGTCGCTCCACATTAGGAAAGCATCGCATCATAAAATATAGCACACTGAGCGTTAAATCTGAAATGAACAATACTCTATAGCGAAAATAATAAACTGCTAAAGAAATTACGTTCAGAGTTAGTCGCCATATCTGATCTCTATCACTGGTAGCTGCCGATTTTCATGCAGAAAATTGAAAGAGCTAAAACTACAACTAATAGTAAATCAACATATTAAAAGTGAATTGAACCTGTCCAAAATGCAAAGTAAATTAGCTTTTATGCCTCCCCTCTCCTCTCTCTCCTCTGCGTCGATTCCACTGAGTAAATTCGACTAGCTTTTATGAAGGATGAGGAAACACGGGAGGGAACAAACGGTGGAAATAATGCCATAGTAACCCCTCTTAATATTTTTGAAGCACATTTTTGTATGGTAATAAAAGACAATAGAGGTGCTGAGAAGATTACATCTAAACAAAACCATCATAAGTTAGAATAAGTAAATAAGCAACTCGGAGTTATTACATAATATGATCAGTATTAATCATTTGAACCCCTCGCGTGGGAAACGCAAAAATTCCTCGACCGCATTATTTCGATGAGATATAAAGCTTGACCAATCACAAATATTCCCAAACCTTTTCGCTCCTCATTCCGACACAACTGCAAGATTAGATTTTAAAAAATGCTGAAGCGGAAATAGCAAGGATAGGACAGTGGCAACCAACTCAACAGCTTGCGTTAAGTAAGAAACAAACTTGGAAAAAATCCGATATCGAGCAATTTAACAGACGGCATCACCGATGGGAACAGATCGATGAATTGCTTCTCTGTGAATGGCTCTGTACACGAAATGGTGATACATAACTTCTGGATCCAAGGTCCCATCTGCAATATTTCATTACGGTATCAGTAGATGTTTAATACTGTCTGATGCCATCATTACCACAAATAATCACTGATCAAACACTACGCTGTGGTATATTGCCGGATGAATGCCCCCATGAATCACAGATGAAAGTGTGACTGACTACAACCAGAGACGGAAGTAAGGGAAGCAGAAAATAAGAAAGGGGAGGGGGAGATGCCAAGCTGGGAAGGGAATGATAGGAAACAGCCGTAAACATACATGAGCTCATTTGTAAATCCTTGGATAAATGTGCACTTCCCTGAATCAGTCAACTTCGTACTAGGGCGGAGTGAATAACAGAAGCATGAAGCATAAATGTTCCCTCAATATTCATACCCACATAATCACAACATCGACTAGTGGTCTTAATTTACGAAAACTTCATACTTTATAGCTTCTTCAATAACTGGTACATCCTACCTGATGCGACTGAAACATAATAAGGGTTCTATAACCTGTGCGAGGGATTCATAATTCACTAAAATGAATACTTTTATTTCAATAGAAAATAAATTAAAACCTTGCAAATCTCCAGCTAAACGATAAACTTTAAACAATAAAATACGAACCTGGTGGAGGAACTCGGAGACGGATTTCTTGCAATACGGTGGATTGCCTATAAATATTCTGACCTCTCGCCAAAGGTTGCGCGACTTTACAAGTTGATTCCATTTCCTCGAGAGTACCGATAGATTGCGCATTCTCTCCACTGGATGAATATATTCGATTATTTGTAAAAGAATCATATCCGGAAGATCCTCCAAAACGACCGCGTCCCCATTTTCACTCTGCAACTGTTAAACTGACATATCTTCAAGAGAAATGCTTACAGTGCACTAATTCCACTTATTTATTGCAGATCTCGAAACGCAGCACCAATATCGCTATGCAAAGAAGGTTGTGATATGCGACTATGCTACAATGCGTTACTAACCGATCATGGAGACGCACCAGAATCAGGCATTACAGCTGCAAAAACGGCAATCACGATGATAGAATGTATTATGAGGAATACAGCTGGCTTATTTCTATGCCCTCTGTCTGAAAGCTCTATGTGCGAAAATCGGTTCAACAGTGCAACGAATAATCATATAGCTTCATTAAAGAAATCGACATTTAACAACGAAGCTAGTACGGGAGCACAGTTTATTAATAACAGTTGTAGCCACCTAGATCAACAACATTACGAAATTCACTGCACACAGTGACCACTTATCGCTGTAAACCGTTGTAATTAACTGCCTTCTTTGCACTTCGTTTCGAAAGCATGTTTCACGTGTCATTCCGCCTAATGTCCCTGCAGGGATACATTCGCACTCGTCGGCCCGCCCGCCGCGTAATTCCCCTTCGACTACTATTGAAATTATTTCGTCAAACATCGTGCAGTATTTGTCGTGAAATCACCTCTTATCCCACACTTAAACTCGAATTATTAACCTCAACGAGAATTACGCACTCTCGAAGATGCTAAGAAACTTTCATACATTTTACACCTGTAGGCATTTCTCATTACCGTTGAATAATTCCACAAAAAAATTTCATACCGCCCTCACCGCTCGACAAATAACACAGATCATCCCTACTTCCGCTCGTTTTAAAAGCAACGAAGGAGAGATCCCTACTTAACGCCACCGTTCCCCTTCAAATCTCTTTTGACACTCATGAGTTACCCCTTATCAAATGCGTACGTCGATAGATTGCAGTGTAGGCATCCTTGACGATACTATCTTACATTATCCAACAATGATTCAACGTAAACTAATCACCTACTAGCTTTACCTGTTCGAATATTATAAGTCAAAATCAAACAAGTCAATTCAAAAGAGATCGATTGTCGTCAACTATATAACAAAAGAGCAATAATCAAACACCTCACTATTGGAAAGAGCAACACCGAAGTACTTGATGGTTCTAGAGAGCATTTCCATTCCCACAAATCTTTTAGAAGTGCGCAGCCTGCCACCGTCGTACCTCTTCGTATAACAACAAATTACCTTTAAGCAAAGGAAATACGATCCACTTTTGAAGTAAATAATCCCTCAGATATAATTTCGCTAAACACGTCAACGTTAAGCCCACCAAACTGTTACTGCTGCGAACGAAAACCGAAAGAACAATGAAAGGCGACAACGTTTCACGCTGATTCGACGAACCGAAAAAAGCAATTTCATAGTGCACCTCACAACGCGATTCATTCGGCGCTATCTGCATACTGCTGATCGGCGACATGATATTTTCCGGCTCGGCAATCAACGTGGAATCGGATGGAAATTCTTTAACTGGATAGGCTTCATTAATACTACATCCCTTAGAGCAACGTGGATACCTGTAACAATACTCTTAGACAATGAAGCAACTGAGGTCAACAACGAAAGCTGTGCACAAGAAAACACTCCTAACTAAGTTGTATTCTTAAGCGCTAAAAGCGAATAATTTCGAGGCTTTGACAGATACGTTTCGTAACGATTTCCTTTTTTTCCACTTGTGCTTCACATCTATTTTAATAGAACAAGTAAGAAGGTACCCGGTGGTTATAAGCTATAGCACAACGTTTTACTTCTAATATCTCAATTCCGAGTGATTTTACAGGTAGGTGAAAGTAGAGAGGTTCCATAAACTTTATATAGAACGTATCATCAAAAAAAGAGACGTGAGCGAATAGCTGCACTAATCGAAATATTCCAGCATCATCGGTCAACATTTACTGCCACTTGCTGGCTTATAACACCTCCAACTTCAATAAAGAATGCAAATAGCGCAAATTGTGCTCCTTTCACCGGGATGGCTCTCCACTTGTAGTGTTATTACTTTCTACGTTAACAAATAGACAGTAGGCATTAAGTGATTTAGCAGATGAAAGTTCCTTAGCTTATCCATTTTGGAATTACAGGATCCTCACCATTATCGGATAACTAACCGACAACGTTTGATAATTATCGAATTATCGCCCTCAAGAGCTTAAATTATCGGAAAATACTAACAGCATTTGGTCTAATACTCTCTTCTCATTATACACACAAATTTGACAACGCAATATAGCCATCTACGGTTATTAATAAAGAGCCCTACCCGTCAGCATAATTTGCGATTATCGTTAACCGAAGCTTCTTGCAAAATCTCTTTCCGGCAAGTATTGAGAACTTCAAAGTGCAACTTTTAGATGAAAAAATTCACATCGGTTGGAAGCGAACAAACCATTCCGTGAACTTCCACTGGTGTCGTTCGGCCAACTTGGCCTCATTAATAGGGAAGGTTAAATCGTGCGAAGGTTTGTTCGGATCTCCGGTGATAATATCCTGTGGTACACCAACGACCACCACTTCAGCTCGACAAGCCAAGCTCGCAGTCTGTTGAGGAAATGAAATTGAAGCGGAAGAAAGCGATCCTGGTAGGTCAAATGTGACACGGCTTAGGCTTTGCCTCCCACTAACGACGCTCACCTCTTCGCTATTAGCAACTTCCATCGGGGAACCCACACTGCAAAAAAAGAATCCAAATTCAAGGTATGCTGTCAATAGTGTTCTCATGCAAGTTTCCCTCCACACGACTTACAAATGCCGTTGTTAGATTATCGTCTATGAATGCCTTGTCTAACCTATAGGAAGTAAATGATTCTGTGTTAGCTTCCCTGACGGCGATTATAATTTGTACTAACAGTGGTGTTCACTGATGACTCCTGACAAACTGATAGCCCCCTCGAGACAATTCCGATCGAACGGATCATATTAAAATACAATGAGAAATACATATCTTTCAATTCAGAAATTATTCAACATAGTCATTAATTGCTGAAGAAGTAAAATCTGACAGCAATCCTACAAAGATAGGGCGTTTCGGTGAGCACTTCATAAATGATAACACATCAATTCCCACTTATATCCTGACAGAACCAATGAAAAGTGGAAGGTTATTTTGTAGGAAAATAAGATGCCAATCTATGCCGCATCAGACTCCATCGAAAACCTATACTCCTGCGAGCATGTTTCGCTGACCACCCACAACAAAGCACCGACTAGCCTCTTTGCTTCAATCATCGACAAATACTTCGTTATATAAATGAAATATTCCACTACTACATTAGTTAGTGGGTTCTAATGCGTGGAGGTCGTACAACTAGATCGGCGTATCATCGTTGCTGTTCAGACAGTCCGCATCTCATCGTGCACAACAATCGCCGGTTCGATTTCTGTAGATCCTGTGGGTGTTCTCTGCGCCACGAATGACGTTCAAATGGAGGCCTAACGTCCAGTATTGGCTGCCTCAAAAGTAACTGTTTTTGTTCCGTGCTTCGAGTGTCTCGTAAACGGACCTAGTCCAACAACTCCATAGAAAGAAAGGAAGTCTTCAACGAGTCCGGAGAACCTCTTGGTCCCCATTTCGTCTTCAGTCCATTGTTGCAGGTGGAATGGTGAATTTAAACAGCTTAAATTCTCAGCTCAGCGTGCCGTCTGTAGGAAAATAATTCATTAATGTGTTCATTACGCACTGCAGCCCCGCTAGGCTAAGCAGACCCAGCAATATTTCAACACCTCTTCTTTTCCGGGCCGTAGCCGAAGACTTAAATAGGCAGCGATCGTGCTCGTTAGTTAGTGTTTGCGTTACTCATCGCTGTGTGGCTCTTTGCGCTTAAAAATAAACGAGCTCCGTTGCTTCGCTAGAGGAGCCATTCGAGTCTGTCGCAACTTTCTTCGTTCCAACTTAGGAGGATGTTTTGCCCACTTCGCTCAAAAGTACCCGTAATGCGTTATGCCGTCAAAGACACAAAACCCATGACCACACTGACACCACGGATGAGAGCCCCCAACACACCCCACCAAGATATAAATGCGTCAACCAATATTCCAACCACATAACAAACAATACACTGAGACCGATCCGCACGTCATGCCTATCAGTGAGGGTTTGATTGCACTGAAACTTGGACGAGTTGCACCGAAACAACTTGGACGAGTTGCACCGAAACAACTTGGACGAGTTGCACTGAAACAACTTGGACGAGTTGCACCGAAACAACTTGGACGAGTTGCACCGAAACAACTTGGACGAGTTGCACTGAAACAACTTGGACGAGTTGCACCGAAACAACTTGGACGAGTTGCACCGAAACAACTTGGACGAGTTGCACTGAAACAACTTGGACGAGTTGCACCGAAACAACTTGGACGAGTTGCACCGAAACAACTTGGACGAGTTGCACCGAAACAACTTGGACGAGTTGCACCGAAACAACTTGGACGAGTTGCACCGAAACAACTTGGACGAGTTGCACCGAAACAACTTGGACGAGTTGCACCGAAACAACTTGGACGAGTTGCACCGAAACAACTTGGACGAGTTGCACTGAAACAACTTGGACGAGTTGCACCGAAACAACTTGGACGAGTTGCACCGAAACAACTTGGACGAGTTGCACCGAAACAACTTGGACGAGTTGCACCGAAACAACTTGGACGAGTTGCACCGAAACAACTTGGACGAGTTGCACCGAAACAACTTGGACGAGTTGCACCGAAACAACTTGGACGAGTTGCACCGAAACAACTTGGACGAGTTGCACCGAAACAACTTGGACGAGTTGCACCGAAACAACTTGGACGAGTTGCACCGAAACAACTTGGACGAGTTGCACCGAAACAACTTGGACGAGTTGCACTGAAACAACTTGGACGAGTTGCACCGAAACAACTTGACGAGTTGCACCGAAACAACTTGGACGAGTTGCACCGAAACAACTTGGACGAGTTGCACCGAAACAACTTGGACGAGTTGCACCGAAACAACTTGGACGAGTTGCACCGAAACAACTTGGACGAGTTGCACTGAAACAACTTGGACGAGTTGCACCGAAACAACTTGGACGAGTTGCACCGAAACAACTTGGACGAGTTGCACTGAAACAACTTGGACGAGTTGCACCGAAACAACTTGGACACTGTTGGACGAGTTGCACCGAAACAACTTGGACGAGTTGCACTGAAACGACGTCACCACCACAATTTGAATGCGATAGCAAGTGAACGCAGCCCCGCGCCATGTTTAGCTCGTCTGAAAGCGACGACACGTTCCATCGGACGTTCGAGATATGGATGTTGGAGTTGAAGGATGTGCCGAGTGAACTTCGTCATCTTTCAAGTTTTATCACATTTCGAGCTTACATTAACAAGCGCCGAGTCTTCTTATCTACTCGATTGTGGCCCTAGAAGGGTAGGTGTGTTCAACTTGCTGATCACAGCACACTGTACTCGATAGAGTTTTCCGTGCCACTGAAACAACCTGAGTGCAGCCGGCTATTCTCAGTTCCGTAATTTCTCAGTTGAACTCATAAAACGTTTCATCTATTCCATCAATCGGCGAAAGCAATACGACCTCATCGTATTCCTCGACGATTCCACTCGTTCTACTCTCATGCATCAGATTCCAGAAGAAAGACGACTACCACCATTAGCTTCATTTCAGGTCCAACATTTCTCCGTTCGTGATGAATCTCTAAAGCTGCACCGGAGTTATAAATGAAACTAAAATATAGAAGTAATCGTAAAGAGCATCTTATCGTAGCATCGATCAGTGGTGTGACACCTTTGAACGTAATATTCGCATGGAAGAAATATGCACATGAAGGTTGCCAATAAACAACTAAACTTCCATCTTCAAAGAGAACATATTTCGGAAGAATATTGTTTATTAAACGTCAAACAAGCACGGAAAGAACAAACGAGATGTCATCATGAGAGGCAATTCTGGTGGACGATACAAACACAGCTTTGGCCAATTAATACAGGCCAAGCATGCGAATTCGTCCATCGTGCCCCACTACTGAATACACAAGCCGAAATAAAAAGACAACCAACCAGGCTCACAGCCAACAATTCAACCCCTCTCAACGGGGTTTGCTCTATAAACAGCTTTCTGTCGTAACCACTCTCAACTGAGAGCCCTTTTACTATTTGACAATTTGCCGGTAAACTCGTACTTTCCGAAAAGCATCGTTGAAGAATTCTAATTTTAGTCTTGAAGTGTGAGGGGGACCTTTAAAATTCCATGAAATCCATAACAGCCTCAAATATTCAACACAAAACATGAGAACAAGAGAATCTTCTATGCGCTGAAAAGATCCCTGACGCCTTTCACGAATATGAATGGTTGAATAATGGGCGCACCGTTCTACTGAATACTTGCATTTGCAGAGATATTTCCTGCAGATGAAAGGGCGGCTAAAAACACAGGTAGGAAAACTTCATCACTTCTCTAAACAGACCCCCTCCCTCCTCCCCTTTGGCATCCCCGCACTCTCTTCGTCTATAGGACTCAAACTTTCGACCGTAAAACATTTCGCCTTCAACGATCCCGTAAAAGTTGGGAATCATAAGGATGAGTGCCGCTTCCCGGCAATCAAAAGATGCAATTCCACAACACGTGAAGAAATAAAAATACTCCACAAAGCCGTAGAAATCTTTTATTGAGTTGTCGACTCGTCGTCGAGTTTCCTCACTTTCCCTCTCATCTTTCTTCGTCGCTCATATAACGCCCATCAGTTTTGCAGCTCATTCTCGCAATTAATTCCGATCTCACCTCGAATATGTTAGAATAAATAAGAATTCTCCGAAGAAATCAACTCACCTAAAAGTTTCTTTCAGCAATAAATTCCTCACCTATCTTTTCTAAGCAGCAATCAATTTACTAGAGAAGATGAAGCTTTGTATTCCTCCAGCTGATCAAACTCCACAGTGAGGAGCTTTCTATAAAAGGACCCATTTCTACTCCCTACTAGAATGAGGACATTTAAAAAATATACATGGAGATTATATCACATTCAAAGATTAGCAGCTCACACAGCTTATTCGCCAGGAAGGAATCCGCATTACACAAAATAAGCAACTCGGAAGACAGCCCACTATGTAAGTTATATCCATTCATTCCACTCCATAACTTTCGTCATCCATAAACTGAAACAATTCAACACATCGACTGACCGACCGACAAGCTGAGAGAAGAGAGGAAGTGACGCCGATGAAGCAATCTGGTGACACACTACCCTCCACTTTCCAGGTTATTTTGCTGCAAATACCCGTAGAACGACGCCATTAGACTATTATCCCCACCCCCTTCACATTATTAGATTTTTCGTCTCATATTCATCGATCTCGTTGATATTCACACCCTTACTTAGAAGCAATAGCGATGGCCGCGCTCGACGAAAAAATATTGCATAACTCCCTTTATTCACTGACAGCAGATTTCGGATAAGTGGAAAGGAACGATGCACGTGTAGAAGGGGGGAGACATCGCTTTTTAGTTACTTATCCTTCTTTTCATCTTTTCCTTGCTCCCGATCACCCCACTCAGATCCTTCGTGCTCGTTATCTCGATCCTTCTTCTCCCTCTCTTTCCTCCTTATTGCTCTTCTTCTTTTCTTTCCCCTCGTCGCTTCCCTCTTCTTTCTATCGCGGGGCTTCGAGAATCTCAGTGAATAAATCCTCAGAAATCAAAAATGACTAGCCGTCAACAGAACGAAACTTGACACCTTTCCTTCGATAAGAACACAAATTACTCGTAAAGCATATCCCATGGACGTATTACCTGCTCGATGCCCAATCCTCCTCCAGATCTTCGAGAGGAAGAAAAGTATGTGGCAGTAGTCATCCAATGTAAAGAATTGGGTGAACCGCGGATTCCTCTTTTTGAAGCATTTCGGCAAAGGATACAACATCGAGTAACGTTTGGAAAGTGCTGAAAAGATCGGATGCAGCTTCATAAACTGTCTGTACGTGCGAAGCTACGCACAAACGGCCACGAAATCCATCTTTCCTTAACGGCTTCAAGGATCTCCCCTTACGTGCACCGACCACAACTTTCTTGCTACCTGCGACGTGGGCACACCACACTGAGGGTAACGGATGACAGATTGCAGGGAAATATTCTAAGCCGTTGCCTGGCCAGACAAGAAGAAATTCGATGCCTAGCCAAGAGGATACGCTGTCAGAGGCATCCACTTGCAAAACAGTATGCACCCTTACTGTTTAAAAAATGATGACAGTGACCTGATCAACGTAGAGCGTATTGTCTGCTTATTTCAATAAAAATGACCTCAGCTAATCAAAGTCCCAGAGATGGCGAAAAACCGATCGAACTGAGAGAAAAATTGGTACAAACGTACTAAGAATCACTCGTTGCAGCAGGATCTTTCATTTATAAAACGCTTCAAAACATGCTTGCTTCCAATAATCACGAAAGAGAAGAATTACTCTCGTAAGCTGGGCCACTTCCAGAGCGATATCTGCGTGAAGAACCGGATTCACGTTCACGATCACAATCTCTGTCGCCTTTACCTCTATGCCTGTCTGAATCTTTGTTATGTTCATCACGATGCCGACGCCGCGATAACCTGAAAATGAGCTCTTTTTCGAATGCTGCAAAAAACTATCTCTATTACGTGGGAAATATGATAAGCCAGCCGGATACTGTTAGCAAATAAGAGTTCACGAAATAGCCGTTGAACGATCGTCGTTCATGCTACCATTCACCTCTTTGGCTACTGCTACGATGCTCAGGTCTATATAAAGTTGACCCTTTGCTCCATCAGAAACTATATGTGAACTCTGTGAAGGACTAATTTATAGGTAAAACCATATTAGCATAATGTTTCAATCACAAAATGGAATATTTGTCTTAGAAGCATTGTTGAGAATTCGATGAAAGAATATTTCACTATCATCTTTGAAGATGATGAAGAAATGAATTATTCAATGAACCGTAGAAGAGAACGGCGAGCAAAAACACTTCAAAGCCACAAAACCATAGCACCTCGAGTTTTGAAGAATGAATAAGAAAGAAAAAGGTGTAAATATAAGGAAGCTGGATGCCCTTTTTTGCATTTATCGCCGCAAGCTAGCACAGCAATCATTCAAAACCTCCTTCATTCGAGAAACAGGCAGAGAAAAACTGTAAAATTGGACGAGAGAATAAAATTTGCACTCGTAAACGATTAATTTCGTTTCCCTTCGAAGTTTCTCAAGAGGAAATGTAAAACATCTGAGAGCAAAAACTTGAACATTATCGTTCATATGAGATATCAGTGGAAAATTTCCTTACATCACACTTGAAAGCTGCCATCAAATATAGCGAAACCGCGACAATCGGGCAACCGATAAAAAACAAACATCATAGCATCATGGTTGAGGAAACCAAAGGTAGCATAAGCATAATAACGCGGTACTGATCGTCAACTTTCATTGACTAAACACCCGATTCCAGGATGTCGAACGCAAGAAAAAATTTGTCGGATGATAACAGTCAGTAGCACTCTTCTGTTCCTCTCGCTGTCCCCACTCTCTTCCCTCCTCTCCACGACGACTCTTTCTTGATCTACTCAGCCACATATGAGAAGAAATACTCACCTTCTTATTCTCATAGAGTCGATGCTGAATTACAGCCCTGAATGCATTCGTTGAATCTGCATGTGATAAAAGGTTTGGAATTTGAAGTCTCTTCCTTTCCATACTCGAAGCTCGAGGATGGAAAGATGAGTTCATGTTCGAGGACAAACGGAATACTCGAGAGAATCTGACTTACGTGGAGCTTTTCTTTCAGATGGCCGGATGCAGATTAGCACCTGAAAGCTGGTTGAAAAAGATTGCGACCAGACCCACTAATGTCATCCAATAACACTTGCAGGGTGTAAGGATTGTGCTATATTCTCAATAATGGCAAAGATACTGCCAAGATGAACGGATCCTTTCCATACTCACACAAAACTGTTTCACTAAACCAGTTTTGGCGTTATACGTTCATCAGAATGACTTTGTGTGCTTCAAAACGATGCTATCGAGATTGAAGCACTCTTAAGCATATTTGGTCTCGTCATTGCAAAGAACCTTGCCTATATAAATATTTTTAATTTGATCGACATATATCGACCATAAGCAATAAAACTTCCATTTACCTAGTCTTTCTGAAATAAGCAGTTCTCGCTACATACAGCTGAACGAATGCCCGTTGCACTAAGGTATACCTAATGTGATTAGATGTCTATACCCATCCCATCTACGGAGATGGAGGAAAGGCCTTAATGGAACGAGATCAAAGCAAGTGAATTCGATGCAGCAAGGTGATGCGCTCTGTAAACCGATTCGGGGAAAAGGTCGCTTCAGCTTTCCTCGATCATCTTGAAAACTTCCATGTCTGAACAGATAATTTGCCTCTGAAAAGATGAAATGCTACAACTAAATTCATTAGCAATTAAAGTTAAATGAAGAGAAAAGAACAGGAACATAAGGGAAGGAGAAATAGGCAGCCTGAAATGAAACAAGAACATTGAAGAAATACAGTTAAATTCCTATAAAACAATACGGCTCTGAGTGCATTATCATTATTGTTAAAACATACGGCATTCAAGCTTACAGATGTTATCGCTGGACTAACGGCTGAGTTTTCCCATGCACGGAAGATTAAACGAGCTCATTTTCATATGAGCGCCACGAGGGCAGAGTCACTTTGCATAGCTTAGCTAAGCAAAGGTCGCATGAAGGCTAGAGCTAAGGCTCGTCTCCTGCCCATGGGATTGTCTACTGTTCAACTTTATCGTTGTTCCGCTTCAGACAAGAATATCGGTTTGTTGCGTAACGAGCGTCCTCGCAACGAGGGTTTCGGTCATAGCTGATCGGTAGGATGAAGCAAAGAATCTCATGGATTGTTTTTACAGCCTACCGCCGAATAACCATCGCGAAGAGACGACCTGCATTATTTTGCCTCTTAATCTCCTTCGTGGGACCTCATAACTTCATCCACTGAAGTGCGACTGGAAGCCGGACAAACAGGGACTCATTATTGGCGAATGCAGCTATATTGACTGAAGTAACGGAAATAAAACTACGCAGAGATCTGAAATCGAACGACGTTACCGTTCGATGCTTTCCCTCAGACAACATAAGTTTTCCAGAAACCTTCTGAGCGCCGGTTTAGAATAATCGTACAATAAGATGATATATCCGAGGATCACCTACCGGTTTTAACCAAATAAATCGACAACGATAGGGTTCCACCTGACCCTGCACAAGAATTTTTTCATCCGAGTCGTACCAACCATGAAAGCAGCAATGTTCAGATCTCCGCCAAGCTTCATTCTGTCGCCGAATGCTCTGATTATTCAACATCGTGTCGGAAATTCTTGTGCGACGCATAGCCGCTCCTATGTCTCGCCGTAAGAGCAGCATCATGGATGACTGCATAGTGAGCGTGAGAACCACTGTGCCTAGGTAAGAAAAAATTACTTATGGAAGGTTTCAATAACAAGGCAGCAGATCGAGTGGGTTGCAGGAGGGGTCAGATACTGAAGGAATATAACAGGCTAAAATCATGTGATTACGAAGTGCAAAATCCCACAGAGCCCAGTTCGGTGTCAGCACGCCTTCTCACCAGCAACCAGAAATATTTCCAGCGCTGCGATCGTGAACTGGAATTGTTGCGTCGTGTCGAATGAGGGGTGGACGAACTTGTTGCAGCTGTTAAGTGGGCACAGTTTGGACTCAAGCCACTTCATATGCTGAGCAAAACTGCTTCTAAGGCGGCGATTAGCAGGACGTGCAGGCCTACATCCACATCATTTTCTAGAAACAATATGTATTCAGTAGCTGGAAAAGCCTAGAAAATAATGAGAGTGAAAAGGCATTGAAGGTTTCTTGCATGTGAGCAGTCCAAGAACATCGCCCTTCCTTTCCTATCCCTCTTATGCGCTTAAGTTGTCGTGTTAGTGAAGGTGTGAAAATGGTCAATATTTTTGAGTATATATTAGTTTTTTCCCAAAGGTTAGTGAATAAATAACGTTATACAAAAAGAAGAAGAAAGAAAACAAAAATAAGAAAAACAATCGTCTCTGGTAAAAACTTAGACCTACGTCCCTGTTGTTGATCGCTGTCGACTGAGTCGCCGCTCGTTGTCCGCAGTCTGCCGTAGTCAGCTATGAGTCGACGCTTGGCGTTCCCGATCCACCGTAGGTCTGTCCCTCTATCCACTGGTGTCGGTCCACCCGTGACCAGCGTTGGAGTCAACGAACCCAATCACTGGCCTTCCATTTGCTGCGACCGACCTCAATCCAATTTTTGACGCTCTCCACTCGTCAGTGATCACTTTCACAGCTTCCGCCAGTTACTCGCTGAGAATACACTTGCGCTGAGATGGGTTCGTTTTTTCAATACCGCCATGCAATGACCCGTGTGCACCCAGCCACTGCTTAATAAACCACATCTCAAACTCAGGAAATTAATCCTTTATTGCTACATTTAGATGATAGGACGCGAAGTAGCACTTCATTTTCACTACATATACAAGGAGATAAAGCGAAAAAAACTCAGTGGTATTCTACAAGTAACAGTTAATTACAGTGAGACACATAGACACTGAGATCAACTCAAAGCCGAAGAAATTCCAGGACATTCTACAAGATCAAGATACGCTTCAGTTATCTAATCAATAGACGTCAAGTGGGGACACTTCGTCTTCCTCTCAGTGATACTCACAAAGGGATAAATCAAAATTCGAAGAAATCCAAGTGTTCGTTTAACTTTACTACTCAACTAAAAGGGTACGCGTACACTATCAGACATGTACGAAAGGCAAAAGGAAGAACAAAAGAACATCGAAGCGAACGTGTGGCACCTCAGATTCAAATCCCTGTATTGCCGATCCTTTGGGGTCGTTTATATAGCCCTCTTGTTAACATCTTCAGATCCTTTTCGCCCGTCCTCTTCTACAGTGCTCTTTTGACCTTCCTTCTAGATTCTTCTACCAGAGAATGATGTTGGTGCAATCCTGCTGACAACACTGCAGCGTCTGGCGCGTTAAGGCATACCGGTGAAGCAAATGCAGCTCGTTTATTTTGAGTGGGGGAATAATAAACATACCTAGTGACCAGCATTAAGGTCATAGCATGATTATATCTCCGGCTACCGTCTCGAAATCATGGTATCTTGAGATACCAATCAAACAAGTGTGAGCATGCAATCTGTTATACGAATGAAGATCTCCACGATTACTGCGATCGCAAAACCCTTCTGATCACAACGGATCACTCGTTAACACTTTCGAGGAATTCCCCTCCAGTTAGCCCATCATAGGTGGAATGGTTCACTTGAGAACTGGGCCATTAAAGATGGATAAGACGGCGAACATTCAAGAGGTTGACAAGGGCGCGCGTTAGTCAGAAATTTTAGTCCACCATAGAAGCATGGCCACAGTGGCACTGAAAGCGATAACATTACTCATCCACAGTTCCTTCGACTTGAGTGCTTAGCTCACGCGGCGATCCCAGGTCACGTTTCAGTGCCGACGTTACATCGGCGATTCAACGTCTTTTTAAGTGGTCCAGCAAACCGTTCCTTGCAAAGTCGAGAGATTCATTTAACACGTTTAGTGCATATAACGGTGCTATCAATTCCTCCTTGAACATTGCCCATATTTTTTGTGGTTTGGCAGCAGTTAGAAGTGATAAAACTGAGAGATGGCAATTTGCGAGAGATGAGGCAAAACATGTGGCGCAACTTGAATGCGCCATTCATATGTCATGTGAAACATCAAGGAAATCATTATTTTGAAATGAAACCACTGTAAACGTTTAAAAGCAGAAGGCTTTCAGCAAAAAGAATTTGCAAAATCGTTTATTCGGCTCGATAAATGGAATAATTTCCTCAGCGAGCTGCTGAAGGCAACCACTTCATCTCATTGTTGAGTCCAGTTTCGTTCAAAAAGGTCGACATCGATTTCCCGTTAGAGTTGTGGTTTTGAATGGCCGTATTCTTTATAACTGCAACTGGTGCATTGTAACTTCTGAAACGTCATTGATACAACACCTCAATCTTCAGGATTTGGGTTAGTCGACATCAGAAGATGGCTACTTCCGTCGAGGAGCCTGAAAGTGTGGACACCCAAGCTGGTGAAAATCCTGCAACAGCCTATGGGAACGAAGTTTGCGTGGAAACAGAGGAAAGCGAGTTTGAGAAGGTTATCCCTTCATTTTGCAATTCCTACATCGCTCGCCGCAGAACACCATGTCCAAAAAAAGTGGACCGAATTCGTAAGCAGCGTAGATGACAATCGACTGCCGGAAGAGTCATATTGATCAGTAGTACACTTTAGCTTGAAGACTGATGCAAGCGGTCACTTCACGTGCAATAATCAAGGTAAAGATTAACAGCGGATAAATTAATGGGTAAAGCCAGCCCTCAGTAAAGAATTAATTTATGAAAATTGACACGTAAAAGTGGCATAACGGGAATAAAGACGCTGAAGCTTCAGATTCACTAGACTGTTGGAAACGAGCATATTCCTCAGTAAGCCCTTCTTATAGGCCTGGGGTTTTCTCACGCGAATCTCTTCTCACGCAAGAGATGATTTGCTGCACTCATTATATAAGAGTATCATCATTCTGCAATGCCAACTCATCTGTGTTGCAAGCTGAATAATGTTTTTGCGCGCCATATGCAACACACAAAGTTGCACAATTGACGACGCTGATTTGCAGCAAGAAAAACAACGGCAGCTACGGAGGAAGAATCCAAAGAAGGCGAAACGGAAGCGAGTTTTTGTCGTAACTCCGCAAACGCAAACGGTGAGTTCTTTCACGCAAATCATCGTTGACACCCGTTCCTTGAATCTCGTTTATTCACCGCCATGTCAATCCACATTCTCGATGTATGAGAGACGACTGGTAAGGTCGCTTGTGAGCACTCGCCTTCTGTAAGATCGCTTGTGCGCAGATCGGCTATGCATGGACGCCTATTGCTGCATAATGTCCCTGGAAATGCATTCATATCACTTTCTCTACACCTTTCTCTACACCTATCCTTAATGTTTCAGCTCGGGTACTGCTGATACTGCGGTAGTGGAATTGGGTGAGTACAGTTTGCAGCAATACATTATGTACGAAAGAGCTCTATCTACAAATTCTGAAATAAGTTTATGAACATCTTGATGGAAGAAAAACTAATTCTTCATTGAAGTCCTATGCAGATGCATGCGTCGGTTAAAATATCACATCGTTCCGAATGTTATATTCGTGCCTTTAATCTGTGAAATTGGCTGGTCAGATGAGTCGTAGGCACAAGTTCGCATTGTAGTAACCGCTCCAGCACGCTTCTTGACATGTTTTTATGCTTCATTGTTTATTCGCTCTCGTATTGTCAGTGCAGCGATTTTGAGAGACGGATCGGCAAATTAGTTTAGCATTGAGTATTTTAGGCAAATGAAAAGGTGACGACAGTTGTAAATGAAAAAGGAGAGGAACTGCTGCAAATTACAAGAGACATTGACATTGAGAAAGCCGACGAACTCTTCGTTAATGAGGTATTAGTTATTGAGGGAATTTGATGCCATTGTTGTTATGAAGCGTTGAAGCTTGTTTTTTTGATGCTCTATTAGAGCAAAAGAAAGTGATGAACTATTAAGGGCAAAATGCACAAATCCCATGTCATAAATATCAAACAATCATTTATGTAATTACTATGAGGTTATCGACTTTTTAAGCCTAAAATAAAAGCATTTTGAGCAAAATACAAGCAAAACGTTTTGTGCTCTAAAGCTGTTAACGCAAGGAAAAACACTGATACGAGTTAGTTGTGTAATCAACGCAGCACCAGAATGTCGTCGCTTCAAGACGTGAAGCAGTCATTAGGACTGACAGCGAAAATGTTTAACAGGAGTGACTTCGGCTCGTAATGCTCGAAATTTGTGGTAGAGGAATTAAATTTTTGAGAGGAGCTTTTTCTTTTCTTTTCCTTTTTTCACAAAGCTTTTCAAACAGAATATGAGTGAAGAAGAAGCAAAGTATTTTGAGCAAAACTGAAGCAGAATGTTCTAAGTGGAATGCGATCAGAGCATTTTAGCAACGAACGAGCAAACCATTTCGAGGGAAAAAGAACGAAAGTATTTTAGAAGGACGTTTAGAATGTGCTAAAGGCAAAACGATATCAGCGATAAAAATCAAAGCACAAAATATCAATTAAAGATTTTGTAAGAGAAAATGAAGACACAATGATCATAATTGAAGCAAAAAAGCTTTAGTGAAAACGAAGGAGAACGCTTCGAAAGAGGAATTTCGGAAGCATTTGAGAATAATGAAGCAATTTGCTTTGAACATTGAAGCACGAGTGCATTTTGAGCACAACAGAACGAAAGAGCATTTGGAGTAGAGAAAGTGGAAACGATTTTCATCAAAATGGAGGAGAACATTCGTGAAAGAGAACGAAAATCTTGTGAAAGAAATTTAGGCGAAACATTCTCATCATAATACGAGCGAAGCTAAATGGGAGCGAAGCATTTCGAGCAAAAGAGAGGCAAACCACTTCACAAAAAGCAGATATTAATCAATTTCTGTGCGAATAAATGCATATATTTGCTGCAAAATAAGAGCGATGAATTGTAAGCAAAACAGAAGCAAAGGAGCTACGCATTCTAAGAGAAATAGAAGAAAAATATTCCAAAGAAGAGAGAAGCTAAATGCGAATGGTGAATTCTCAAAGCGATGTTAGCGAACATTGATGGCTGGGCACATTGCATGTTGAATGAATGAATGGTTGTCGAAGCACCCGAAGCGAAAATATCTCATCTTTGATTAATAGAACAGTTACTGGTTATGTGCCTATTTTTCTTTTTATCACTTTCGAGTCTCCAGGCGACATTTGAGATGAAATATACTAACATTCACTGATTTTATGAAACTTAATACATGAGCATGATGAATTCTGGTCGAAGTTCAATTTCATATCCCACACCGCATAATATATTGAGTGCTGATTTGAACCTAGTTCAACAAGGCGATGTTTGCTGCTGGAATTGTGGTTCGCTTTAAAAAATATGAAGTAGTGAGCTGAGTTTAGATGTGTGTATTTTGTGAACCAGATTTCTGCAACTCTCCTCAGATATGCCCAAATCTTACTTTTATTGGAAATAAGTTGAGTCTCTTTCGTTAGAGACCGAACTCGTTTAACTGTTGTACGCAAACACAGCACAAATCGCGTGATCTCAGGAATGAATGAGAGGTCCAGAAGAAAAAGAAAGACGAATAATGAATTTCAGGTTGCTGCTGAAATGAGCGACCTTGCTGATGATGAGTTCCAAATGAAGCCACGTAGATATGGAGTGAATATCTGCTCATACATCTTCTACTGGTTCAGAAATTCCTCCTTCCACAAGAAGCTCGTGAAAGATTACAAGGAAGTATGTCTTTTATTTGGACCTGTAAGGCACAAAACATAGCGTAACCTGTGTCTGCTGGCTATGGTCACCTTTCTTCTCTCAACATCAGATTTATGGTTTTATGCAGTGAGCATCAGCTAAATCTCTTGATATGCTAGAGCGTTTCTGTTATCGTGTAGTGAGCCTTTCTATAACGTCAGCTGTCTTTGGATATGTTTTGGAGCGTCTTTTACATGTGGCTTTGCAGAAACCGTCCTTTATTAAATCAGTCCCTAATATACCGTGTGATCAGTACTGCTCCATCAAATGCTGCATTGACTTCATCAACCCGATTAAAACGTTTGGAATGCTATGGGAACAAACGAATGCGAAATCGGCAGTTCCGCCAGAAACTGCAAGCAATGCCTCTCTTTTTTAGAACAAACACTGAGGGTGGGACTCTAATGAAGCGGTTGCCATGCGTCTCGATTTTCGAGAGTTTATAGAGCTTGCAAGATAGAAATAAAACAGTTGCAAAGTGCTGATTTGGCTTGCCAGGCCTACCCCAAAGTTTAGAGGAGAAAGGTAGCTTTCTGATTTTTGCGGAGTGGACCTGTAGCGAGGAAGAGGCTTATTTGTGATTATTTGGTGACAGTTTGCCTGTGTAATGGAATGATTTACCAGCAACATCCTGAGGTGTGGTTCATTAGAGAGAAGATATTAGAGCAGTGCGATTACGCTATTTTCATCAAGAAGAAATGATATAGTAACTATAGATGAAAGGATGGAGAGATTTCGTTTGTCACATTCAGCGTTTCGGCTCTTAAACCGATCACTCATTACTGTATCGTCATGATCATAATCATAAGGCAAAAACGGTGGACTGTTGTGATGCAGAATATGTGTGAGGGAGGATTATCGTTGTTAAGAGGAAAGAAGGGGAAAAAATAGCACGTATTCAAATACAAGTGAAGATATACATCCAGAGGATTGTGGATGGCAACCTCAGAAACTGGAAGCGAAACATAAATAAGAGTCTCAGTTCGCAGCTAACGTTAATGTCTCGAGGTTGTG